>NQII01000595.1:482025-582376 GCA_002778355.1 Clitarchus hookeri
CCCCCTTCCAAACACAATCCTCCCGTAAACTTCTAGCTAAGCCACTGTGTAAACCAATCGTGTTTACCTCATTGACAGTGACGCCGCACGAATATGTCAAAAGATATTTTGTGTTGCCGTTCGCAGATCACGCCGACCAGACAAAGCGAGCTTAGCGGATTTCAGTGACACCAATGCACACCCCGTCAGAATGCCTGTGTTAATTGTGCATCCATAACTACAAGCTTCGTTTGGTTTGCCCATCAGCCGCCAGGAAGCAACATTTATTTGTTTTTCCTATATGTGTCTATTTTTTTTCTGATGCGTGTAATAACGTTCACGTGAATTATAAGCCTTAAGGGTGCCGCCTACTTGAAGTTTTTTTTAGCGCATTCGAGGCAGGGAAGCGCGGGAGCGATAAGGACTACACTGACACGCGAGCCTGATGTCCCTTTGTTCCTACGCGCTAGACTCTGAACTGGCGTGCTATGCTCTCGTGCTGTGTGTACCAACGGGACTTTTATTTTATTGGTGGAAAGTCTGTAGCAAAGTTCAATCCAGGTCCCAATAATAGTTTCTTATGTTTCCAACCAGTATATAATGAGACACAGCAGTGCAAAAAAGCCATTTTTAGCCATGATGGAGGTCTCGGGAATAGTATTTATAATGCCCATTACGTATTGGGAGTATTATACGTACCTCGTCTGAAATGTTTTCTTTTCGTACATTGGTATCATGAGGCCACGTTTTAATGGTTGGATAAAAAAAAAAACACGGATTTCAAACACACTGCGACGCAATTCAAGCGACAGGTAGACAGCGCCTCAAAACGTCAACGTCGATGACAGCCGTGTTGGTCGCCTTGGACACCATGCACCGTCGTTGTCTGCACGGAATACCTTGAGATCGGCTCTAATTTTTCCGCGCAAACAACGCGGATAACGCAAAAGCGGCTAGAAACTCTCCGATTGGCTGTTGGTCCTTTCTTCTCCGTTGGAAGTACAGTTTACGTCCGCATGGGTGGTTGGCTCGTGATTTGATATCATGCGACAGACGTAAACAGTGGATAAGCCAGAAACAGTGGGTTTTAGATTTACTTCGGTGAATTCTTTGTATAGTCCATTCATGGTTACTTGAAAATTTTCTGAAGTCCTTCTAAAGTTCTACTTCTAGGATATTCCTCCTCCTCAAGCAATCAATGCTTGATCGAGTCTAGAAAATTACACCAGATGAAGGACAACGCGCCGCATTATTGTGCACTCGGTCTAATAATATTTTGCATAAAAACTATTTCTCACTAGGCATTACCATCCCACCTATTTTATCCCTGTTTTATTAATTTTAATTACAAAATAAGTATTATAATTTATTAATAGAATACAAGCATGGTCGTGTGGTCATGGCGTCGGACTAGCGACACAAAGGTGTGCGGAACGATCCCGCACGCCTCCTACATTTTTTGAGTTTCCTAACAACAAAATTCCCAGCACTCCTGGCAGCCATTGTTTGAACTATACTGTCCGATGTTAGCGTGCTGCTGCAGGCAACGAGTGAACTAATACAATGTTCGCAAGGAATGAGATAGGTTGTCTCGCGATGTAATCCAAGATGATCGCGGCTTGAATTCGGGAAGACTTGGAGAAAACCCCTTCGCTTGGAATGTAAGAGCGTGAAGTAAGATAACCGGTACTGGCTGGGAAATTGTGGTATGGAATGATAGAGCGTGAGGGGAAACCCTTAATCCATCGATCCCTCATTCCCAAAAAAGGAGTCACTTAGTCAAATTGTGGGGCCATCGACGGAAATTGTACGAAAACATTTTTTGAGGGATTTTCGGGACATTTTAAGGGAAATTCTGGCGATTTTGGACGTTTTTGAGGGGGAAAAGGGAAATTTCGAGGGAAAATAGGGGGAAATGACATCATCCAGGATGGCCGCCGCTGGTTTGTCTTCCCAAGCCCGACGCCCCTGTGCCAGAACCGGCCATTTATAACTACTCACATGTAAACAAACTGAGTTCGTGCAGTCTCGCCATGTATGATGTGCGCCACTTGAGCCTGATACCCGCAAGCTGCACTGCCGACTCGCGCGAGCACGTTTTTTGTGAGGCTGCGGAGACTGCAAAATGTCATAACTCGTGTGGTCTGGAGTGTTGTAGCTCTCCAGTTACCGTCACTTCCTGTTACCACGTTAGACATGTTCACATCTTTTTTACATTCAACTATTCAGACCAAGACCTGCACGCAGGATCGATCATCTTGTTCTTGCGAACAAACTTGTTGATAGATAGCACATCTTAATTCATAACATGTAAGTATCTTTTCAGTTTTAGTGGTCTGCAACATGAAAGCGTTACAGGTGGTGCAGTCACTTCAGATGAAGACTGATAATAGGCCTATGTAGGTCTCATCCATACCCCGTTTACACAATTGTGTACAACGCACAGAAGGGTTACTTTTGGCCAGTACTCTACTATGTGAGTCTCAATGTTCAATAATCTTACCTGTGGGTAACTGCTTTATCAATCATGTTACTCCCTTTTAATTATTAATGATTCTTATTTTCTACAGGCGGACACAATGCCTAGATCTCATTTGCTGCGATAACAAAACAAGTGCTGTGTCGCCTTAAAGTACAAGACGCATCATAAAATGTCTTATTTGCAACACCTGAAACCTAAATTGTATAATGTCTGAAAGGGTTTAAGTGAGACATTTGAAATACGGAATAAGGATAAACAAATATTACTTCCAGCCTTTCAGAAGCTCTACTAAAGTTCGTCTTTCAGACTATTCCTCCGCCTCATGCAAACAAATAAGCTTCAGTAAGTGCATAAAATCACACCATTTGTGCGCAATCAGTTAAAAAATATTTTGCATGATATCTAATTGTTACTTTATCTTGCATTATCAATATACCTATTTTCTCTCTGCATTATTATAGCTTGTAGATGAAATGTAAGTAAAAGTTCAATTTAACGAAAAATTAGGCCGTGTCCGAAATGGAAGATTTTGTTGACAATGTGACCCGATTTTGTGTACAAAATGGTGACGTATTTGGTAATTTGGTATTTCGTATTTTTTATTTAACGGATGTTAGCAAAAATACAAAATTACAAAATCAGTGCCATTTTGGTTTTGATCTCCAAAACACTTACGGGAATGCGTAAGTAAAACGTTTTTTTAAACAAATAACTATTAATAAAATACACTAAGCGTGTTTTAAAAAGTAAGTAAGTGTTGTGCTTTGTTTATATATTTAGCAACATTTTTTTTAAAGTACTCATTGCATAATTAATTATTTTCTTACTTATTAACATATTCGCAGAATCATAGTAATTAGAGTAGAAATATTACTTCCGTTTTAAGCATTAAATTTAGATAAAAATATTTTTTACTGTTAATAGAAAAATGCGTTGCCGCGAGTGCTAAAAAAGTGACTGTCGACAACGTTCTAATTGAAACTTACGAAATTACAAAATAACGAATTTGTCATTTTGTCTGAGATACTTTTATGTTAACATGACTTGTGATACACGGCTTATTTAAGAAACAATCAAAAACTTCACACATTGGGTGATTTTTGAAAGGTTTGATTAAAAAAGAGTGAAGATACAGCAAATAAACTATATCATTTTTTAAACTTGGTGGTTATTTATGTTCCTTCTTAATGCCGATATGCCAATCGGGAAGTGGCATACAAATCGTACTTTTACATCTAAAGCCGGTTGTCCATCTCTCACATGGTATTCGAATCCAGTGGCATAGTTACTGAAAGCTAGCATACCAACCAACTTAGCCATGGATGATATCTCCTTGTTTTTTTCCTCATATGTTCACGTCTCATTCCGCAAACTCGTAGACAAGCCATCATCTTTTTTGCTAATATGTAGAAGGAGAGAGTATAAAAACTATAATTGTTAGGATAGATGTATGCAGAGAATTTACGCCAGCCCTACTATAGGCCATTCACGATAAAGTGAGCACTTTTTGATGCCCTCTCTTTTGGAATAATAATTAATAATAAATATATTTCATTGTAGTCTTAGACGTTATAACTTTCGAGTCCAGTGATATATATATATTTATTTATTTAAAATGGGGTGGAAGGATTAAAAAAAATGGCTGATAAGAAAATATAACTAGGGCCTCAAGAGTGCTCAGTTTACCGTGAAAAGCCTTATTATACATAGCTTATATAGTTATTCTAGTGCCATATTTTTCAGAAAATGAGATCATGCTGTGCATATCCAAGTGAGTGATATCATGCTGTGCGTATCCAAGTGAGTGATATCATGCTCCCTCGGTAGCGGCAAGGTCATCGCGTTTCAAATATTTTAATGTGCGCTCGCTAGTTTCACCTACACACACGCGCGTGCACACACACGCAAAACTGAAGTGTAGCAGTCAAGGGAATAATAAATCGATAGGGCTACTTTGACCTTCAGCGGTAATTTTGGTTCAAATGTGCTTTCTTCTATTTTGTGGTTTAGTTATCAGAGAGCAGCAAGAGAACAAAAATGTCTGTTTTTTTAGTAATTACAAAAGTAAATACTACCTTTCAATATTTGGGCTAAAGTTACCCTGAGAGGTCAAAGTGACACCACCTTACGGTATGTGATTTGGTGTCACGCGGCGACCTTATATATCGACTACGTGTTAATTGTATGTGTGCGCCGTGTTATGTTAAATTTGTCTGCGCGGATTTCTGCGGGTAATGATAATCGCGAAAGCGTCTTGCTAACGTATTTGAACGATATTGTGAAACGAAAACTCTTGTGCCGTTCTTTTTTGTATTAGTGACGTCAAAAGTGCGGGTCAATTGGCATATGGTGATAAGATTACTTTTTTTTAAGAAATGTTTGGTACCTTAAAACCATTTCATTACCTGTTTTAATTACAGTTCTTATACGCCTTCCACCGTCAATATAATTTCACGCAAAAATACGCCAGTGCACTACTTATGTGCATGTAAAGATATATTTTCAGTAAATCGTTAATATTTATAGTAGTTAAGACAACTCGCTTCTCACCTAGGCGAACCGGGTTCGATTCCCGGCGGGGTCGCTCCCGGAGTTTCGCATTTGGGGATCGTCCTGGACGATGCCGCTGGTCGGCGGGTTTTCTCGGGATCTCCCGTTTCCTCCGCTCCTTCATTTCGGCGCTGCTCTATGCTCACCCCGTTTCACCCTCATGGGCCCTTAAGACCTCGATGTTAAGAACCGCCCAAATCTCTTCACTCACTCATTAATATTTATACGTTCACGAAAACGGCTAACCAAGTGTTTACTATCGCGTTCATGAACGATCGCAGTATTGGTTTCATATGACCTTTGTTACATTACACGGGTCAATTTAGTAAAAAAAAAAAAAAAGGCCCCAAACCTAGGACAAATTCCAGCAAAAGACCTGTGAACGGTTTTTTTTTTAGCATTACTATGTGTACTAATCGATAGAAAGAAAGTCTACCACAATCTGACAACCGGAAGTGTGTTATTTTCAAGATGGCCGCCACTAACCTTGAAAATTGACGAAACTCCTGTATCTTTGTTATTTTTAAGCGCAGAACAATTATTGTATATCAAATACACTGTTTTTATGGTCAAGGAATTCATTTCTACCAATAAATTTTGTCCATGGGATCAAAAATGGCGACCAACAATGAACAGTGTAGGTATAATACCAGTTATTAAGTCGAAGAACACAAATATTAAGTTATTTGTTTCTATTAGGTCAAGATAAAGTGCAGCAATAGGGGGGTAAAAAAAGTCACTCCTACATTTTCTATTATTCCTCATCACTTTCCTCTAGTTCATCAGACACCTGGTTGTCACAATGCGTAACTTGATATGATCCACATACAGAACTGCATGTAAGTCCGTGTGTTCTGCAACCGCAATGGTTGCTGCTGCAACCAGTTTTACAATTACAGTGTATAACTATTAGTAGAGTGTCTGGTGCAGCATTCATGTCACACATTACTGGTACAAGTTCATTGCCATAGAGTTTCCAACCCTAGTTCACACGATTAATTTCACTAGCCATACCCAACCATATCATTGTCTGATAGTACACTCTTAGACAATGGAATGTGGTGGAAGACTCAGTTGGAGAAAGACGCTGGATGAACAAATGATTTGGCTGTGACGACTTCCTTCGTAAGTGTCTGATAACGCTATGCTGCCAAAGAACTTCTACTTTTCCCACCAAAAATAACAGCCATCGTTTGACTGCCAAGACTTACTATATGAGCGGGGTTCTTGCCTGGTAAAGTGAATGCAGTTGCACATAAATGAAAGACACGATAACCATTTAAAAGTTTTTGGAATACAGTTTTTTTACCAACATCATAAATACGCAAGGTGAAATCACATTATGTGGATGTGTGAAGAAATAACAACTGTACACATAACTCACTGCCGAGAATAAACTTCAAATTATTGATGTAATACACCTTTAGCATGCCTCTTGACTGATTATCCGGTTTAAAATACAGCGGTTTGCCATTAGCTTCAGCACAATGTAGATGAAGAATTAACAGGTCAGTATCCTCCCCAATGAGCGGGGTGGAATGTTCCTATGCACTGTTAACTGCGGCCTTGTAATGTCAACATCAGTGTCACCTTCCGCTTGAAAAACCATACAGCCTCTCTCATCACCATTTCTTCACTGATTAATTTGATTATTTGTTGTTTATTACGTCCCATTGAAAGGAATTCTCTAATTCAGTATCACTGGTGACATGAACTATTGGATAATTGATGTTTTGTTGCCTTCTCTTACGTGTATTATCCTTTATTGAAGGACCTGCATAATATCCATCGAACACAACAATTGCCAACCCATAGCGTTTAATCATAATGTCTTTATATGCCTTGGATATTTTACAATATTTATCACCCTTTTTCCGCTTCAGCTTGTGTATCAAGTAGCATTCGTTAATGACATATATTTACGTACATAGAACAGCATCTGGTGTTGTTTCAATTGATGCTCGATTGTTTTAATACTCATCAATGGCATGGGCTAATTGTGGTTGTTCTCAAAATGTTATGTTGGGTATGCAACTCTTCTAGATCTAGTTGCCCTGTTCTGGAGACTACAAGAAATCGCCGAAAGAGTAAGCTAGGATCAATGCTTTTGCCAGGAGCAACCGTGACAGCAGATGAACTACTCAGGGTCTTTGCTTTGTCGATCTTCTTAAAATCAAAGGAAAATAGAGGTTGTCCAAGCATTCTGTGCACTACGCTCCTTCCCACTGACTCATACTTATGCACACTGACGTCTTCTTTCGCCACATTACGATTGATGATATTTCTCAATGAGGGGTCAGCACAGAAAGTCGAACATGATGGCAGCTTTACATATATTTTCGAAATGTCCAAAGTGTCTCTTTCAATTCTTGAGACAGTGGAATTTTTGTGTTGTTCATTTGTGGTGTATGTGAGTTCCATAAAGTCCTGCGTGGCAATATTGTACCCGGACAAAATGGGGGCTGACACTGTCTACACAACACTTGCTGATCTTACGTCATATTGCTTCCATGAGTAAAACCGCCTGAGGTATTAAGTGACCTCATACGTGTTTGCTCAATTACGAGGTCGCAACCTAGACCAGCCCAAAAAGTTTAATCAGTCTAGTGATCATGGTTGATTTGAGTTATTAGGTGGACAAGGATTATATTGATTATTGATTTGTCCGACGGATGACATGCAGCCCTTTTTTAAACATCCTGTAGACTTTAGGGTTGTTGCTCTCCAATTAATTAATTTCCTGGAGGTACAGAAATGCTGACTTCAGATAGTTGTAGAGTCCTGCTACTGCAAATATAGGCAATGTATTGTAAATCGCATGCAAATGATTGATCCAAGATCCAGTGCGATCTGTTTTTATCAGTACTCGTGCTGTACTTATCATTTTCTTATATTCTAGCCACAACTTACTCGTTTTAGATTGAGCACTAAGTTCAGTTTTCTTCTTTTCAAGTAACTCACTGATTCTACTGACTGCACTAGATGTGACAACAGTTTCAAGAGTGATTTCACCCCTTAAGAGACTCTAATACATATCCTCAGTTTCGTGTATTTGCAAAGTGAATTCAGGATTGTCGTCTAGAATAGATTGCACAAGTAGTTTATGAAGACATTTATCCACTAGAATATGGCTTCTGAAAGCTCTTGCAACTGCTTTACCATTCAGCATATGCACTATGGCATTTTCACCATACACCACTTCTAAAATTCTTTTGAGATCTTTCCTGTCCATTAGCGTATCTATTGCTCTTAGAAAATTCATCAAGGCGTGGAAACTGCCAAGCAAAAGTACGATGTTTTTCAAGTGTGAATCCTGTGATTCAGCTTTGATGATTTCACTAGCTTTCCAATACAGGGGTATATCAAAAGTTATTATAGGAGGAACATGGTGTTCGCTGGCTAATTTGTTGATAAATTCTAATGTTGACAGAATTCAAGTTTTTTCACCGGAATACGTAACGATCATGGGCAGATACAGGATGGAGGACTTGCCGGGATGAGTATTTCCCTTGTGAATGGCATGCTTCATTCCCTGCCAATTTGGAAACACGCTGTTTGGAAGTTTGGAACGGAATGAAAGCTCCCACAAAATATCAATATCACCAGTAATGTTACAATCTTGATAACATGCAAGATCATTAAACTTTATTTCTCGTAATGTACTGTTGGCAAAACTGTACTCAATGGTAATGATAATTGACGTCTCTGTTATGTGGAGTTCCGACATGTTTTCTCTCTTCACAAGTATGTCCACTTTCTTCCTGCTGTCAATGCAGCAATCATTTCCATCCAATAAAATGTTCCTTTACCGTCTATGGTCATAGCATTGTGATTTACATTGTCACCAACAAATAATCACAAAGAGTAGAGTAACTTATTACCTTCAAACAACGCAAATGGTGTGCCACAACTAGCTGCATTCCTCTGAAATCGGAGCAGTTCACTTTACGATGGGCTGTACCCCATCTTACTAAGGTTTTCAAGAGGAATTTAGATCGATAGTGGTGATGCATCTGTACTGCTAAACCAATCTGCAATGGTAGCCCTAGGTCTTGCTGTTGTACTATGGCTTGTCCTATACTGGCTACTTTCTGTTGAATTTGTTTCCCCACAAATATTTTGTTCAACATGTTGCGTAAGCTTTCTGGAATGAAATCGAGAGCAGTCGAGTGTCAGATCCTCAACTTTTGGGTAGTAATCTGTAGCAGATACTACATTTTCTTTTATGATCAGCCTTGCTGCCGTATCAGTTATGGCTCTCTTTTGCGCTTCTTCATCTCTTTGTACTTGTGAATCTTTGTAGAAAGAACGAAGTTTATGTGATGTCTTCCCTCAGCGATGAAGATTGTGTCCCTGTAATGTTCTATCAGCTTGTTCTTAACATATTTTCTGCTATTTTCGTCGCTATTCAAAAACTCCTTCATTTTTTCTTGACGGTCTGAAATGGTCAACTGTTCTTCATCACTCATTTCAAGATGCCCACACATTCTTAAGAAAGCCTGTTCTTGGGCAGCATCTCTAGGACGCCGACATATTCTATTCTTTTCCTCAGAACCACATGAATCATCCCGATATTGATTTGGCAAATCATATCCGGTACGGAAATTCACACTACATACATGATGATATATGCAGTCAGCTGCATGAAGATCTCCGCCATAGTACTCTATCCCTACTACTTTCAAAGACAAGTCATCTGAACGACTTTCACAGCTTTTCTTGATGGTCCTGGCAAGTGCGTCTGTTCTTACGTAGCTGTAGTCAGAACCTCCAAGGAAGTCAAGTGTCCCACAGAAAAGGCAATCAAGCTTACTCCTGAAAGGCCCGGCAGACACACATTGAATTTTCCTCGCTTCCAGTTTACTGGAATCACGTTTCTTCAATTTTATTTACATAACATTGCATGTGTACATTACAGCAAGCAGTGACAAGAATGCTGTCACCTCTCAGAACACTAGCTGCATTTGTGTCATCAGTCTTTGCAGATTGAACCATTCTAGCTCGATCTTGAATTAACATTCATATTTCAAACCTGCAACAGAAGAAAACACAATTAATACCATCAAATTTGTGGTCGTTAACAACAAATTGCAAACATCATAATACAAAAAAATGGTCCATCGGGATGGCCTCCAGTTTTGATCCCATGGACCAAATTTATTGGTAGAAATGAATACCTTGACAATAAAAAACGTAAGTTTGATAAAAAAAAATTATTATTGTTCTACACTAAAAAATTATAAAGTTACAGAAGTTCCTCCGATTTTCAAGGTTAATGGCGGTCATATTGAAAATAACCCACTTCCGGTTATCAGATTGTGGTAGACTTTTTTCTGTCAATCAGTACACATTGCAATGACATCGTTCACAGACCTTTTGTTTTAATTTGTCTTACGTCTGATGACATATTAACCCGTCTGCATTGCAAGCTCTGTTGAATCAATTTAATGACATGTAGCATTGGTAGAAGAAAATTATGTTCAGAATTTTCCGTAAGTGAAGTATGTGATGCGATGTTTTAGTGGGTAAAGTGCCAATTAATGAACCGCGTGTCCTTTAATTAACCCTAGGTATCAGTTGTTATTTTAATCCTCAAAAACCCATATCTAGTTACCTTCCCCAATATGCGTTTTTTGTGTAATTGGCATATATATATATATATATATATGTGTGTAATTTTTGGACCGAAGGAATTAATGATATACGTCAAAAGCCAGTTTTCTGATTTATTCAGCTCCAACTCCGTATCTAATTTTTTTTTCTCGATATTTGTAAGTTATATTTTTTCAAGCATACTACGAAGCTCACGGGAGAATACAGCTAAATAAGTAGGATACTATTTATAGTAAACCAATTTACGATTAAAGTGCTACTTCTTACATCTTGAGCATGTGGCTGGTATGTTATAGTTCTGCTCTCTAATCATTTTGGTGAGTGTTAAGTTATTTGATGCAGGCGGATCGAGATCCTATAAGATAAGTTCTCTGATTGATTATTTTTCATGTACTGATGGAATGTTTATGTGTCACAAAATTTTAGATTGGGAATTAGATTGACAAATGTTTTGATTTCCCCAATGTAGTTATTTCTTCGTGACACAGTAAAGGCAACAGCAATCTCCCTCTACAATCTGTTATGCAGCTGTTATATAGTTCACGTCACGTGTTAAATGCAAAGCACTTGTTACATTCTGGGTACAGTCAGACAAAATGCCTGTAGTTAATTATTCATGTAAAGGAAATTGAAATTGTCAGATGCAAGCATATACCATCAACATAATTATGTGGAGAAACAAGAAAAAAGCTACAACCGCTGTCCTATCAATCTCTGTGCCACTTTTATTACTATTTCTCCATTGTGATTTCCTGATTTTATGCCAATTGAATGTTAATCCTATAGTACCACCGAATTTTCCTGAAAAAATAATCTGAGATAGGGTTATTTTTAAATATTGCATGGCAGAACAGTTGTTGACTGATCGGTAATATGAGAAGTGATTGTCCTATTTAATTGGCCGCTCCGACTTGAGGCCACTGAGACTTTCTCTTACGTCTTGTAATGTTCCTGATTTAAATCCTGAATAAATATGTGCGCGGGCTTCATGTGGAGCTGTAAGTTAAAGTTATTTTAGTATATAAGTACTTCCACCCTCACCCAGTCAGCCAAAAGGCGTAGAAATTGGGGGTGGGGGGGGGGAAGAGAAATAATAAACAATCAGTTAAAAAGATACAAGATTTGTGAGTTTTGCACAAACTGTCAAGGCCTATCAGGAAACTCGTCAATCATAAATCTAATCTGGTTTAGCCACATCGTTGTGAAATATACCTATCTAGACTCGTATATTTTTCACAAAGAAAACCTTCCGGTAGAGATTATTATCGTTCTGTTTTTCGTAAGTGTATAATCATGCATATAGTCGTCAAGCATTGTAGTAACCTGTTTTTGTAGCTTAAATAGAATTACTTATGTTACTAGTATATTAAAATTATAGACGATTCTGTAAATTTTTTTAACATGTGTATAACGACTGCGAAAATGCATTATTTACAGCAGGTTTTCTTTTTTGTTTCAGGTAAGTGGCAAACCTGCGACAGATGACAAGTATTTACCGCGGCTGTCACGGTGAGTTGGCAACAGTGACTGTGCACCGGAACTGACAACATTTCTGCTGTTTTGTGCCTTTCTCCAATACACAGTGTTTCGCGTTCACTCTTACGCAATGCTGTGCTGTCGGCTACACGTGAGAGAGCGCTATGACCGCCATGACTCGGCGGATGTCGTGAGGAAATTGTGCCGCACGCTTAGTTTTTTTTTTCCCCAACCAGTTGTGAGCCAGCAACAGATAAACATAATAGAGTCCATTCGTGGTTATTTACAAATTTTCTGAAGTCCTGCTAAAGTTCTTTTTCAGGATATTGCTCGGTCTCATTGCAAACAAAACTTAGCCAAGTCTAGAATGCTACACCAAAGGGACAACACGCCGCATTTATGCGAACTCAATTCAATAATATTGTGCATGAGAACTATTTCTTACCAGGTATTAACAACGTACCTATTTTCTCTATATTTTCAATCATATGAATTATTAATGAAATATTATAATTTATAGATGAAATGTAAGTTCAGTTTAAATAAAAATAAGATACTGTTATGTCAACAGAAGTATGAAACGCTTGTGATACACGACATGTTTAGGAAACAACCTAACACGTCGAACATGGCGTGAGTTTTCCAAGGTTTTATTCAAGAAGCGCGATAATTCCTTGAATAGACTACACCTACCGTAAAACGCACGCAAAACCTTATTTTAGTTTTCCGGAACAATATAATAAAATTAAATTTTTTCTAATTTGGTAACTGGAGGTAGGCGCGTTAAGTTATTTGGCGCTCCTGTGCATTGGAAATAAGCACCCCTTTACTTAGAATGCTGAGCACGAATTACTCGGCAATTTGTTTCTGAGACCTTCCACTACCTTTGAAACGATATAGCGACCACAGTTTTGGAAATTATAGGATATTACTTCAACATAAATTAAAAGGTGATTTGCAACTGTTGAGCATCTTGTTATTAACATAGATCTGCTCTTTGCTGATGAGAGTTGATGCCCTGCCATGTGTACATACATAAAATAAAATAGATAAATAAAAGTAGAAAATAATTAGTATTATTATTTCATTTTAAAGGATATTGGAACTCTAACGTATTTAAATTGTTCAGTTATACTTAGTTTGGTCCCACTTTTCCATTATCGAGTTTCGCATAAATCGCCGCTCCAAAAAATCAGTCGCACTAGGTAGGTGCCTGGTTTGCCTAGGCCAAAATACGCTCCTGGTTGCACCACTGTCTGAAGCCAAATTTCCGTTAGGGAAGGTTCCACATTTTGTGTGTACCTCCTCGCTCAGACGTTTTTCCTACTGGAGTACAGCGCGAACTTTACGATAACGTCAGTTTGGCTTATATATCAATTAATACCATTTTAGAGCTAAAAAAAAAAAAAGCTCAAGTGTGTAAAATATGTTTTCTTTACTTAACAAATAAACAAATTTGGAAGAAATAAAAATAATAATAGCTGAGAAATGTAGTTACAAGGCGTGCTAGAAATTAGTCGCAAAAAATTATTATAGTGTATGTTTTTATTTATTTATTTTGCTGGTTTTAACATTTGCCTATGGCAGTGTCGCAGGCGGTTAATTTTATTATAGACTATTCACAGTAAAGTGAACACTTTATAAGACCCCCTTAACAGGCATTAACCACTAATAAATATATTTTATTGCAGCCTCGGGCGTTAACTTGTGGGAGTAGTGAAATGTGTACGCTGTGTTTATTGGTCACATTGCAAGGTTTATATTAAAAAGCAGCAGGAAGATAGAAATTGGGGGAAAGTGAAAATTGATAAGTGCCTTAAAAATTGCTCACTTTACCGTGAACAGCCTATATAAGTGTATCGGTTACCAAGAGTGTTTAATCATTGAAATATTCTGCAGTTAATATACGTTGACTTCTTCTGGCGGGAACCAGCGTTTATGCCATTTAAAAGCTAAATACATCTATCGTTCCCTCGCAAAGCCAAAACTGGCGTGGTCGAGGACTGGCTATAAATTCCGATGGCTTAAAAGTAGCTTAACCCCAAATAACTTTTAAACCTTTAAAGATGATTTTTTTACCTTCTTATTTATTTATTTGTTTACTAGTTACCCTAGTCGTAATGCGAGGCTTAGTTCTCGAAAGGTATTCGCGCACATACGTACCTACGTGGTATGTAACTACGTCCTTTTTTCTCTTGTGCCATTTTCCCATTGAATAAAATATGGTAACAAAATAAATTTAATGCCAGTCAATGATTACTATATTCGCTTAATCCGATACTTCAGACTGCAGAATTCTGTTGTTTTACGCTGGTAATAATAAAAGTGCAACACAGTTTTAGACACACTTGCCGGATTCGTATTTTAAAAATCACGGCATTTTTATGAACGAACATTAGTATAACGTATCTTACGATAATGTTGTGCACGACACGAATCCAAAACTGCTTTTGTGCAGTCTTCAAAACAAAATGCACTACATTTAAGCAATGTATTTTTTTAAATTTATGATTACATCCACGAAGGACAATGAAGTCACTCTGGTATTTAATACATCGTTTGGAGACGACAATTTGACATGTATGAATAGATGTTTCCACACCATGTTAACTACAGCGTTTTGTGACATTAAAACGTAATGTAAGAATACAAATGAAATGTTTTATTAATTCAGAGAAGAATGGAATTAATTACGTCTCACTAGTCATGCTAAGTTTACTACTGAGTGTCCACGTGTCTGGTGTACCGGCCTTCCAGCAAGGCGATCCGGGTAAGATTCTAGGATAGGTTACACACAGATTTTTGCATGTGGCAAACGTGGCGGATGTTGCCGTTGGCTTTTGGGTTTTCTAGAGTACACCCTTTCTCCCCGCCTTTGCATTCCGCCGCCACTTGGTTATAAAACTGCATTACATGTCACCCTTCAGGAGGACCAAGGACACTTGTGGCCACACTTTGAAAGCCCGTCTTTAAGTGGGCGTTGCTGTCGCCCTTGACTGCATCCTTCTCACAGCCTTTTTCAATAAGGCATACGGAGAGTGGCTACCAATGGAGCACTGCACCCTTACTGTACAACATGTTAAAAAGTAGTACACACACTACCAAAATTGTCAGTAAATTTATGTTGCATATGAAAGAATTTTACTGAAAAGGGCTTATTAACGTCCCCCGGTGCCTGAAGGCTTATCAGGTGATGGCTTACAAACTACCTTAAACTAACACCCATGCCTTACCTAGGATTCGAACCCAGAACCACCCGCATCCAGACCGANATGAAAGAAGAATGCGTATATTTTGTAACACTGTAAAATGTTTTGTTAGAATTGGCTTATTTGAATGTTTAAAAATAATTTAATAAGAATCTGTTTTTAATTAAAATTTGAGCATATTTCCTTTTTGGGTGTTTTAGAAAGTAGGCCCTACGTAAAAAAAAAAAAAAACCTTTATCAAGTAGGGAAATTATAATAGTTACAATGGTTGTATGTACGTAAATATTATTACTAATATTAAATAAATTTTTTATAATTGATTTTATGTACATATATTTTAGTCACGAAAGTTATCATTTTTATAAGTAAAATAATTGTGCTTATAATCAATAATAATTTTTTTACATAATTTAACCAATATTTTCTTATTTTCCTACGTATACAGCCATAGTAATGATTATGACTAACGCATCGACCGGAACTATGAGATGATTGGTCGTGTTGGATTTTGGTGAGGAGTACGGTTGATCTCAATGCTCAGTGGTCCCCTCTCCCCGCTGCGGCCTGGCCTAACCTAGGTTCTAGCACTGTTTGGACAGGATACCGCCAACTGCAAGGGCCGGAAAATCATTCACTCAGCACTAATTACTGGGCGTCAGGGATTGATCGCTGACTTATCCCGCTGACTGCCCCAGTGAGTAATCTTAGAATCATCACTGCAGTGTGAGTAATCAGAGCCCTAGTGAACTCTTATTCTCCTCACCTCCAGGGACTCTGGTTTATTGCTCTGTGTTCATGGACCTCGTGGTGTAATAGTAAATTACTGGTGCCCCTGACCAACTGCGCTGAATGTATTTTAAGTACTGGTAGGAGGTTAAAGTACTTTAGATACGAGTCAAAAGGCGTGTTAATGTGCTAATACCCTTAATTGAATGCACTTCGATTGTTTTTATGATCCTCACACAGTTGTAGCACAGACACAAAAACATCAACATGTTTGTGTTAAAATCCGAGAACCGTAGAGGTTGTAGGCTGTAGGTTAAACCATTATTTATTTATTTTTCCAATCGATAGCCCACCCTCTTTCGCATAGTGCTCCGAGCACTTACCAAGGTTTACGGAGGGAGCCGAAAGAGTCGTGATATGTCACCAACGTTAGTTAACTGTTTTGATGACGTTTTTTTTCTCACCGCCAGTTTCGTAACCGTCTGCAGTTTTCTTACGGCAAGTCTGCATGCAAATTTCATGTTGAACATTGCATTTTTTTCTTTTTTGCGCAGAACGTTCGAATGTACTAAAAAAATTGTTTGAGATTGACAGTATCTGTGCTGCGGTGTTTCAGACTGTTGCGCTTTTAAAATTTGTATTTTGTAGAGCCGATCTTCTTTTGTGAGCTCGCGGATGTCTCGTGTGCTTGATTGGGATTTTACGTATTCCAGGCGTACATTATCTCCCAGATTGCTGCGTGCCACGTCAGCCTGATCTTCCTTCCGCTTTGCAGTTCCAGGAAAACAAACAAGACTGTCCTTGCGCTAATATTGTGCGTGGAACGTGATTAGCAGTAATGTTTTGTCTTATTGGACCCCTCCTCATCTATACAGAATGCTGGCCGAGAGGCAGTCTACACTTTAACCGATCCTATAGTTAAAAAGGACACTCACATCTGCGGCCGACTTGATACGAACCAGAAGAGGGCACCTTAAAATTCAAACTAATCGAACGGCGCTGGAATGCAAGGGCGGGGGAAACGGGAGTACCCCGAGAAAACCCGCCGGCAAGCGGCATCGTCCAGCACGATTCCCACATGCGAAAATCCGGGAGTGAACCCGCGGGGGATCGAACCCGGATCGCCGTGGTGGGAGGCGAGCGCCCTGCTGCCCCACAACGTCATAATGCGTATGTCACGTCAGTCTACATTTTCGTAGCCGTAGAATGTAGATAGTTAATCTGGTACACTTTGTCAATACGATTAAATTTTGTGCTTAATTTTTTTAATGTTACATGATCCATAGTGGCTGCGAAAAATCAGTAGGGATTGCGAAAGACGACAATGCCGTTGTGATTTCTGTTAAATAAGTTTATATTCCTAAATATCATTTGGTAACATGCTAGGTGACACACAAGTATATGTTAGTTTCATATACGTCATTGGAGCGCCGGTCATGAGACACGCCTTGGAGAAGTATGAGCCAGTAGCGTACTGCGGCAGTAGCGAATGAGCAAATTATCCCTGCTCGAATTAACTAAATAAGAGTATTGTGAAGTCTATCCTGGTGTCGTTTTACTACGAGAAATTATAGGGTCTCTAACTATCAGACATTATGTTGTGGTGTACGTATAAGTTTACGTAATCAGTACGTTTAGTTGGGTGAGGTTCTTTTCAGCAAACCACCCGCTAGCTTTCGTTCTTTGTGTCGAGTGAGTGTTTTGCGGCAGTGTGTGCCGCCGGGAGCCAGATCCGAAGTTGACAATGAGCAAGCGTCCCCCTCCCCTCATGTACGAGTCATTCCCCCTCCTGTACGCAGAACAAAAGCCGGCGGTTCTCTGACCGGCGTGGACGAGTGCGTGTGCGTCTCCGTCGCGAATACGTGAGCTGCCGACTAAACATCAGCCGCAAAATAGATTCCATTTTCGCCCTCCTCCCTTCCATCTAGACTAAACAGTATGCACACTAACATTTAACGCTGGTCGAAAAAAAAGTATTGGGTGTCTTTCGGTCGTGTTATTGTGAAGCGCTTACAGCCCGCGCTTTGTCTGGCTTGCTATTGAACCCGCAACGCCCTCTGCTTTTGGAAATCAGGAAGAATGGTAGGTAGGTAGGCTAAACGTCTCGTCGACAGCGAGGTCATTAGAGACGGAGCAAGTTCAGGGAAGAGGGATTGGGGATGTAATGAGAATAAATCGGCCATGGCCTTTGTCAAGAACCCATCCCGAGTAATTTCGGGAAACCATGGAAAACAGAAATCAGGATGACCTGATCAGGAATCGAACCCGGGTCCTCCCGAATGCGAATCCAGCGAGTTACCACTGAACATCCCGGTCGGTATCAGGAGGAATCTCGCTCTGATCGATGTTGAGGTGTTCAAGACTACGGTAAGGTTTATTCTACTCAGGTTGGGAACAAAACGAGATTCATTATGGGAGAGCTTGGCGTAGGGAAAATGTCCGTCGCAAGGTGCGCTGGTGTTCCAAAGATGTCGCTTGTAAGCTGGCGGCAAATTGAGAAATCCTATTTGTTTGTGTTCAAAAGTTTGTGTATCGCCCGAATTGTGATACCTATACACTCACAGCCAAAATATTAAATAATAAATTTATTTTATAATGCGCACTCTCCAATAGTGTTTACAATCTTAAACAATAAAAATTCAATTTTGTTTGACTTTCAGCTTTTATAAATACGCTCGTGTTAGCTAAAAAAAAGTTACTAATTTAAGGTGAAGTAATGATAGCTATTATCAAAAGGAATTTTTCGATTATGCTGTCGCATTTTAACCAAGTAATTGTGTGTTATGTACAATGTTTTTGCAAGATTCAGTTTGACCAAATATTAAACGGCATGGGGGGACATATTATTTCGTTATATTTCCACTCTCATTGCAAAGAAAAATGTTTATTATCTAAGTAGGTTCTAACACAACACAAATCTGAAGATTTTACACAATTATATTTATTTCATTCCCCTTTACCGATTTTTTGTTAAATTATAAACTGTATTTTAATAAATTAAAGTCGGTAAAGAAGATAGCCCGAAGTCCACTCCTGTGACTTCAAGAAATACTTCAGCTGAAAAAAAACTTCGTGTTAAAATAACTTTCGTAAATTTGTACGAATTAACATTTTAAGTTAAAGTTCTTATATTTACGCTTTGAAAAAAATTGTTAACGTTATTTTTTAAACGATTTGATATTTTCTTGTCATCGTCGACATCATGTCACGAAACCATAAAATACCCCCAAAATCTAGAAAGGCAAATTGGTTCTTGTACAGCCGCTATGGCGTCTGCGTGTCGTCAACGTCACGTCCGCTGTAGCTGCGGCACTTGATTTTCCTGTGACAGCTCGTACCAGCGATTGCCACTTCCGCTGCTGCCCCAGTGGCGCCGATTACCGCCCCTTCCACCAGCAAGATTAACTTTTCTGCCGTCGTTGCAGCTGCAATTCTCAGGTTCTTCGTCAGCCAGCGTGACATTTTGGTCACTTACGCCCTGCAAGGCAAGTTGCACACTACCCTGTGTAAATTCGTGGATTCAATTCCAGACAAGGTAAAATTCTAAACTCATACGTTTTTATTACGAAAGCAATTCGTCCATGCGTTATTTATATCCTCCTGGAGAACCTTGAGCCAATAAAAAAACATATGTAAACAAACTCAAATTAAATCATCGCCTTCCCCTGTAATAGAAAGCAGCCCTTGAGTAGTTAATAGCCACATTATTCTACCTAAGACTGTAATGTCTATCTTACACGTCAGTGAACTCGCTAATTGTTCAGGTTTCTACATGTGTGTCGCAGAAAATCGAATACTTTCATTCATCATTCTTACTCGAACAGCTGCACATGAAATAATTTTTGTGTATTTTGCTCGAGCGGATGCTTGATGTCTTATTTATAACTGAAAAGTAATATCGTGGAAATTATCGTAGTACATCTGAAATCTTTATTGAAGGAAAAATCGTCGTGGTGAGTTTGTCAGTGATCCGTTGTGTAATCCTAGATATTTGCCTTTCGTACTAAACAGAAATACGCGTGGAAACTAGCAAACTGGTAGAGCTTTGTACAAGAACAAAAAAAAATACATGCTTTTATATTTTACTGTTATTTATTTCAAGCTGGTCAGTCACATAATTATCTTCTTTTTTTTATAAGAATTACAGAAGTTCTGAGGCATCTAAACAATAATTGGTCATTTAAAGTTATATTCTGAGTAAATACTTGTAAATGAGAACATTTTTAAAACGCTTCTGCATAATTTTTTTAGAGGCAGTTTGGGGAATAGATTAACGTGAAATGATGCCATAAACATAAACTATAAACATTATTAATTTTACAAACATACCCGATATTAACACATGTACTACAGCCGATTTTAAATACTTTTTGTCTTGAAATAAGTTAAGTTCTTTCGGGTAGGAAATCAAATAACTGTGTTAAATATCAGCCAGCATATTGTTACGCGCGCGCCGGCCCCCGAGCGCTAGATGCGCTTGCGCAGCGTGTCATGCCCCGGTGGCAGTGAGGGAGATCAGTTACCACTAACTTCCCGCCATTACATCGTCTGGTGGGCGGGGTGATTGACAACTACCTGTACTGGGGCACCCCTCATCCCCCCTCCCTCATATACCGTCTGGAGAAGTCGGCGGCGGGATATTGAATGAACTTTCTAGTAATCGTCTTCCTCGGCGCAACTCGACACGTAGAGAAGATCCTGGACCGACGACACTGTTAATACCCCCCCCCTCCCCCGCAGTCGGAGAGCAGACAGTTTTTGTAGTAGCCATCTGGCTGATGTGCGGTAGTTTGGTGAAGTGTGGTGCAGCGGAGAGGATGGACGACGGTGGAGGGTGCGAGACGACGGAGGACTAGTGTGCGTATGGTACGGACGTACGAAGGAGGGCGTGGTACAAGATGACTTGGTGGGCTACTGTGCATGGGGGAGCTCAGATCGCTGTAGAACATTCCGGCCTGGTGAAAATGGACTGAATTAAAATGGGACTGTTTGAAAGTGTCATACAAAAATTATTGTAAATATTGTAACTTTCAAATATGGATATATGATTTATAAAAATAATTCAATAATAGGTGTTAATGCATCGTTTATTGAGACAAATTTTAGTTATTTTATTGCATTAATTACTTTGAGGTGATGGACGATTACTTAAATATTAGTTGTAAATAGCAAGTTATATAAATTTATTGTGAGATACTAAGTTAATAGTATTTTCTTTGTAGTGTTTGCAAATCAATTAGGAAATTTTTATTAAGTCTTTTATTTAATTAAGACCTCAATCGTTTCAAAAACTTAGCAAGTACGCTGACTTTGAGAAATTGTAATAATACAAGAAATTGTAATAATATAATGCGCATGGCAAAGTCTGGAGACAAAAGAATATTGATTGAAAATAATTTTGGCCTTAATTATTTTGTAACATAATTTTATTGAAGTATATTCTGTGCTGTGCTTGGTTTCACGCAGTATGACCGAGGTGATCACAAAAACCAAATTACAGTATAAATATTATTTTAAGATGTTTTTAAACGTTGAGAAACTGCAAAAGGGATGTAAAAAACCACTTGATATAATCTACTAAATTTGCAAATTTAGGGAGAAATTGTGTACATACTTTGCAGTTCTTTTAAGAGAGACGTGACCTTTCGTAGCTTTTCTTATCAAGTAATGACGTATGTGTTTTTTTGTGCCTGGAAAGTCCATATTTTCCCTTGCTGTAGTCCATTCGTAAATGTGTGTGTGTTATACACATACATACACACACACACACACACAGAGAGAGAGAGAGAGAGAGAGAGAGAGAGAGAGAGAGAGAGAGAGAGAGAGATAGAGAGAGAGTCAACGTCCTGAGGTTCATAAACATTTGTCCGTAACCGGATCGTGGTGAATTGTGATAATTATCACGTTATGACTTGGATGTTTTAAACAACGGACTTGGGAATAAAAACTCATGTCAAACTATATCATTTGAATTACGTCTTCAAGTGGTGATATTGCGTGCTGTGGTGTATGAAACGTTGGAGAGTACATATGTAATCGTTAACCAGTGCACTTTGCAACCCACGTGTTATCAGAGTCAAGCAATGTGTTTTAAAGACATGACAAGATCATTATCTACTTTAAAGGGAAAAGTCTTATTGAGCGTAGGTGTACTGACTGCCATATGTCCACTGTAAGATTGCGTCAGTCTTAACTAAACACACTTTAAGTGGTGTACATAAAAATAAGAATAGCTTACGGCGTATATCGTAGTTTCTCATGAATCCGGTTCGTATATTTTGAAAAACAGCAGTTAGAAAAAGTTGTTTTCAGAAATTTTGGAGGGCATTAAAATAATTTTTCCAAAGTGTTGATGTCTTGAAAGTACCATACACGACTAGTCTGAAGTGTGTTTTCTTTTCGTAGATAAGCATCTGGCCGAACGCGTACTGATTTCCATAAAAAAAAAAAATAATAAACCGGGAGTTCAAACACACTGCAACGCAGTTCAAGCGTCAGGTAGGCGGCCGCCTCCTGAAATGCTAATATGTAATTTTATCAGTACTGTCAAATAAACATGTGATATGAAAATAACGCAGTTCGACTCTTGTCGTGTTTTGGTTTTTATGGACACTAGTTTATAATTTGGTTGCAGCTGCACATTTGTGGACACGAGAATCACTGCAGTTCGACATGGTGGACGAAAAAAAATTTCGCTGGCGACTCTTGCACGTTTGAAGTTGGAATTTCCGTGTGAAGTTGTGGCGGAGTGAGTATAGCGCCGTTTGTTGAAGAGCACCGGAGCAACTTTTTCTTTTTCTCGTGGGCGTACCGCAGAGCTTTCGGAATCAAATCATGTAAATTAAAACTGTGCCCTGGGCTAGGCAGGAGTCAAAGCTTGTCGTGTTCCTGTGTTGGCGTATCAACCGTTATCCTTCAGAACTGGTTTCTTTCACTAAAATTATGCATGCGCTGCAAAATGAACACCTATTACGTGGCAGAACGCGATACGAAGTTTATCTGATTAGTTTCACACGACTTTGGCCCTGCTGACCTTTGCTGTGCGGGAGGCCGGTGTCTATATCGGTTAAATAAGCGGAACTGTTGCGTTCTACAAAAATTGATGATTGTAAACCCTAATTATTTAGTTTCAGGGTTCATTTTGAATCCTTGACTTTCACTGTTAAAAAAAATTTACCAAAATTTTACGGAAAAGTGCTGTCGAAAGTTACGGACACGTTGCTTTTTCGATGACGGATTTTCCACTAATTTCGCAGAACCTTCAGTGAATTCACGGATCCTCTCCTCAAATTTGCTAGTTTTTCTGTACTCTTTTATTTTCGTTGTGTTGGTGTTTCATTGTATATAACAAAAAAAAAAAAAAAATTAAAACTTATAATTTTGGGAGAAAAATCTGAACTAAAATCAGACGATTCGGAATTTGTGACTCTTATCACTTTTTAAAATAATTTTCATATAACGTATTTTACGGATAAAATGACGTTAATCCATGAGCTGTGACAGTGGCCCATGTAGGGCGAACTGCGTTGGTGTAACCATAGTTGAGCAGTTGGAGCTGTTGCTCCAGGTGCCAGAATCGAGAGAAGCGCAGTATTTTTGGTTTTTAAAGAATTAGCAGATGTGAATTACAAATTACTATTAATTAAAAAAAACATTAAGCCAAAAAATGCATTCAATATTACAGAGTAGTTATGCCCTCTCGTTCGGTTAGCTAGTCCGTATACAATGAGGATGGGGTGAGTCATCTCGTTGCCATCGCACTTCTCGGAAACCGTAATGGGTATATTGAAAATTGACTAACTTTTGGGAAATAAAAAGCCAAATAATATATGTGGCAGAAAATAAGGGTAGGATATTCACGGGCCTTCAGGCAAAAATTAAAACGGGACAAATCATCAACTAATCACGTGAACTGCTGTGCTTAAAACCTAGTAATTAATTACTCTAAAATCAATATTCTGACTAGGTAATCGAGTAGAAATCAAGCACTCTATACACTTTGTTGTGGCTATTTTCATATTCTTAAGACGTATATATGTACTTAACTCTAAGTAGTAAAAAAATTGGAAAGAACAACTCCAAGCAAAAACATTAATATATATTTTGAACAATTCCCTACAGTAAGTCTAATTGTATTGGAAACTTTAGATCTAAATTATATTGATACTATTTAAGAAATCTTCAAAGCATTGAAGAATACCTAGAACATAAATCGAAAATGTTGTCTTCTCTTGGTGACAAGATTAACCAAACTGAGAGAAAAAATGCGTGCAAATTTACAATGTTTAAAACATTCGTTTGTAGTTTATTCAAATTATGTATAAATCCTGCAATCAAGCAAACACTTCATTGAAAATTACCCATTTGATATTACTTCTCGTCTAGGCACACAGTGTACATAATTAAAAATATATTTTGCAAGCCACATTACACTACTGAATATGACAGAGCTCGTACAAACTTTACTTATCCGCGCGCACAAGTTGCAACCAACTATTATACCCTGATGTAAGCGCGGGTCTAGTTTTCCTTGTGGCTCCAGTGACAACTTTCTCAGCTAAGAGGTCATTTTCCAAACAGAAAATCATTAATAACTACCTTGGAAGTAGCATGTCGCTTAACTGTCTGAACTCCTTAGTAATAATCACTAATATAAGGACCAGAGCGCAAAAAAATAATTTGGTGCATTGTGATCTCACAATTCCAAGTTAAAAGTCAAGGAAGAGACTAGTTAAGCATTTTTACATATGTTTCCTTGCATTGTTGCTTTGTTTTAAAACTTCATATTGTATTAAAGATTACGTCCATACTATTATAAGATATCTCTTCATAATTGTGTTATCTATCTTTTAATGTATACATTTTGAATGTACATAGTCAATCAACGTTCTTAGATTTGTATCAGCAGCGGCTGCCAAATCTTATTAACCTTTCTTACGAATCACGTTTAATGTGCTAATAATTTGAATGTTACTATCGATATACGAGTACAACTATTTCTTGATATTCTATAAAATATTTCTAAATACCAGTAAAATAAATTTTAGGTGTTATAAAATATATTAAACAAATATAAATTATATTAAAGCTTATTTGAACAAAAATGTACAGCTGTAAGGCGCTTATTACCTAGTCACGCCTCTGGAGAACCGTACAAACGCACACAAAGTGACGCCCACTACCGTAAGCTAGTGTGTAGCTAGCTGCGCTACGAAGGTAGGCTTTCGGAAAATCAGCGAAAACCGGAGTCAGGATGGACGAATCGGGAATCGAACCCGGGTTATACCGAATGCGAAGCTAGGAGTTAACCACTGCGCCACCTTACTTGGTAGCACTTACCTACGACTTGTGCGTGACGCCGTATAGTATTTTATTTCCTGGCACGTGACGTACATAACTTTTTCAGTTTCTATTAATGTTTGAGTGTTAGTGTTGTTTGCTGTGACAAGATACCTTATGCTACTTTTTGATGTTTTAAGGAATAGGTCTAAATGGCGCCTCGTGTAGACTCGGCAGTGTTCTTTCCCGAACCCTGAAGATTAACGAAATACGGAGAGAGTTTGTATTTACGGAGCTCAGTTCTATTCTTCGTCATTACATTTTAACTGCACATTTCTGCAAAAACTTCCGTGAGTATAAGGAAATTTTTAACAGTGTCAGTAGATGACCTACACAGAAAAAAGTCTAATGCTCTTGCTGCAGTAAAAAAATAAATATTGAGTCATTTCTTTAAACGTTCACGTTTTAGTAAAATTAATAATTTTAGTCACAAAGTTAATAACGTTAACAAAGTTAATAAAGTTAATAAAGTCTTAAATTACTATAATGCAAATATACTGTTGAAGTGTTAATGTCAATAAATCCTCTAAGTAATGTTACCGCAACCAAATGTTATATTACGCTAAAAATAACAGGAAGAACAAATTGTTTTTTGTTATTGTGACATTACAGTAATGTCCAATCAACATAAGTTTAGACTGACTTGACAATGTAAAATGGCTGATAGTAGTGAACAGCGATAACCTCTTAGAATGAAACAACTGTATTACATCATAGTATTAGAACTGAACGTAGCTTAGACCAGCTCTCAAGTTTCGCAAAGCAGTTAACGCCTGCCAGATTTGCCTATATGTATTTCTAGAGCATTAAGTATTTCCACATAACGTAAGAGAACTGCAGTTTGTAAATTTTATTGTGCTGAATTCCCACAATATGAAACACAGTCAGACGTGTTAAAACAGAACATTTGGTAGGATTGTTAGGTTTCGTAAAGTGGAGAACGTCAATCACTCGAGACGCGGGTTCGATTCTCCTTCTGGCCATAGTTTTTCTTTTGTATGTAATATTAATTTTTGTGACAAAATTATTGTTCTTCATTTATTTTACATCGGAATGTTTTTTTTAACGCAAAGAAAATACAAGAAAATTTTTAACACAGGTGTTAACATCAATTAAGCACAAAATTGGTTTTTCCGCAACATAAACACCGCCGTAATGTTGACAGTACAGTCAGAAGGTAACGTTGTTACACAATTACTTAATGTTACATTTACATTACTAGTTTAACGTTATATTACATTAACAGCAACATTAGTTACTGATGGCTCACAGATAACAAAAAATTACTGTAGTAGTAACATTAATACTGTTGTGAACAAAACATTAGACTTTTCTGTGTACAATTTGACTGTAGTATTTTAATGGAGGTCAGGGATTCGTATGATTCAAGCGTGCTGTTATTTCTGGAAAAACTGTGAAGTTTTGCTTGTTTGGGAGGGGCGGAGGGGGGGTCGGTGCTGTGACCCCCCTCCCCAGCTCGCCCTCGCCGGCCTTGTAAGGTTGAATTTAAAAAGTGCACTGAGAAAAATTTGCAAAAAAAATTTACAGAACAATTTTGTAATCAATAACAAGAATTTGAAGTCAGCATCAGAATGTCGGGTGATAACAGTTCTAGTTGTTGCATGTTTGCTGAAGTTGTTCTACTGATGGAAGTATCGTCTTCGTAGTACATAGCGTTTTGCTGTAAAAATTAAATTATGTTTAGCTGTAGGCGCATTCACAGGTAGGAACATAACAGTTATGTTGGTACCTATCGCTGTGTTAATATTTAGATGACACTATAGTGCGTCTCTTGCATAAATTGCAGTGGATAACTAATACAATTTTTTTTTATACTTTGCTATACAATGTCATAATTTTTGTTGCGTATTTTTGTAGGTATGTACCTATTCTTTCAACACACCGTAACTTCTTGACCGTCAATAATAGGTAGCAACAGAGCACGTGTACTCTTCACTGTAATATAAAGGTGGGACGCACTATAGCAGCAGCCCTTCTAGTAGCTGTCGCTGTTTGGAGAATCTGCGAGGGTCACCGCTACAGAAATGTGGTTCATACGGCTATATTGTCAGTGTTGTCGTCTCACGTAGATGGAAGGAAATGAGGTATTTTTTATTCCGGTGAAAGTTGCAAAATGCATTGACGTGGTGAGATGAACGGGAGTGCATCGAGATAAAACGTTTGCTTTCCAACACGTTCACTGCGTCTTCCACATATGATAAATGTTGACACGGTTTGACCAGGGTCTTGAATCTGAACCACGGTGCTGAAAAACAGTTGCGTTTGGTAATGTCTTTTCGCGGTTTCTTCACACTTTTTAAATCAAACCTTTGAAAAACACCCCATGTATGACGTTTTTGGTTGCTTCCTAAATATGCCATTTGTCACAAGCGTTTTATACCTGTGTTAACATAAAATACCTTATTTTTGGTTAAGTTGAACTTCTACTTATATTTGATCTCTAAATTACAATGTTTCATTCATAACTATTATGAATAAAGTTAGGGACAAAATAGGTGAGTTAGTAATACCTAGTAAGAAATAGTTATTATGCAAAATATTATTACACTGAATGCGCATGAATGCGGTGCGTTTATCCTTTGGTGTTATTTCCTAAACTTAGTTAAGCTTTGTTTACATGAGGTAGAGGAATATCGTGGAAGTAGAACTTTAGCAGGACTCCAGGAAAGTTGGAAGTAACCGTGAATGGACTATAGGTAGGTTTCTGCGATCCCGTCATTCCAAATAAGGCGAAAAAAACTTCTTCACTGCGCAGAAACTTTTTTATACGTAAGAAATTATATTTATACAACCTTGCTAATTATTAAGTCATATTACGGTGTTTAAGTCCATGAGCATCACGATAAGGTTCTGACACCTGTCATTAATAGGCTAGTCAGCAATGTTTATCCAACAAGTACCAGAAAATAACTGCAGCGAGTATCTGGTATTTATGCGCGTTTCAAGACCGGTTTTCATACTAGCCTCTAGTAGAATGATATGGTGAGTTCTGGAGAAGGGGACGGGGGACAGGAGATCGGAGCTGTTCATGCTCTGTCATTCCTACCCTGGCGGCCATCTCGTACGCCATGTTGGGCGTCGGTGACTTTGACCTTTGACTTTGGCCCCAGTAACCTTTAACATTGAAAACCCCAAAAATACAAAAATAAAAATAAAAAATTATTAAAAAATTATAATTAAACATTTGTTTGAAAAACTAAGATATCCTGAGTTCTTCCGAGCACCACGCCATGTCTGCTATACTCACGAATATGGGACAGATCAGGTGGCAGACACCCGCGTAATTAACTCAAGCCGTATATGTCCGTTTACGAAAAGATTACGGGTTCTGTAAAACGTATATATGTACAAAATGAAACTTCATGTACGCGTAGGTAACGGGAAACGTTGCAAATTACTAACACGTTCATAATAGAACAATAAACACAACTTTATAAAATACACGATAAATGCGGAGTGAGGTAATGTTTGTATGTACATTATCACACGGATGTTCTATAGGCTGCATGTGCATCTTAGTGGGCTCGTGAGCGGGTATGCGGCATATAACGTTAGCCTTTAGAGTTCATATCTCTGTCGTGTAACGAAAGTTTTTATGCGATACATTATTTCTGCTTATAACTTATGTTATTGTTAGAAAACGTTTTATTTCCAGAATCAATATGTCTAAAAACAATAATACTACGTAAGTAACAGCACAGTGCAATCGACTAGCTGTGGTTGTTTGCTAATCAAATCGATTAGTTTCTAAAGTAGATAATTTGAGCTGTGTAGCGTGAGCAATGTTAACATGCACACATAAAAGCCTCCAGTTTAATATTGTAATAGTTTTGCCTTCTTTTGACCTTCTAACCGTTAAAGTTTGTTAAATTATGGAAAGCACAAGATTAAATCTTAGGCTGATTAAAATTACATATGCAAATACAGTACTGAAGTTGGGGGGGGNCCCCCCCTGAAATGAAATTAAAATATTTTAAAATAAAACTAGAAAATATTAAAACAAAGTGACAACTTTTATTTTATATTAATATAAGAAATGTATGATCCCCCTTGAACATGAAGGATGTTTATAGCATTTTGTGGTTCCATATCTGTATATTCGTCCATTGATTATAAATAATATTTTAACTGTACATTTGTAATATTAAAGTGTGATGTGACTCTGGAGGGGGAGGGTGGCGGTATTTTACCGCGGATCAGATATACCTCTTAATGGAGCGAGCGCACACAAATGTATGAAAACAGAGTAATTTTGTTTGCCGATGGTAACAGTTTTTTATGATTTTGTACTTGTGGTGGGTGTACTTTGCGCTAGCGTCTTCTCATGGTATATCATTTTTTCCGCCGCAAAACTTACTGTACGTTCATTATTTGCATGTGTAAATAGTTTTATATCCGGAAGCTGGGAGCTAGAAATATCGTTGCACGTGCAGTACCCATATGGAAATTTTTTCCCGCTGCCTGAATTTCATGATGTACTAATTTTAAACTCGGGAGGAAATGCTTTTTAATGATGAACGTCTGTGCCTTGGTGAGGGGGAATGCATGGGATCCTTCACTGTGCATATCGCATACTGTGGGAGTGCCGAAGTGGTTTTAACTCTGTTTTTGAGTTTTTCGAGCCATTGATTACTTATAGAAAGCTAAAAAAAAAAACGCATCCGTACACGACACACTATTTTTTCCAACATGAATTTTACAGAAATGTTTTGTTGAGGTAGGTAAGCATTTTGTTTGGAGGCGAAGGGGCACTCGATGATTGATTTTTCCTTAATATTTCCCCCGAAACACTTTCTTAATATGCTTCTTTCTCGTGACGTATATTTCCAGTATGAGATTTTTTTCAGCATTTTCTATATCTTGCCTTTCGATTCGAATACCTTCCTTTCGTTGAATGGGGTCAGTTTTGCAATGCTGCGTTTGAGCCATACATTAAATCTTATTTTTGGTGTGTTTTGGGAAGAGCCAACAGCGATGTTTTCCCCAACTCGAGTTAAACATGTGCAAATATCCTTCGAATACCCGCTCTCGTTGTGGAGGCATAGATCTTTAGACTGTGAAGGAATGCAGTTCGGGCCTCCACGAAATGATTGACATTAACCGACCCAGACCCTTTCACGAGTCTTGGTCGTGATGGTTGCTGGCACGATGGTAGATGCTCATCCTGAACCCTTGGTTTTTTGGGAAGTACGCCCGTGCGCTGCTGAAGAGGAGAATATACACTTCGGAGTTTAGCAGGTGAAGGTCCTACAGCTACGCAGGTTTTTGCACGCCTCTGCAAGTTATCGCGCCTAGCAAATACCATGCCACATTTTACACACTTATATGTCACTCGATCTGCATTATTCGAAATTCATACTTTTCGTGTCTTCGAACACATTTGGTGAATGCAAACGAAATGTTACAGTAACGTCACTGGTACTGAGGTAACGCCTTTGCAAATTGGATAAGTGGTAAATATATAAATAAAAAAAAAAAAAACCAAGTTCAATGCCGTATTTTATGAGGTTACATATTCCTCTAGAGACTAGTTGGCCCAAACCAATACTCCAAATGTGAGCAGATTTGTAATTTCGCGGGAAAATATATGAGTATTACGTGCACGCTTGATAATATCGTACGACCTGATATAATTAAATATCTGAACTTACCAGTCATGATGCTATAAGTCGAGGGGTGAGAAAGCTATGTCACCTCTGGCATCAGACGAGAAACTGTGCCGAAGTTCGACATTTTTCCCATTAAATACTTTCCCCAGACCAGCACGCTCTGGCTGACAATGCTGAAAACAAGAGCGGTAGTGGTAAGGTTTTAGCGAGACTGAATAATTGCTGGACGAAAGTGGTGGGGTAAGGGGTAACCGAATAAATAATAAATTTCAATGGTAATTTGATTAGCAATAAAACTAAATATGTTTTTGGTCCATCTTAATTAAAGTTTTTATCTTAATGAAAGTTTTTAATACCAAAAATTATCGATTTAATAAATTACGCATGTAGGTATACTGCTGATTGGGAGGGACCTACAAAAATCTTAGTTTTTTAAATAAATGTTTTAATAAATTTTTAGTAATTTTTTTTATAAACTTTTGAATTTTTTGTAATTTTTGGGGTTTTTAAAGTCAAAGGTCACCGGGGCCTTGGTCAGAGGTCAAGGTTACCGACACCCAACATGGCGGACAAGATGGTCGCCGGGGGACCGGAGTGACAGAGCATGAACAGCTCCGATATCCCGTCCCCCGTCCCGTTTTGTGCGAACTCGCCAACATCATTATACTGACTCTGAAGGTAGAGTGGGTCTGTGCGGTTTGCGCTGCGTGTGGCAACTCAAGTGACGAGAGTATTGTATACGATGACATTAACCAGTTGCTCACATTAATTTCACTGCCAAAACAACCTTAAACAAAGAAGTAATTGGAAAGGGAGAAATTAGTTTTTGAGGCGGTATACCTACTTAATATTAACAAAGACGGATAAATAATTGCGTCAATAACATTTATGACTTACGTATCGTTTGAGACGAAATACGGCCAGTGTGTTTTTATTGCTTGTTTTAGGATATTCTACAAAATACCATTATTGTCTCCAAAACTTTAAAATTATTAACTATGTTTAACTATAACTGAATTTATTTATAGTTCGTTAGTGTGTTGCCAAAAGGTCATAAAATGTTTCCATTCTTACATTAAAAGGTCAATCTTTGGGTTTGATAAAGAGTTATTAACGCTGCTGCTTTTTAAGCCTTTCGGCTTCCCGGGAGGGGAAGATGTGTCATTTAATCCCACCTCCTAAAAGACACACATATGCATAGCGTTCTCAAATACAGAACCTCTTATTCGGAAGTGGCGTCTTAATGAAATAGGCCATGCTAGTCGCCTATAAGGAAAAAAACGTCCACCGGTTATTGTAAATGGCTTGCCAGTAGGCCTACGGTATAGCTAATGTGTTAATATCTAGTTTCTTCTTTGTAGGTAGACGTTGTAACGTAAAACGTAGCCATCTAATAACACGAAAAGTGATAAAAGCTTCTCATGTCGTCACTTAAGTTTTGTGGTATAGTCAGAATAAAGTCGTCTTTCAGGACTGCTCCATCAAAATTATTTCTCTGAGAACATCGTATTTAATATATTTTAAAAAGTTGCAAATCCTAAGCTAAGTTTGAAACGTATTACGACTCGATAAATTTTGGGAAACTTCTGTAGATTAGATAGTGGTGCATACATAGCCGTAGGATAGTGGTGCATACATAGCCGAGTAGATCATGCATACACGTTTTCGACTTTGGTACAGCAGATCAATAACTAGAAAATTATTAACGTAGGGATGGGGGGTAACTATTTTCTAGAAGGGACTGGCCCGCCGATGGTTTAAAATATTTGGTGTACTTGTGTATACATAAGTTTAATAAAAAAAAATGGATATTAAGGATTTTAAAAGAAGCCATTTCTATATTATAAATTAATGTTATTTGAAATACATATAATGTATAATGTAATAGGTACCAGCCCCGACATATTTTGCACACATAGAACTTGAATGTTACATTAACTTAGTTTCTAGAATAGCTGTAAGAGTCTCTTTTATCGCGTTGTTTTTAAACAAATTTTCTGTTTCATGATTTCCGCGCGTTTCCTTTGAAATGCGAAGATAATTAAATGTGCATTTATTTGGTGGAGATCCTTTGAGGCCGATTAATAGCCGTCAGAGTAGAGAATGTTGATTCACAGGTTGCAGTGCTGCAGCCAAACGCATTGACAGTAGCCAAGAGCAGAGCTCATATGTTGGCTTAAGGCGCCCGTCTACCTAGCGCTTGAACTGCGTTGCAGTGTGTTCGAAATACAAGTTTTCAACGAAACTATTAAGCATGCGTACAACGTGCTGATCTACGAGAAGAACGCACACTTCAGACGAGAGCTGTTAAGTACTTTCAAAATATCACGTACGTTAGAAACATCAATTCAGAGTACTCCAAAACCGCTAAAAAACGGCCTTTCCAAGGCGCTGTAGCTCAAAATGCACGCATCAGATACATACAAAACTACTATAGGCGCCTGCACTGAACCTTCCTAAAGACTTCCCACTAATAAAATAATATGGTCACCGCTGAAAGTCCCATAGGTACACGCAGCACGACGAGAACACTGCACGCCAGTTCAGAGCCTTGCTTTTAGCGGCGATGGCGTACTTGATGCGCGTGGCAGTGTCACCCTTATCGCTCCCGCTCTTCTCGGCCTAAACGTGGGAAAAAGTTCCAGGTAGACGGGCGCCTTAAACGCTTGTCGCTCCCCCTCATCTACCGCCTGGCTAGTAAGAATGTTTTTCACAAGTTCTTCAGTTGAAGGTGAGGTTATCCCTGCACACACACAAGTGCTAGCTGCTGTTAGCTCCTGTGTTGGAAGAGCTGAGCTTAAGAGGCGGCATCAGCCCTTATACAGAAAATACTCGTTTTAGTGTCGTAACAGCGTCAGGTTCATTACTGAAAAAGTTTCACTATAGAAGCATTCCATTTCATATTTCTGTGCAATTTTTTGTACCTGATTGTTAATAGGTGTTCCTTGGTTGTCATTAAAATATGAAAATGAATTAATATATACAATTTTGTAATAAGTTAATTGTTGCATAAATATGCATTAGTAGTTCATATATTATGTCTGTAATGATGGGTATAGTAATTAGCTAAGCTTCTATTGTCACATTTTTCAATAAATCCTAAGTTTGAATCAGGAAGAAATAAATAAAACATTCAATATGGCGGGTAACGCGGGCTCTTAAGGGGCCCGTATACATTTATCACATTGCGAGTATATGCATGTTTGAATCTTCAAAATACTCAGGTAAGTGGAACCAAAGGCATATTCACCCTCCACCCTACTGCGATAGTTCGGGAAAAAATTAACCAAGGTCGGGCATAGCCCACCCACACACCTCTGCTACGAGCCTGTGGTAAAGGGGAGCGGCGGAGTTGAAAAATAGTTTCTTATTTCATGACCTCCCTGATCCATTCTCTCAGAAGACGGAGGTGCTATTTGAGGACGTCGTGTCAGAGCCGTGACTAAGGCGAGGTGCGGTTCTGGGGACAGATGCGGTGCTCCCCGCCTCCGTGCCGGGCCACGGCTGTTATTTTCTAATGAGCCGAAGGCAGTATTCATCAGCAACAGCGGAGGAATGTGCGAGGCACGGCTCCAAAGCGCTCTCCAGCGAGCCCACTCGCGGAGAAGCCAGAAAATGACCTCAGCATCCGCGGTGACGTCACTGGCATAGTTCGGGAGCGAGGAGGATGTCGCCGACGCGCGTTTTGTTCGATTTGCAGAGCTCCGAGTCGCCACGGACCAACAAAATGGCGTTTTTTCGTGAACATGGTCGGTGGATTTCAAATAATCGAGGAAACCTTAATATTCAAACATTTTGAAATAAATTGAGGAATTTAAACAAATTTTGAATTTGGAGATGTGCAATGTTTCCCTTTATTAAAATTCATATTTAAAAAATAGTGCTCTGATTAAAGTCACGATATATGTACAAATTTAATTCCCGTTGTTTCGATCTACGGAAAGATCTCGGAGTGCGTCAATTCCCGGAACATAAATAAATAACAGAATTTGTATTACTGTATATATTTTGATGGGGTTAGAATTATTGACAAGATATTTGAATGCTGGTAACTGCCACATGCCACTTTCTGTAACTTCCGATTTGAAATTGTGACTTTTTTTATAGAAAAATTTGGTTTATAATTATAAAATTAGTAAAACGTCAAAAAATTGTTTCAAAATTTTACCTAATCCGGTAGGATATTAAAACTTCCGTATCGGAAGCAAATCAATACTTTTTTGAAATTACTTAAAAAATATGAATTTCTGCAAAAATTAAGAAAAAGGGTTTGTTTTAATTTTTTTATATATAAACAATTATTTTTGCAAATGTTCTGATTTTGTGGTGTCTATACGTTAGTATTTCAAAAATAGTAAACCATTTTTTATTCAAAGACTATACATTCTACCAACTGATGCCGTGTGTGATGGTTTTGCTGATTCAAATAGTCATCAAAAGAAACCCCATTGAAATATATTAAGTGGTTCGAATTCAGTTTTTGATTTAATGTTTTGGAAATTCACGCACAGCGATATATTTCCATAGTCCATATTCAAAAAATGATATGCGGTGGTAGCCTGTACCTTCTCCGAGGTCTGAAACGGTGGACTTGCATGGCGCTCGCTGGAGCCCGGAGCTCGACACACCCTCCCCGGGCCGTGTGTGCTGTGTGCCGCGCCGGATGTGCGGCTGACACGAGGGGAAGACAAGATTGTTGACACTGCCACTCCGGTAAGAGGTGGGCGGCCCGAGAGGGAAACGTCTTCAAAGAACAAGGCTAAGTGGCGGCTGAGAACACGCCGGCTCCGCAAGGACCCAAAAAGATGAACAGCGCGTCTGTTGTTCTTCCCAAGGAACTCATGTCCTGATCACGTGCTGTCGTCGAGGGTTGGCGGCCTAGTCTTCTGGATCTACATGAACGTCACCTGGACTAGCTGCACCGTAATTTACCACACGGTGTTCATGGAGGAACAGCTTTATGCGTTAACGGTGTATATTTACATATAAATCGCTGCAAGTTATATATTTTACGCCGTCAGGCACTCGGTAAACTCGCGGATTACAATCCTGTAATGATCCTAGCGACAAGTTACAATATGTGTCTCGTATGTCGCATAACAGGGGACAACGGAAAACCAGTGACAGTAACTTGTGGACGCTCTAAAGAAGTTACCGACTGGTAATGCTTGTATGGATAAACCATCAAGACTAAGGTGACAAACTTTGCCATCTTGCACGGACGGGGTTGCCAAAGAATAATCGCATAAAGCATAACTCATTAAAATTAACTCATTCGGTCACACATTAATTTCCGAGTTTATGTGTTGCAATAAAATAATTTTTTGGTTTACACTGTACTTGTGTTCAGCACTTGTCTTGCAACCGACTAACAACGCGATGCGATACTCTATGATATTGGCATTGACCATTCAGGTCTAAGAAGTGTAGAAAATTCCACAAATGAGACTAGTCACGAGGAAGATCTCAGAGTATTGGGCACTGATGCCCTGCTGGGTACAGAACCGTTCATAAATATCACCGACGTGCAACATGTACATGATCATGGACACAGTAACTGAACGGGTTAACTGGGAAAATTCCAGAGTCGTTTCCCGATGGATCTTGCCGACCATGGTTTGCACGTGTAGTTATGGTTCCGTAGGAATCGACTGAATATTCTATATATGCTGTAAAAGCCTGTGTTTATTTCCTATTGCGAATTTTCAAGTGCCATCCAGAGTGAGCAGTTGCGCTTTGTCGAGCGTAGGTCATACCCGTGATGGTTCTCCCCTAGCTTTTGGCTGATAAGCACCTAGTTGTAACCATGTGTTTTGGAGCCTACTATCTTTAGTCTCTCGCTTTATTTAGCCGTCCTGTGCTTAATCGTTAACGTAAAACTAATTTACTTCAACTTACTTAACTTCTCATTTTCAGATTAAAACTTTTTGGCGCAAATTTTACTGGAGCAACGACAAATCCTCAATACGTCTTTATTTTATGAGCGTGTGACCCAAAAGAATTCGACTTATCGTGTTATGGAACTTGTTTGTCCTTCAGCGTAAACGCTGTTGTACTTTTTATATAACACCATTGATACGTCGCTAGTGCAGACGCTTGCATTTGAAAAAGTTGTACAGCTATAGTGTATGTGAAACCTTCGCGTTTTAATGGTTCATAAAAGTATTTTACGTTTGATGGACTGCGTTGTATAGTAAATACTGCAACACATTTATTCGTTACCATTTAGGCTGACCAGATGTCCTACTTTTCGCAGGACAATTTTTTTTTTAAGCGTTGACCTCCAGGATGCGAAAGGCCAAATAAAGTCATGAAATGTCCTTCTTTAGCCAAGTGTCCTGCGAAAAGTCAAACAGTTCTGCTTTTCACGCATAACCAACTACTGAAAATTTATATTATTCACACATGTAGCGAGTTTTACTAACTCATTTAACAAAATAAAACTTCTGCTGCATGCCAATCATTCAAATGAAACATAAAACTGTTATGTTAGTGTCTGTTACCTTACAATTAAATTTTGATATAGAGTGTTCACTGTAAAGGGAGCACTTTTGAGGTCATAGTTACTTTTTCCTTTCAGCCATTTTTTATACTTTAATCACCTTTTTTAAATAAATATTGTCAATTAAATAATAAATACAAAATGTATATTCCACCGCACTCGGAAGTTAGCATCTAAGGCTAAAATAAAAAATATTTATTGTCTATTATTCCAAATGAGGGGGCTTTCAAAAGTGCTCACTTTACCGTGAATAGCCTATGTTGATTGTGTTTTACACCCAGGTATTTATTGGTGTACTCTTTACAAACAATTTTAATTGTATTACCTTGTATTTAGGCCTACAGTATTGTTATGCCTCGAAGTTAACCGCATTCCTTTTATTATAAATCAAATTTCTAATGGCAAGTGTTCTACGTATTGATAAAATCTGGTCACCCTAATATGATGGTTGGTGCATTACTGCTTTTATTGAAAGGTTTGTATAATCAGTAAAATTAGTGCTCGAATTGGTGGGGCTGTAAGAGTTAATGGAGCTGTAAGAGTTAGCTATAAGTGTCTAGGTTATTTTTTTCTTGCTAAGAATATTCTAGGTAATTCGTATATTATTGTGCATTGTGGGACGGGGTCCCTTACGTCACAGATAGCACTTATCGAAATTACGTTCACTTCTTCATTGGGATCCAAAGGCGACGTTCGTCCTTGAATACGACGAATGAAGTAGTGGTGAGGTAAACGGGAGCACTCCGGGAAAGTCTATCTGCCATCTGAACCGGAAAGTCCATCTGCCTTCGGAACCGTCCGCCACATTTCCCACGTGTGGACATCAGGATTTTGGGTCCCGCACAGCATACCTAACAAGATAGACCACGTAGTTATTTTTATCGAACTGGAAATATTATCGGTAGATTTGTTATCTGTGCTACACTGTTGAGGCCACATTAGAACATTTCTACGTATTACATCGTGCATTTGATTCCTGTACTTTTATCTGCAGTTGGCCAATGAACTGACGAATGTAATGTAATGCTTCTAGCATATATACCCATTTACGTAAAACCTCAAACCCGTGCTAAGCGAAACAAGGCGGGTCAAGTGTTCAAGGTTAGTAGGGCAGCGCTTTGCACTCAGTAGCTTATCGTTGATTAGCAGCGTAATTGTCTAGTTCCTTTGCAAATCGTTTGAGGCGACGAGACTTGAAGCGTGCAGGACTGGAAGACCATGCCACAGAGTAGAGAAGTGCACAGAGACGAAATGGCGTGACGGTTCCTTCATGTAGGCGTACTCATTTTATGATTGGCTCTGCAAGACTTCGGAACGGGTCTTGTGTCTGGTTGGCTACTGCGTCTCGCGAAAAGTTCCTTATTTGCTGGTCTGTCGGCTGGCGAGTAAGTATGCAGTAGCACTGATTGGCAAACGGCGTTTCGTCATGTTGCTGTCCAGTGACGCAATTTTGCTGACGTGAGACTGGAGTTAGTGGAATAAGCGGTTATTTCACTTCTGTATTCTGAAAGTGGCCGCTGAACGGAGTGCATAGTTACAGCAGAACACGTTTTATTAAAAAATTGCCCGTCGTGTCTGAGTGAGATCTGCTTACGCATAGCATTTAAGAAATGTTACGCGTCTGTATACGATTTTCAGTTCCTCCATTTCTCTCTAAAGCATGTTTTTGTGATAGTGAAAATGACTCAAACGGATCTTTTCGCGGTAATTTTTAGGTATGAACATTCCGGTACAAATCATTAAAAAAAGGAATATGGACGTGCATCAAACGTTTGTTTTTATTATTACGTCATAAAATGGTAGGGGTCTCAGCTGAAAGTCTCATAGAGGCGCATTATCGACGGAAATATTGCACGCCAGTCCAGTGCTTTGCGCGTAGAGGTGATGAGAGAGTTGATGATGCGCATGTCTCGGTCGCCCCTACCGCTCCCACGCTTTCAGACGTGCAACATTCCTTCAATCAGGCGGCCACCGTAAGTATTGTGTGGTATTATTAAGTACTCGGTGACCACGTGTTGCTTGAGGAGAGGTTTGGGGTTGTCCGACGAATAGCGGCAGTTGTAGCGGTTGGCAACGAGCCTTGCCTGGTCGGACCAACGCCAGGCCGTTGAGCAAACACCCGCATTCCCGCCGGTGACATCATGTGACGCCGGCGGTTATCATCGCCCGCGTATATTCAGCTCAAGGCCGCGCCAAACGCTTGTACTATAATAGCTCGGCGCGACACGGCAGATCCCGACCCGCCCTGCACGTGCTTGGACATTCAATTGAATTGGCGTCGACGAAAGCGCTACATTGTGTCGCACCGACATCGAATTGAAGTTTCGCATTTTCCGCGTGCTTCGCTGCTCGACAACGGAGTGAGCGGGACTTTCATCGTGACCGCGAGCGTGTGCTCTTAAAATAACCTATTCAATAACTGAACTCCCGAGTTCGCGCCTGCGCCGAAAGTAGCTGGAACGAAAAGAGGAAGGAGAGGAGGAGAATAATAACAAATGATGGTGCTTCTACTCTCCATATTTATGAAACTAGTTTCGTATTTCAGCACTAGATTACTATAGGTAGTGGCGTAGCAAGAAATTTTTCACGGGGGTGGGGGTTGCACCGACAGAAGAGAAAGGAGGGATGTTACACCGACATTAGCGGGGATGACATATGTTAATTAAGACAAATTATAGCAGAAAAATTACCTGCGCCATAGTGATCAGCAATTACATATTGTTATCACATTTAAAGGTTTATCTTCATTTTAATTTTTATTGTTGACAATCTGAGGGGCAAAGGGGGGAAGATTACAACTCTCCTCTCTACCCCGTGGCTACGCCCCTGTCTATAGGGTTCACCAAAACATGTTACAAAACCTTTGTTCCAAATAAATTAAACCTAATACTTTTTTACGTGACTTTTGTAGTGAGCTTGCAACCTGCGAAAATTGTTTGGATTTATATGTTGGGTACACAGTCTTATTTATGTATACCGCTTTCTTTACGATGCTTAAGATTAATTTTCTCATAGACATGAGTGATTTACATTAGATACTCGAAAAATGGTCACGCCAAAAAAGAGAAATAATTGACTATATTTCCATAAATGTGTTTGCTATTAATTTTCAAAAAGTATTGATGCGATGTTTTAATATTAATTGTAACCAATATAAAGATCACATTTGATTTTCTTCAGCGTGCGGTGTAGTGTGTTAAACGGTTGGCGAAAACAACAAAAAAAAGTGTTCTACAGACACGCAGAAGATTCAACACAGCACTGTCACACACACACACTTTCGTGTACAATGTTATTCGTATGTTTATGACAATTTTAATGGTATTTACGCGTTTTAAATTATGTTTAGTATGCACTGTAGTGTTGGATTTTAGTGATGTAAACAAATAAATTATACTTCTATCTTAATGACTAATAAATCAAAACAATTTCAGACAACTAAAAAAATACATAACTAACAGCAACTTTCAACTTATTTTGAGTAACAAAGGTCAAAACGTATAGTAAAGTACCAAAAAAAACTTTTGCTAAGGAGGACCGATTTTCCTTTTCCCATCTTCTCTTATATGGGCGCCTATGAGAGAGATTTAGGCGGCTCTTAAAAACGAGGTCTTGAGAGATGGGAGCACAAGGTTTTAGATCATTGAATACTAAAAGTTTAGCCGTGGTTGGTTTTTTGAACCGTCGCCCGTCCCCTCTTTTCCCCTGTCCGACCTCCTCTACACATAGGAACATGACAAATAGGCGGTTACGGTCACTGATGACCTTTGATTGTTTAAATGCAATGTAAATATGCGCGCCTGTTCCGCCTTCATTAATAAGAGGAGACAGACCTATCATTCCGACTAGCCCAAAGAATGGATGAGGTGAGACGGGGGTGTGGCAGTGAAGGGATTAATAGGGAGGGGGAGAACGGGAACACCACGATAAAAAAAAAACCAACATCATGGCAGTGCCAGCCACACTTTCCGCATGAAAATCTCCGTTCGAAAAATTTCCATCTGCCGAGAATTTCAGTGGTGGAAGGCAAAGTGACTGATCACCGAGCCAACCGTGGAATTCTTTAAATACAACGGGAAAATTTACTTCTTTGTCTAATCAGCACTTCTATTCAGGACAACTTCAAGCTCGGTGTTTTGCGCCCACGTTTGGTGGCGTGGCGTTGGCTAGACTTGAGAGCATTGTTTTGTGGTTCCAGTGTTTTAGTTCCCTCAATAAAAACTTTCGCTTTTCCATTTGTTTTGTAATGAACCTTCTTTTAAATTTGTGTGTTTTTCTTGTCCTTGAGTTAACGTTCGAATTGCTGTTGAATTTCTGGCCCTATTTTTAGTTGTCTGCAGAGTTTTATGCTTGGATGGTATAGGCTGTTCACGGTAAACTGAGCACTTTTGAAAGCACCTCTTAAGATCTACTTTGTGAAATTATTACATATGTAAATACTTAACAAATCTGCTAATCTTTACACATCAATGCATAAAAAACAGAAAGCTAAAGAAATATTTTAAGTTATTAAATATGGTTACCTAACACTTTTTTTTTTCGACTTTAGGATATTAAACTACTTTCCCTCCATCGTTTTCAACTTTACTGGGCGCATGGCACTCACTGCGCCCGTTCAAATATATTGTATGCAGGTAGGAACAGTGACTTTTTTTCTAAGGTTGATTTCAAAAGTGCTTACTTTATCGCGAACAGCCTTTAAGTAATGGCAACATTTTTTCTTTACTTTTTCAGTAATATTTGCAATTTTAATTTCAAGTAGGTTGTCTTTACATGTGAGTTTTTTCCTTTTCAATTGTCCGATATTATCCCCGCTGTGTGAAATTCTGACAGTTAGGAAGATGGAAGTTACACATTACAGTAAACCTAGTCTTAGGTCTAAAAATGGTACACGTTAGCCATGCGTTTCTCGGGATTCAAACCAAGGGCCCCTCTCACAGATGAGCGCTGTCCTAATAAGTTATTCACTACAGAGATAAACCTCTTAAATTTACAATAGTGCCTGGAATTCAGAAGTGGCCAAGCGTGAATACATTTAATTACACTGTTTGTGTTCTGATCAAGTACAGTTTGTGCAGCTTTTCAACATCATCATGTACTGAATGAAACTTAACTTTTACTTAAAATGTATCGTGCGGCGTCGCATTCGGCACACTGTAGCCTAGTAGAGGTTGGCTAGACGTGGCTCTGTAGCTTCGTACGAGCGAGATGAATTGCCGAACATTTGAAATTGACTATTTTTTGGTAATTCTGAATTTGGAGTTACGTTGCATGTCGTACTTCACTCTGCCAATTTGGGATTTAATGACTCGTATCTTCTCTCTACTCTGGATAGTCGTAGATGCTACAGCGAGGATAAATCTACTGCGGATGGACTATAGCAGGTATGTCATCTTGACGATCGCCAGTCTTATGATCATGACCTCACGTCTTCGAGTGTTGACTGTCGGCAAGCTCCCAGCCATTACAGGCCGCCAGTTGGATTGCCAAGTGAGCGCACATAATGACTGCTTTCAGTAGCTGTTTATACTGCGCCTTGTCTTCTATGTGCCGCCCACATACAACGTTCTCTTGAAACTATTCTGTGACGGTGTTAGGCAGTGTTATTATTTTCACAAAACTACGAAACGACTTCTTGCGGCTTAGGGTAAGGAGGCCCTGGGTTCGGGTTCCAGTACCGGTACTGATGTGGCTGTTAGACTTATTTAATTTATATTTAGATTATTTTAGCCTTTCCTCCGGTAGCGATCAGACATAAATACGTGACCGAGGGGGGGGGGGGAATCATCGTAGCGGGGATCATCATCTCCCACTCAGTTTTAAACTCTCATCAGTAAGGTGTCGTTAAAATAAGTATTGCCGTAAAGGACGTTCAAGTTACTGTTACATGTCTGGTTTTCTGTGTGTACGCCGTGATGTAATTCAACTTCACTTTCACAAGGAAATATTGCGGTACATTCTGAATAGGGCTTCACTTGTGTAAGTTACTGCAAGCTGAGCTGGATATGAAGTTACTGTGATAATGGATACTGTATCTATCCCCACTGATGAGTTAAATATTATATTCGAAAATGCGCCCCATTTGTAAAACAAACAGGAAACGCTAGAGTATCTACTGTTCGATTACCCCAAAATGAATGATTTTTCAATAGCGTGTCTCATCGTTAACCTAATGTAACAGAGCAATAATTTTTTCTTACATATTAAGTTTAATTTAGAAATGTAACCGAATTTGAGCATATACCTATGTGATTGAATGGACGAATAAAAATCATACATGAATAAATTATGTCAAGTCTCAAAATATCAGTTAGAATCAAACGTACTCTAAAGAACGAGCGTAATTGAACGGTAATGCAGTGCACATATACTACATAAGACTTAACTTCAAACAGATAGGATTAAGATAATGTTTTCCATGCTTCAGTTGCATGTATTAGCAGTAGTAAAATAGTAATAATACAAGTATATATGTGTTGACTGGTTAAGATAATATTTCTCTAGGGTGGGTAGATTTTGTGGAAGAACCCTAAGATCCCTCGTTGTATACTGGACAATGGGGATTTAAAGGAGAGGTGCTTACTGTAAAGTTAGTTTGTTATAATCTGGTTTAGGTAATAATTATGGTATTTGTACTAGAATTCGCCCCGCGGTGTTGGCCGTTATATTATTTTATTTATAATGCACTAGCGAACCGGCCTGGCATCGCCCGGGTACAATTGAGTTTTACAGTGATACACTAATAAATAAATTGGAAAAATACAATTATTTTATGTGAAAACAGAATTATAAAATTATACTATGTTGGTCTAGGTTTTTAACTGATTACGGCAACCCAAAAGGAAGGAAATATTTTTTACCCGATAGCCAAGAAGTAGGGTATTGTTTTTGGAGTGTATCTGTGCAACTTTCGCGTAGTTACCACATTTCCGCTTTCCAGCGTCGATGTATGAAAATCAAAACGTGAGTTTCGTCAAGTTGTAGCTTTCGAAATAAGTGTACGTAGGTACTACTTTTTGCGCTTGGCTGAGGGATCTTAATCGATCACCAAAGTTAAACAACGTTCCCAGCGGCACACATTTAGATGGGTGACCGTTTAGTGGCATAACATCTGAGCGCTTCCGGGCTTCGGAGGGCACGTTAAATATCCTGTCCCGGTTGTTATCGATTGATAGCAGCCGTTAAGCCATTTCAGTGGTCCTTCGGCGGCCTGATAAGCTCTTGACACCACAAGGAAAAAAATATTTCGGTCACGTTCTCAGCCGTTGCAGAATTACGTTTTGTTGTTATTCAACAGGAACAGTAAAATTTTCCGGAATAAAAAGTATCATATGTCCTATTCCAGGACTCTTAAGTACCTACATACCAAATTCCATCAAAATCCGTTCAGCCGTTATGGAGCTGAGTGGTAACAAACATGTATACATACATACACACACACACACACTTTCGCATTTATAATATTAGTAGGATGTGATAATATTTTCTATATAGGTAGTCGATATAACGATTGTTTTGTAGCGTCATATAGCTGTATGAATGCAGGAGCGTGTCAGCAAGCCCCTAAGAGGGCTGCTAAATCACGTCATGTTATGTACTTGAGAAGTGCCGATGTGTAGTATGTTAAAGTACCGTATTACTCTGACATTTTACAATTACTTTTGTTGTACATTGCTTGTAGGTGTTGCCATTTGCAGAATATTAAGCCTTACGTATGCTGGAAAGGTACAGTTAATATTTGTGATATGTCAAGCCGGAATGTTCTTTAAATATACCCAGGATTAGTGAGAACGCCTGCTGCTACCCAATTACAGGAATAAGCAGTACTTATTTTCACATAATAATAACAATAATAATACAAACATAGATTATAGCAAGAGGCGACACAGTAATAATGCAAACATAGGTTATTGTCAAACACACACACTTAAAGTTAATTGTACTGGTTCATCTGGAAGTTAGAATGGTACGAACAGTTATGCTGTGTACATTGGAGAAAATAAAATTGTTAACTGCTCTTCGAACGTGGCCGATACACATCGGGACACCAGCTCAGACAGCACATAGAGCCCCTTTCACTTAATTCCTATAAATTAGATTAAACCAGACCCTTAATTTGATAATGTTACATGGACGCCTGAGGGGCGCATCTGAGTTCGTGAGGGATGGAGGTCTTAATTAAAATAAAATAACTTAATTGGATCTATAATTTATTCACACGGCTATTATTTACAGCATTAAATTACCTGTCTCCACTATTACTCTTTTTATTTAACAGTGAGCGCAATGTTTAATGTATATTTCAACTCTAGGTAGCGTCCTTCTTAATTGTCTCGGTTTGGTTACAGTCAATTAACTCATACTCATCATTAGCACGTGTTCAGTCTATCTGTTGCCACAATTTGTAATGTCTTTCACTCACGCATCTAGTCCAATCTCCCAGCCTCCCAGCCGCACCCTTCACTGCTTGATACTTGCAGTCGCAGATTTTTCTTTCGCTGGTCACTTCTCTCGCTGCTCATCTTCTATCGCTCGGAACTCAGCCACTCATCAACTCCTCGGCTCGGAGGCATGTCACACTGTAATATCGGTCGCCCATACCATATGGAATGTTCAACACACACCGAGTCACGCAGAGAGTACGAGGTCAGTAATCCAGAGCATTCTTCAGATAAACGCAGAAATCAATACAACCAGGGCCAGCAGCGTGTGCCGCAAAATGCATTATAGTGTCGGCTCGCTTTCTGTAACAGATACGTGCCCACCGGCCTATCGCTCGCTTGTTCATTCAAAACAATCCTTTGACTTGCTGCTGCCGCTATCATATAACTGCTGTCCTTCACTTCCACTCGCTCGAGCGGGATGCGAAGTAGCGAGAGCGTAACACTGCCCCCTCCTCAAGTCTGCTCTACCCGAACAGACACTGCAACAACTGATCATCGTAGAGTGCCAGTCGGTCGATGTGGACAACCTTCGGCTTCGCCCGAGAGCCTTGACGACAAATCTGAAAGACCATATCATTGATTTTATTCAGAATCCTGTAGGGGCTTTCCCGACATTTCTGTAGTTTAGGGCAGTGCTCTTTTCTCCTCTGTGTGTTGTACAGCCACACCAGTTGTCCTTCTTGAAATACCTCTTCCGACATTCTCTTTTCATACCATATCTTCATCCTTTCACTATTTATTCTGAGGTGATGTCGAGCAAAATCATGAATGCCAACAAGTCTGTTACGCAATTCGCTGGCATAATCAGGGTTTGCAGCTTACTCTTCTGTCTGCCGTCTAAACAGCAGGTCACTGGGGAGGCGTAACTCTCTTCCAATCAGCACTCTTGATGGTGCTATCCTTGTGGACTCGTGAACTGCTGAGCGGCAAGCAAGAAGAAATATTGGCACCTTTGAATCCCAGTAATTTTGGTTGTCTGCCACAAAGATCGACAGGCATTGCTCAAGAGTGCGGTTAAGCCTCTCGACCATTCCATGCGACTGTAGTCCTAGTGTTTTTCATCCCCAGAATTTTCGTCACCTCCTGGAAGATCGTAGCTTCAAAGTTTCTTAACTGATCAGAATGGAGTGTTAGTGGCACCCCAAACCTCGAGAATACATGCTCTATAAGTGCATCGGCCATAGTACGAGCTTCTTGGTTTGAGAGGGGAATACCCTCTGGCCACTTAGTAAAGTAATCTTGCGCCACCAGTAGATATCGATTTCTTTCTCTCTGTGACAGGCAAGGGGCCCAGAATATCTACTGCCATCCTCTCGAACGGGGCTCCAACATTGTATTTCTAGAGGTGTCCGTGTCCTCCTGTCCTTGGGCCTTTCCTCGCAGTGCAGGTGTCGCACAATCGGCACCATTTCTCGGCATTCTCCTTACAATGAAGCTAGTATAATCTCAGTCTAACTCTGTCGAAGGTTTTATTGACACCAAAGTGCCCACTGGCTTCCGCATTATGCAGTTCCTTTAATATTTCTGGTAGGACCAACTGTAATTATGTGTATTTTCAATCATTACTTTCCCAGTTTCTGTAAAGTACACCATTGTTCAGTATGAGGGAATTCCATTGTGCCCAGTACGATTTGACTGCTGCGCTCAGGATAGATATTTCTTCCCATTTTGGCCGACAGCCTTCTTCTTTCCACTTTAATAACGGCTGCAAAGTGCGATCATTCAGCTGTTATTTCCTAATACCCTCATCTCTCCAGGTAGGTGACCCATCACAAGATAAAAAAAACCTTGAATTCTTGTTCTCTATACCTTTGGCGATTCATCATTCTTTTCTTCCTGGTGTTCGCAATGACGTTAAAATGACTCACTTGACCTCCTAAACAGTGAATCTGCATTGATGTGAAGGCGTCCAGATCTCTGTTGTATTTCAAAGTCATATTCTTGAAGATGCTGTATCCATCGGGCTATTTGGCCTTCGGGATTCTTGAAATTTAGTAGCCAGCATAATGAAGAATGGTCGGTTCTTAGAGTAAAATGTCTGCCATAAAGGTAGGGGTGGAAGTGTGAAATTGCCTTCACCATGGCCAGAAACTCACTGTGTGTAACACAGTAATTCCTCTCAAGCTTATGCAATACCGTACTGAAGTATTCTAGTGGTTTTTCCTTCTCATCTTGGACCTGAGATAACACAGCTCCAATGCCTACATCACTAGTATCAGTGTCCAAAATACACCCTCAGTTTTCGGAAAACCCAGGACTGGCGTATATGTCAGAATTTTCTTTAGTTTACTAAAAGCATCTTCACACTCAGTGGTCAAATGAAATCTTCTTTTCGCCTCAGACAGTTCATGCAGTGGTTTGGCAATCGTGGCGAACCCAGCAACAAATCGACATAATCCCAGAAAACTTCGCACTTCGGTTTTGTCAGTTGGTGTCGGCCCATTTCCTATCGCTTTGGTCTTTTCGGTGTCTGTTTCTAACCCATGAGCATACACTGCATGTCCCAAAATTTTTATTTTCTTTTGAAACAGGTGGAACTTGTTAGAAACCAGTTTCAAGTTTGCTGCATCCACCCTCTGTAACACAGAGTCTAAGCGAAATAGGTGCTTTTCAAATGTCCTTCCTGTCACAATAATGTCATCTAAGATATATATAAAAGCACGGTTTTTTTGTTAGGCGTTCGAAGGTGGCGGGGGCATTACAAAGCCCAAAAGGCATAACTTTGAACTGCCAGGTTCCTTTCCCTTGGACGCAAAATTTAATCTTCTCTTGGTCCTCTCGGGCTACCTCTCACTGCCAGTACCCACTTTTCATGTCCAAAGTAGAAAACTATTGTGAACCTGCTAGGCTGTGTGTGTCATCTATTCTTGGAAGCGGATAAGAGTTTTTTTGTCACATTATTAAGTTGGTGATAATCTACACAAAATCTCAGATAGCTATCTTTCTTCGTAACAAGAACTATGGGGGATGACCATAGACTAACTGATGGTTCTATCACATCTATATCCTTCATTTCCTTCAGAATTCCCTCAACTGCCTCATGCGAAGCTAGTGGCAGTCGTCTTGGTGGCTGTTTTATGGGCCTGGCATATCCTGTATTAATGTGATGGCAGGTCATGTTAGTCTATCCAAGGTCATTTGGTCCACATGAGAAGGCATCCCTATTTCTCTGCAGTAATTCAGAGGCTGCCTTCTCCTGTCGCCAGTTAAGATTTTCCTTTGTTCTTACTAGCAGTTCCTCCAGTACTTCTGGTAAATGACATTCTATTTGTTTTACTTTCGATTCTTCATAATTTGGAAAGACCTCTGTGACCTGCTTTCAAAAACCTATTAGGCCCCCTTCTAAAGACGAATGGCACTACCGGACAAATTTATCATTCTACTGGAAAACTGTCAGAATTAGAAGAAACCAGAGTCCTTGTTACAACAACTTTACCTAACAGGACACCTATCCTCTCTGCTGGTTCAATTAGACCCAAACATCTGAAAAAACTTTCCTTGACACCTATCTGTAATGATAATTTCATTAGAAGCGAGCAGCACAGTGGGTTGACCACATTCTACAGGGCAGCTGCAGCTAATTGGGGAGGACAAATCATGCTGTGTTGACACCACCAACTCTGTACTACCTATAGCACACCAAGTCGAGTATCGATACAGTACCCCAGCCTACATAGTACATCAAGCCCCAAATGATATTCATCCTCTATTTCTGCTACGTAAACATCTGTTCTATGCTAAGGTCACCAAGACTCAAGATCACTTTTGTCTTACCGATAACTGGTGTGGTCTCGCTGGTTACTGTAGTCGAATAGCACCATTGCATGCTGTCGTCGGGCGATCGCTGTGGGAAGGCCTGAGGATGTCTGGTATTACTACTGTTATAGTCGCCCCAGTATCGACGACCATCTGGCAGGGAACATCATTCAAGCTCCCCTCCACCAGTATTGCATCTCAATCCTGTTTCATCGACCGTACATGTAAGTACATTGGGGCCTTCTCTCCAGCAGTCACCGACCTTCGCTTCATAAGATCGGTGTTGACAAGTTTTCCGAATGTGCTGTACCTCACCTGCCTCTCGCTGCCTATTTTCCCGCTGCATTTACTAACCTGGTACGTTTTGGCAACATTTGAGCGCAATATACCACTTTTCTCTTAATATCTTGCGTAGTGAGGCTTTGGATAGACCAGGGGAAGAATACTTAGTGCCATTAAAAATTGTATTTTCATGTATCAAATCATATCGTGTAAGTACAGTATCTTTGTCGCTATTACTGAATTTATAAAAATTATTACAAAATGTTGGTGGAATGATTGTCATCCATCTATCTAATTAAATGTTTAAATTTGCTAAAATAAAGTGGTTTATGGAAGAGTTAATTAAGATGCTTTACCTGACGAAGAAAACGATTATAAGGCTTCCATTATTTCCATCCATAATTTTAAATTCCAGCGGAAGCTTTATCAATATAATATTTTGCATACGACCCTTAATAATTACGTAAATTTTTAAGTACAAACGTTACTGGCTGATTTTTAAGTAAATTTTTGCTTCTTAGAATGTGGAAAAAATTAACAAGAAATTATTGGAATTATACGTCTGTGGCTTGGCCTGCTTTCCATTTAAGTACGTTAAATAAAACAAGGAAGTTTATTGAGAATCTGAAGTGTTTTCAGATAATTGCTGGCATGTTGCTATAATTTAGGCATCTTAGCGCTTCCTGTTGGCAGCTTATTTTGACAGGGTTAAAAATTGCTCGTCTGTTCGGAGTAATTGTGCGCGACGTAGGTTGGTTACACCTCTGCAGTACAGAGGAAAGAAAGTGAAAACAGATAATTGTTGGAATAACTCAATTGTAGCCTGCCAGTTTGAAGTAACCTGCGTCTTTGGGGGCACGGGAACCGAAGAAAGAGAGAACTCGCATTGCATCGACATAAGGAAGTTGACCCCAAAACTGGGCAGAGGAACGTTAGAATTTGGTTGCGGTTTCCAGATGTATTTCTCCTTATTCTTTTAACCGTCAGTTCATATATATACACGCGAGTATATATACACACACATACATACACACACAGTCGAATCACCGTATTATGACCACCTGCTTGAAGTGCTATCTGCAGCGCATACAACTAGCAAAGAGCCTCGACATGTACTCGTGCAGCTTCCCCCCTCCCAACTCTTCTTGCACCTTTGCCCCCTCGGCCTCTCATTTCCCTCTGTATCGTATTACATCACTCAGGAAGTTAAATGAATCAACGTAGTGCTGTATGAATGTTAGTTACTTAAAAAGCGTTAGTTGTAAGAACAACTATTAGTTTTCATATCCGTGCACTTGCTGTTCTTATAACTACGTTTGAAACTGCTTGTACTATTTGATTACGATTTAATAATTTGTTAGCACGAATTATGTTTTTTTTTTTCTTAGCAGGTTCCTTTTGCCTGTTGCTGATGGTTGGTTGTTGGTAATTTTATGAGGCGTTATTTAAACAAGTATGAAAAAACAAACTTTAATTGTATAAGTATGATTATACGAACTCGTGGTACTGGTACGAACTAGGGGCATTAATTTTTACGATGCTGCATGCACTGTTACATTGTTAACGATTCGCCTGAGAAGGTGGAGTTATGTGACGTGCACAACTGTAACGGCTGAGAAGTAACCTACACACCAAGGCAGAAGTGTGTTTCGCGGGGTACGTAGGATGAACTTGGTCTGCTCTCTATTACGAGATTATAGAAGCTCAGAGAAAGTCGACCACGCCGTATTAGTACGCCACGTTCTCACTAGAGGCGATGAAGCTGGAGCAGGGGTACCAACCACACACACCTATTCATCCATTCCTCTACTTATAAAAGCTATGTTGTAGTCACACAGTGCATGTTTAAATTTATCATATGGAATTTTAGTATTTAGTAGCGTTCAATTCGGACTTTCAAAGATGGTTGCGATTTGGTAATTTAGTATTTTATCAAGTTTCTTTGCATACTAAAAACTAAATACTAAAATACCAAATACGTCATCATTTTAGTCGAACAATTCTGGTCACGTGACCATTTAGTAAACTAAAAGTGCTTATTCGAACACGGTCTCAGACAACGCTAATGGCGGTAATTGAAATTTGTCTGCGTAGACCACAGCAAAACCGCCTAAATATCGAATAATGATGATTAAATGAATAAACCTTTTACGTACATGTTTCTAAACTTTTATTTCAGAAAAATTTTAAAATTTAAGTGCATTGATTATTATTATTTTATTTTTTTAATTCACAGCGTGATTAGCGTGTATGTATACCTTGAGGATATGGTTTTTCGTTATTGTGTTAGTCACCATTATCAACGATATATTACAGGTTTAAATTTCGTATTCATTAATTTATTTTTATTTGCAAATAGTTCTAGCGGTTTTTCGTATTTACAAGTAGGCTGTATGTAATATAAAAAATTTTAACTGCCCGGGCCGGGGGGAAGGGGGCAAATATTGCAGGTTACAAAGCTGTTTTGTGTACAACTACCTTTTAATTGCATACGTCATTTATGTTTTGTGCATATATTTCTGTCACTGTAAGTCATTTTGTTGGCAAATTTGTTTGCGAAAGAGATATGTGGGGCGAAATTCATTCTTTTGTTGTCAAAATTCTCGAAAGTTAAGGGGATCAGTCCTCCCCGCCATCTTAAATTTTCATTAGTTTTGTCATAAGTTCCATTTACGAATGTTTAACGAAATATTTCGCACGACAAGGCATACACAATAGCTTCTAAAGCTCTATTAAACTAATACATCTCTACTGTCTTTTTTTAATTTTGACCATTGACTGCCGGCAGTAAATAATTGATTTTTTCTTGCGAGCGGTTATAGAAATGATACTGGCAAGAGTACTCAAGCAATAAATGTTTTATAACATGTACAAAGCAATGTCTTATGGCTTATCGATGCCAATAAATAAAATACAAAATCTGTGATGCAAGTTACTGCGAAAATTTCGTACATCCACTATGGTGGGGACTGATCTACCTTAAACAAACTGCTTATGTATCAAAAACTCCATTTTTTTTTTAAGGCATGGATTCTTTATTGTTGTAATAAGCACGTGCTTGGCTTCACAGTATAATTTTTAAAATAATAATCACTATACAGTATTTGAAAATTAGGTAATTCGTTAGCTCGTTCCGTGTCTGGTTCCTCACGCATTCGCAAATTTACTTTCGAACAAAATTGTCTGTTAAAATTATAGAAGAATATTTCAGCTTTGAACAAGTTTTCGCAAGCCAATACGAAAACATAATAAAAATGTAGAAAATGGACGTCAACAAAATAGGATAAACGTCCATACTTCACTACAATACCCACGCTACTAATAACTAATAAATCACGTAATAAATGTATTAACAAAAATTAAAAAGAAGTTACATTAAGCCAATAAAATTCCCATATCTTACAGCACATTCTTTTGAAAAACTCAGTGTACAAATTTATAAGAAAATTGATCCAACATAGACATTTCTTATGAAAACAACCAAAGAATAACCGCCAACTTACTGTTTTTACGTGACGTTATCGGACATAGACGGTGATCTGGCGTCATTCAAGTTGGGATTGTGATACGCTCACGGATACAGCCAATTGTAGATGGGCCTTAAGTGTATATTTTTGTCGTTTTTACGAATATGTATAGGATGTCCACTTTTGGAACAGACCTTTGAAAAAAAAAACCAGTGCTCGTAACTACGTTTATACTACATCCTACACTGGCACATAAGACGCGTAGCAATTTATATCAACCAATCTCTAGAGTGGATCTTAGCTAACGTGTTTTGAAATACAATTCGAGAGAAAGTCTTTTCGCTAAAATCTAGTGTGTATATTAATTGAACACTTTGAAATCAACCTCTGGAAAGAAAATTCCCGGTTCCTAACTGCATCATCTATTTCGGATACAGATTAGCATGTTCCCAGTTTAAGTTGGCAGCTATGTGGAAAAAGCAGTTTCATGGTTTAACGTAATATTAAAAGCGTAAAGTTAAATTTGTGGACACTAAACTTATCTAATTTAGTTAATTTTTGTTTTATACTTGTAAGAGTAATAATTGACATTAATTACGTTCATTAAAACTTAACAGTTTCATTTGATCGGCGCATGAATGAAGTGAGATGGTATAGCCTATTCGCGGTTTCTTCACACTTTTAGAACCAAACCTTTGAAAAGTCACCCCGTGTAGGAAGAGTTTAGTTTTTTTTCTAAATATGTCACTCATGGCAAGCGTTTTATACTTCTGTTAATATAAAAGTACCTTATTTTTGGTTACATTGAACTTTTATTTATATTTTAACTATAACATTTATTTAATTTAAAATTACTATTAATAAAAACAGAGAGAAAATAAGCGTGCTGGTAACGCCTAGTAATAAATAGTTTTTGTGCAGCATATTATTACTCTGGGTGCGCACGAATGCAATGCGTTGTTCTTTTGGTCTAATTTTCTATAGACTTATTTAAGCTTTGTTTGCATGAGGCGGAGGAATATCCTTAAAGTAGAACTTTAGTAGGGCTTCAGAAAAATTGGAAGTAACCAGGAATGGACTATAGATGGTCAATGACAATGGTAATGGAGAAAGGATATGGGCAGGTGAGTAGATCCCAAGGAGGGCTTAAAGTGCTAATTCAACCCTTTCAGTCATCACAGTTCCCCGTATCTGGAACGTTGCGTACCAAGTGACTTTAATTGTCTGCCCTGTACACAGAAGAAATCACCATGTAATAAGGGAAGTCCCTTACGTGTGGGATGATAACTGTAGTCTCATAAATAGTAATTGCCAATAACGTGAAGCACAAACACATTTTTATAGGTCCCGATATATGACAGGACGTAGTGCGGATACTAGTACAGTTCCGATCAAAGATTTGTTGCAACCCCAAAAATTATATATTTATTCTAAGGGATATCCGCGAGCAGCCAATAGTAGTATGTTTGTCCTGCGCTCAACTCATATCTGTGTACCGTTATCACCCGGCACTTCTCTCTATATAACATACCACGCTGAGCCACTGTTGTGGAGTCTATTGTGAATAGTTCCATCGTATTTTTAGCCTTTCAGCATAACCGGACGACGTGAAACCCGTATACCTTGAAGATTACGCCCCACCCAATGCATTTTCTCAGTTCGTACAGCGTCGCCTGAAATTTGCTAATTATATAAGTACGATATTAGGGACTCCATTGTCAATGGTTATACGAAGTGACCTGGATAAGACCGCTGCCCCAACTCTGCCGTTTGAGATTGAACTTGTCCCGCTATCGAATTACGTATACAAAACAAACGCGTAACTAAGCTCTTTGGTAACGCTGTTAGCTAGGCTATTCTTTCCATTTTCAGTGAACTGTACAATGCAAAACAGACTATGGACAAAGCCCAGTTAAATTAGGAATTTAATTCAATTACACCATACCATTACGCTTCAAAAACAACATAAAAATGCATTGTTGTTTGAGATTTTTTCTGGTTGCTATAATGAATGATGGTCACGAAGATCGTTATCGGAAATCCATAAAATCTAATGCTAGGAAGAATAATAATGGACCCGCCCTATATGGATATTACGTTCCGTGAAGGAACCGCGCCCATTACTAAATTGCCTGCAGAAACTGAGATAACGTCAGATTTTCGTGCTGCTACTATTTTAAGGTTCAGGTCTAATAAATCTTCTTCAAGTAGTTATTTATGCAATGTGTAACGGTATAGGTGATCATAAATAATGCATTTGTGTATAGTATTATTTTACTAGTTATAAGTATTTAAGAAATATTTATAATTCTTTAAAATATGTGTACAGTTTTTGCGCATTTTTCTAGTTTCCAAAGTTTTATTTTTAATTTAATTTCATATCTCGAAGATTCTTAACCAGTTCAAACTTCTAAAAACTAATTAATTTTGTTGCGTATTCGTAGAAGTATCTTTGGAGGGAAAGAGGAATGAATTATCTGGTTTCATTTTTAAGAGATGCTTGGCCTTAGAAAGTGCAAAACTCAATCTTGTAAATTTGGGGCCACAGAAAGAGAGGAAGGCTTCTGAAGTAAGTTTTTTAACTCATCTTAACTGGAAAGAAAACTGGTCATTGCCATCGCTATTGCACAGAGATATCCAGCTGGTAATTTTAATCCCCAGTCATCTGAAAAAATAAAATTATCATGCTTGACAATATTGCAGAGATGTTGTCTAAGTCGATGGACGACACACCAGGGGCGCGCGCATGCGATTAATCGAACGCTATATTGGTTCTGGAGTTTAAGTCTTCGAGCGCTGCTATTATTTTAATTTTTGGAGCTCAAAAAATTCTCTAGAGGATTGCGGGATCGAACTACCGGACCTTGGGTGTAACGTCGTCTCGGCTATTGGGGTAGACTGGAGAATAGGGTTTTAAATATACACATTACAACACCAGCAATGTTGGATCAGTAAACATACGCACTAAAAGATTCACGCATTATTACTTTGGTTCGATTATCTTTAGTAAAATTGTATTTGTCGTTCGCTTCGTTAAATAAGTTATTTTTATGTATGTGGTTCGTGTTATGTTTATAAAGTTCGTGTTATGTTTATAAAGTTCGTATACATTTTGTATTCATGCATACTGTGTTTATTTCTTCGTCTTTGTACAGCTATCATGACATAAAACTCATTTGTTCAATTTTAAGAATTGAATTTTTCTACTTGTACTATGTTAAAAAAAACTGAATAAACAGTATGGTTACCGCCACAAAATAAATCTGAAATATTATAAAATCATAATATTAGTGTATCCAGAAGTTGTGTGCATTGCACGAGATCATTCACAACTCATGTTTTCTGAACAGCAAGTACACTTGTCTGGCCGTTGCTAACTTCACAAACAAATTGCCGTGCCGCGTCGATGAGTGTCGCCTAGCAGTTACCGCTCAGACGTGGGAAATCAGAACTGTGTGCGGGTTAACGTTACGTTACTGGAAACTGGTTCAGGGCACTCGTAGCCAGGAAAGGTAGCACATGGGGTCGCAGGATGGCACACTGTGGCGGTGCTGGAACACCGTACCTCATATTTAATTATTCTACGCCGCAAATCATACGTCTTACATGGGATTATCGACGAGGGAGCTGAGGCTTACCTAGTGGATGATCTGCTTGACGTTGCCAGCGAGGACGTCGCAGCCGACACGGGCGCGCGGCTTGGCAGGTGAGCGAAACTGAAGTTGCAAGGCTCGAGGTTGCTCCCGCCCCCTCATCACGCCGTAGCCGCCTTCATCCAACGTGTATGGCGGGCGTCTAGAAACCGTCTAACACTACGATCTACTTCATCAAGATTTGAATTTACCGGGCTTGAACCACTTCGAAAACTATCTGGGATGTTCCTCAACACTGGTCAACGTATTTTTTGGACTAAAAGGGATTGTATTTCGTCTTCGGGAGACGGAAAGGATAGGGACTTCAACATGATAAGATATTAACTTGGCGGAACGAATATCCTGCCATGTTTTATAGGGGCTTTATTATGGGGCATTTATAGGGAAAATATTTAATAGATAAGTTTGTGTTATAATCAGTAAATTTTTGAAACGTTACAATATTTGGGCTAAGTTTATTATGCTCTGTGGGTCCATAATTTATTCGTTATGAATAATTTCAATGTAAAGTCTTTTAAAGCCTTTTTTTTACTGTTTGTAATCTTTATTATGCTTGTATTTTTTATATTGGGCAATTTATATGAAAAAAAAAATAATAAGCCCACATATAAACGAAATAAAACAAATTGTCTGTCGATCATTTTTCACAACTTTGGGAGTTAAATACTTGATATTCCAATCTGTATCAGGGGATGGTTGACTTTTTCGCAATATTTTGTGACTGCGTTATTTATTTGTACTCTGAAATTGAAACTTTGCTGACTGAAAGATATTGTTAAGACTCATTTGTGATCAAGTGAGTGGTGTGGAAGGAAAGGGAGTAGAACGTCACTGTCATGTAGTGGTTGGGTTTCCTGCGGGTGCTCCCGCTCTGTGACAACTTGTATCTGTAAAAGTGGCGAATTACTATTTCACACTGTTTTTTTTTTTTTTTTTTTTTGTATTTGTACAAGCAATTATTTGGAAACTAGTTGCCATAGTTTTGTGACACTACAAATAAATTAGAGTAAATTTCACAAAACCTACGTGTGGAATGTGTAAAATTAATTTTGAATTTTAACAAGCAAGTGTTGTAGACTTTAAGTTTGTTATAAACATTGAGTTACATAAACAGCTTTATATGTATTCTAAAATAATGCTTTGCAAATATACGATACTACAGCTGCTGAGTTACAAGAACACATTTAGCAACTTAATTGTGAAAGCACCTTTTTTAAAATAAATACAGAAATCTTTTACTGTTTATGCGAATGCTGTGGTTACCCAGACCATTCGTGGAGTAGAAATTGTTGTGCTCATCTGCGGTCCTCCAAACTCTAGCATGGGTCGTCGCTAAAGACACTACGTGGTCAGTCCGTAGCGTTTCACGTTGCTCCGCAGAGACCACTTTAAACGAAAGAGACGCTGTTGAGATGTCAATGAAAACACACGTAAACATCATCGGGATCGCACATTTATTTTTGCAATGCGTCTTATTTTGGAGATACGGTGTGCCATTGAGCTGCTACATGTCGAGGGATGGTGGACTTGGAATCCTCGGGCTCTGTTCATGCCTCCTATGTCAGCGCCCTTTGTTCGTTATTCCTCTGAGGCGACTAGAGAGCTGAGGATTGTCCCTGACGTAACCAATGTAATTGTGTTTGGCGAAATGCCAACGTTAAGATGAATGGACGTTCAGACAGCGCAAATTTCCCAACCAGTGGCCATGTCGCTCTTTATTTTATTTTTCTGTCAACAACAGTCATTGCTGTAAATAAGTTTGGCTTTATTAACAAAATTATGCGAATTGCGTTATGACACGTGGAGGCCTCCGACGTCTTACTGGAGGCCTTTATAAGGGAATGGAAGTAAACAAGTTGACAGTGAAGAAGTGCCGGAATTAAAGAGACGAGAAACAGAAATAATATCTCGCAAGACCTCGTTGTTGAGAGCCGTCCAAATTTCTTCACTCACTCACTCACTCACTCGATTAAGCGTCCTCACGAACGAAATAAGTTATCTGCCATGCTTACCACTTGCGAATATTCGGACGTTGGATCGACTGAGATACAGATCTAAAGGGAGCATCACTATAGCCATTTTGGCAGCAGAGATCTCGCTCTAATAGTAATTAAATAATTATTCTCTTTCCAGTATGGAAAGCTGAATTTTTTAGCGCAATGGTTCATGATTTTTCGTTTTGTATTTAACTGAAAACTATATTTTACAAAAATAATCGGTTTCGATTGCTTTTATAGTGTTTCAGTGTGCAAAATACACTTCTGGAGCTTGTCAAGTTACGATTTATTTTTTTCTGTTAACATGCTGATTTCTATTTATTATTGGATTGTTAGCGTGTTCAAAAGTGGATTGTATCTATAAACGCTGGCCTGAAAGGAGGCAGCAAGTAGATTGCAGCAGCATCTTCAAATTTGTCGTAGTTGGCACTGAGGAAGACAATGCTCGATGCTATCTGGACTCGATCCCGTGACCTCTGCACGTCGCTTCTCACGCCTCGTGTCCTACTCTCTCCAGTCACGCCGGAAAGGTTCAGATTCACGATACTCTTTCACCGGTGTTCTGCCATCTGGCCGTGATTTACGCCTGCTGTTTGTTCTCGGCGGCAACGTGTGTACGTAAAGCCTCACCTTGTTCAAACTGTCTAGCAACGCAAAATGTAATAAATTATTAAGTACAGTGCGTTATGGTAATTGATTGTAGAACGCAGGGGATGGCTTGCATTAACCCCTTACCAACACATTATCTCGAGCATACTCGTTTATTCACGGCATGCTGCAGAAAAGATCGTAAGCCAGCACAAGTACGAACGTAGCTTTTCCACCGGAAATACTATTGGCCGCTGCTATTTGTGCACCAGAACTACAATAACTCTTCCCATATGCTCCTTTGTGTATTTAACTACTAAGTCTTAATAAGAACTTGCCAGACCGAAAATTTCTTCTTCTGCAACAGTTCAAATGAAAAATTAATGTAAACGTTAAATGGTTAAGGTATACATAATATTTATAAAACTGTTTAGGCATCCACGATGTTCGAACTCTAGGTCTGTGTTTTCGACGTTAGCACGTTATCAGTGACCATTTGAAGCGGAAGTCAGCTGCGCATATCACAGATTTTCCACAGCTATTTATACAAAAATCGTATTGATGAGGTGGACGTTATGTGACGAAGTCGCCGGCCGCCAGTTCGGACTTGATTATGTACCGGGCGTAAGATACGATCAGTAAGTGTTCAGCAGTACACATACACATTCCCCTTCCCAATTCTAACAAGTGCAGTTGGTAAAAGTCATGGTGCTATAGGAATAAAAACACCAAAGATTGTGTAGGGTGTAAATTAGAAATGAAATGGGTGGAAACGCTTCATGTGAGCGGTTGAAGTCCGTAACATTTCACATAGTGTTATTATTCATTTAGCACTAAGACTTTTTAACAAATTCACATTTGTTAGGATGACTGGGGTTTCATCTACGGTTCAATATGTATTGGTTTTATTTTGATGCTGTAACTGTAATGCTTAGTACGATGTCACAGAAGTTGTTCGAAATGGCGGGCGGCGACTGCATTACATAACGTTCGTCTCCTGATGATATTCTGTCGAATTATTTTTGGATGATAGCAGGAAGATCTTTGATGTGTGCAGCTGTGATCAGAGCACTGAAGCGTCAAAAACTAAACGCTTCATTAATCTCTTTAGGAAGAAATCCAGCGTCCTCTCCCGATCACACAAAACGTTTCCGGCCAAAATATCGTTAACAGATATCTTAATTTTGGAACAGTGAAATCGCTCCCGATGTGTGTAACGTCATCTCGGAATCGTTTTCTGCGGCGATGGCTACGTACGTATGTAATTTAGGACACGATTAATATTTTCACCATTTGAACTTCATAAACTCTTATATTTTCTAATGAATAAACGAGTATAAAATGTGTGGTGGTTTTAGAAATATATATACAACATTACAGTGTTTTCGTGGTTCGAAAATCGCGGCACCGCTTAAAACGTATTCGGTCATTGTTTTTGAAGCGTGCCGTTGCGCGAGTACAAGACGATCGTCTCAACGTAATATATATCTGCTAACGACTTCACGTGAGAAATCAAAGTAGAAACTGTATAGTTAGCGGGAAAACCTTGTTTTTTTTTTTTTTTTTTTTTTTTTGCGGATGGTGAACTGTTTTGCCGGGTATGCTGATGTTTGCTTGTTCGCCACTGTACGTCCTCGATGCACGCAGTAGGGAGCCGATTACCACCGTGAAGCTGGTAGAAACAGAACGTTTTGAGACCACTCATGAACAAGTTGCCATGGGCGCAATCCTCATTCACTTTTAAGCTGATCGGGATTCCAATTACGTGAGCATCGCTGGACAGGCGTAGTGGAGTTTACGTTAGATATTCTGATAGGAAGGTGACCACTAACTACACTTCGTACCATGGCAACTTCGACCACACTTATTGTTCCCACGACGTAAATCGGGCCCCGATAAGCAGAAAAGTGGATGAGAATCGCGCCCCAGGTATAGGCTATTTACGGTAAAGCGAGCAATTTTGAGACCTTGTTACTTTTTCATTTCAGCCATTTTTTATCCTTGAACCACCTTTTTTATATAAATATTGCCATGTAAGTAATAAACATAGTGTGTGTATTCCACCGCACTCGGAAATTAACGTCTAAGGCTACAATAAAATATATTTATTGATTATTATTCCAAATGCGAGGGCTTTGAAAAGTGCGTAGATTCCAACAGCGTGTTTCATAATCTGTTTTGCTAGTGAATCGATTTAAGAAACTTCATGTAATTTTTTTTTTTATAGCTTATATGGGAAGGCACAGCTTGAATCGGATTCTGATTATTAATATTCAGAAATATTTTGTGTAACATTCTTAGTACTGTTTGTCATTTCATTCCAAGTGTGCCATCGAAAATTGGCTTTAGCGCTTAGCTAATGGCTTCGTGAGCTCCAGTGATTGTTTTCTGGCTTGCTCGCGTGCCAGTCCACGTTACCATTAATCACCCACGTGCTTCGGGCTTGACTTTTTCTTTAGTTCGCTCTCCAGGACGCCGAATTTGCGCGTTACTCATTTTTCTCTTGTCTGTCTTTTATTTTTGTCTCGCTGTGTCGTGAATAATAGTATCAGTATAAAAATTTTGGCAGCATTTGGTTGTTAAGAATAACATCTAATTTTTCAAGTTGTTTAATTGCCTGTTCGCACCGTTGGTGGTTTGGGCAGGACTACAAACAACAAAATCAGCTGTTTTACATTTATTTGTTTTCCTATAAAGCAGACGATGTTAGTTATTTTCAAAAATTATTTTAGTTAGATTTTTGGGTAAAGAAAAGTAGTTACTTTATTTCTCTTGAAACGTATAACAAGGTGTAATAGTTAAGTCAGTTTACTTAATGTCGTTACTCAGTAAGCTGCTGTGTCCATTTGACATGCAAATTAGGTTTTTTTATATTCTCTTATAAATTGAACTCTTTTTGAGATTGCTTATAGTATGCATGAATTATTGCCATTAAATTTAAAGAATATTCAAAAAAGGATCCAATAAGCATTTCTCTCCTCGCCATACTTACAAGAGCAACGGCAGTTTAGTAGTCGGACCACTCGTTTCTTACCACGGCGAACTGGGCCCAGTTCCCGATCGAGTTGTGTCCGGATTTTCGCATGTATAATACGCAACGGACGTAGGTCATGTCTCGTGGGATTTCTCAGATTGCTGCCGTTGGCCTCCACCGTTGAATTCCGTCGCTGCTCCATTTTTACCTCGCCTCGCTCCTATCGGCGCTAAAGATCACATTTGTTATACGCCGCCCAAATCTATCTCACTCACTCCTTCTTCTCCTTCATGTCACTCCTGCAGTTTTCCAACTTCTGTCTGATGCAGAATTCATTAAATGAAACTGTTTAAAAATGAACTGCTAAGTAACTTTTAAAATTTAAGAACTTTCGTTTGAAAATTAATTTTTGTACTTTACATATATAACTATAATTCAACTTAATACCTTCAAAGTTAGTGAAAGCGTAAGTGGTTACTGAGTTAGTAGTTACTTCATTTGCATTATACTAACTTTGTTTTTAGTTTTAGAAAGCTGCCTTCGCAATGTTTGACAGTTACAACATAGGGGTATATAAATTATGCTCCTTACCACCTTACGCCACTACGAAGTAACATTCTCGAGCAGTGTGAAACATACATGTTTTCGTAGAATATTGTGCTATTCCTCGCGTATAAATAACCTCAATTGACGNTCTCGAGCAGTGTGAAACATACATGTTTTCGTAGAATATTGTGCTATTCCTCGCGTATAAATAACCTCAATTGACTTGTAACGTTTCTAATATGTTTCTGACTACTAGGAGTCCGTGATACTGATAAGCGACCCACTTACCCAAAAGATAAACTAAAGGAAAACAACCGCGTTGTCCTACTTTCTATTTTGTGTGGACTGTTAAAAACAGTTAAGACTGGTTTCCAGTAACACGGTTTTCGGGGCGTATGCTTTATTCAGTAGTTATATATGACTGTTAACCACTGNTCTCGAGCAGTGTGAAACATACATGTTTTCGTAGAATATTGTGCTATTCCTCGCGTATAAATAACCTCAATTGACGTGTAACGTTTCTAATGTGTTTCTGTCTACTAGGAGTCCGTGATACTGATAAGCGACCCACTTACCCAAAAGATAAACTAAAGGAAAACAACCGCGTTGTCCTACTTTCTATTTCGTGTGGACTGTTAAAACATTTAAGACTGGTTTCCAGTAACACGGTTTTCGGGGCGTATGCTTTATTCAGTAGTTATATATGACTGTTAACCACTGNTTAAGACTGGTTTCCAGTAACACGGTTTTCGGGGCGTATGCTTTATTCAGTAGTTATATATGACTGTTAACCACTGTATAGATTGGTTCAGATTTCAGTTCGTTAAAATCCGGTTTATTCTGCACGTGTGAAGCACCCCGATTATTCTAATGGAAAGCGTAGTGTCTCACAGTTTTTTCCGTCTACTACACGGGTTAAGAGATTCACGTACGTATATACGCCACAGAGTAAATAAGTACACAGAGAGGAAATTGCGTGGCTGTTTCTTTGACGTATGCGTACCCATTGCATGATTGGCTTCGCGAGGCTCTGGGAACGGGCCCTGCTTCTGATCGGATATTGCATGTTACGAAAGGTCCCCTATTGGCTAGGCTGCCGGCTGGCGGATAGGTTACCAGATGCTGATTGGCAGATGGCGTTCCAGCATGTTGCTGGCCAGTGACGCTGTTTTACTGGCGTGTGCGGCTGTTTCCTTTCTGTTTTCTTCATTAATCCGAGGTTAAGTTCAATGAGCGGCATTTTATAGGCCTACTACTGTAGTCCTATTCATCCCACGTAACAGAATAATTTCTAGTATGTAATTTTTGTATGTTGGCTCAGAAAGCTGGTAAAAAAACCCCAGGCAACAGCAGGGTAGTGGAATCCGCGATGCTGCCCGAGGCCACTTCCACAGAGTACAAATGAAGAATGCAGTGGTAAAATAGNATCCGCGATGCTGCCCGAGGCCACTTCCACAGAGTACAAATGAAGAATGCAGTGGTAAAATAGCCGTCTATTCCGCGATCTCTATTTTTATTAATATAAAATTGCGTTATTTTTAGTTATAATGAACTTTTACTTATATTATATATCTNAGCCGTCTATTCCGCGATCTCTATTTTTATTAATATAAAATTGCGTTATTTTTAGTTATAATGAACTTTTACTTATGTTATATATATATATATATAAGTTTTAATATTTCATTTATAAATAATATGAATAAAACAGGGAGAAAATAGATGTGTTGACAATGCCTGGTAAGATATAGTTTTTATGCAAAATAATATTACACTTGACTGCGCACGAATCCGGTACGCTGTCCCTTGGAGTAATTTTCTGGATTCGGTTTAGCTATTTTGCGTAATGCAAAGAAATATCTCGGAAGTAGAACTTTAGCAGGTCTTCAGGAAAGTTGGAAGTGACCGTGAACAGCGTACAACCGGGAGCCCAGCACGCAGCATGAAGTAGCCAACCAGACACATAGTCCGTTCCCAGATCCTCGCCTGGCCAATCAGGAAACGGCCACGCCCGCATCATAGAAACCGCCGTGCCATTTTGCCTCTGTGATTCTGCGGTGGTTTGCCATTGGCTTTCGTCGTGTGGAGGCGAGCCAGTCGTGAAGCATGCACGTGTTGATGCCAAGAGTCGGATTCGCATCCCTCAGTGAGAAATAACATCACTACTCACTACACCATGGAAATAGTTGTTTAACTTGTATTCACAGAGTGAATAAGTGTATCTTGCGCAGAATGAGATCGTTTGCGGTGGTATAAAGTGATAGTATTTCGTAACATACTTATAACCGAGAACGCTTCGCTTGAGCTGTCGAGGACAGCCCCAGTACACATTATGACCATATTACATGGTGCCAGATTCCGCACGCGCCTGTGCAAGGTGTTACACAAACTAGTGTGGCAGCCATCATTACGTTTATCGCCTTGTACGGCCGGATTTCTTACCAGGTTTGGTAACAGCGCCTACCCTATATCTCACAGCCACTTCTTAAAACGAGTTGACGATGAAGCGATAAAAAAAATGCCGCCATTATTATTATACGTCTACGTGGTTGAAATTCCTCAAATTGGCTTTGCATACTACAAAGNGCTTCGCTTGAGCTGTCGAGGACAGCCCCAGTACACATTATGACCATATTACATGGTGCCAGATTCCGCACGCGCTTGTGCAAGGTGTTACACAAACTAGTGTGGCAGCCATCATTACGTTTATCGCCTTGTACGGCCGGATTTCTTACCAGGTTTGGTAACAGCGCCTACCCTATATCTCACAGCCACTTCTTAAAACGAGTTGACGATGAAGCAATAAAAAAAATGCCGCCATTATTATTATACGTCTACGTGGTTGAAATTCCTCAAATTGGCTTTGCATACTACAAAGNATAAAAAAAATGCCGCCATTATTATTATACGTCTACGTGGTTGAAATTCCTCAAATTGGCTTTGCATACTACAAAGTAAAATAATATTGACAATGACAACTTTTAAATACCGGCTGAAGACGTAGGTATATTCAAACCTATAACAGTACCACATTATAAAAAAAATCTAGTACAAATTATTTTTCAAATATTTTCATATTCATTAAAACTCGGAAACGTGTTTCTGTTATCTTTGCGTAGTGACAGCGGAAGGATACCATATTGTTGTATCTCAGTAGCAAGGGATCGGAGCAAAGCAGATGGCTAAGGAAATCACATGTCACCAAAAGCGCAACGCCATGACTCGCTGCAAGATTTCTAGTCGAATTTAAATAAAAATTTTATTAAAATAATTTTAATTTTTTATGATTTTGTTGAAATTTGTTTATCCTTACGTTCGTCATTTTTAGGTGACGCTGTTTCTTATGCCTTTTAATTTTTCGAGGGTGTATTAATTAACTTCTGTATTTAGATAGCTGGGCCTAGGTGGCAGAGGAAATCGGCTCTTAACTGTGATTGGAAGTTCGTTTCCGACAGCATAGTTTCGCTTTCGTAGGAAATATTAATAACCCGTTAGATGCGGACACGCGAGTGTTGTCTATAAAGCAGGGCGCGCACTAATTCCTCTCGGATCGTCTCTGCTCCGCTCGGAACGTACCTTTCGGCAAAAATAAAAGCATTGGCTGAAAACCTCAATGAAATTCAAACTCTCAAATCTCGCTAACCATTAATCCGATTTCAATGATCGACCACTCGTTGGATTCCTCTTAAAATTGCTAGAAGGTTTTTGTCAGTTTGGGTCGATTCTAATCCACGCATAGAGAATGTTCGAACGTTAAATTTCAGTAATAATAAAATGGCGAATTTCATTATACAACAAAAAATTGAAAAGGTGACTTTTTAACGCACAACTGCGTTATGCTTGAGGGACTATCTTAACGAATTATTCCACGAATACCGTAGTTCATACTACTATAGCGGTTACGAAAGTAATAGTAAAATATCAGGGTATTCACTCCATTCCTTTTGTTACGAGAATATTGTAAATTTGACAATGTAAAGCTATTTAACTGTTTGTATACAAAAATGATTTTAAATATGTCTACGAGAAAGAAATTAATACTTGTGTAAAGAGAAAGAAAATTAAAGGGTCGGTTTGCGTAAAATGCCGTTCTGTATCCTGCCTTAGTAACAACGGGCTCGCAGTTAGTAAACTGATCAATCTTATAGTTCTGTAATCAGTGATATACACAATCCTCAGTAATGATTTTCTTTGTGTATTAACTACTCCCATGTTCTGATTCAAATGGGTTGCAACTCGTATTTCGTAATATACAGTTTCTGTCATTAACTGCCACTCATAGCTTCGCAGACGAATATAGTGACAACATNATCCTCAGTAATGATTTTCTTTGTGTATTAACTACTCCCATGTTCTGATTCAAATGGGTTACAACTCGTATTTCGTAATATACAGTTTCTGTCATTAACTGCCACTCATAGCTTCGCAGACGAATATAGTGACAACATCTATCTGGAATGAATATACATGTTACTCGTCAGGCATGCACGTCGCATGTCATTGTAAATATATTATGTGACACATTAATATTCGTTAAAAGTTGCATGTAGAGGGAAGTAACTTAGCATGATGTTATGCAAACTAAACCATCGGGAACAGTGTGTGCACACTGAATCTAAGAAGTGCAGTTCACTTTATTTTTATGTGTATGGAAATTTGAAGTCGTCCATTACAATGAGAATGGGTGTTCTTGGGTTAACGCCTATCTGTGTTTGGTACTGAATATGCTATGGAATTGTGTCATAATTAATTTAAAAAAATTCGTCGTGCAGCTCATGATTGTTTACATTTAGCTAAAACGTGTATTCATACGATTTTTAAAAACTGCTAACGATTTTCGACAACAGCAACAAAATAAAGACGCATTATCCCTTTAATTATATGTATTTATGAAATGTGTATTAAACTGAAAACCATAACGAGAGATCTAATACAAGGTAGGTTATAAAAGTGACATTTTGATCTGTCTATAAGAAAACTGAAACAAAGAGTAACAAGGACTAAAACTGGTGGTGGTGCTGCTTTTTAGTTCTCCCTCTGTAGGCCTCTTTGGACTCATTGACGACTCGCGGACTTCTTCAACATGTGCTGATGTTTGCTAATACTGTAGCTTCTGGATGCATCCTGAGTTTTGTTCGGTTTTTAAACCAGCCCAAAGCAAACTTGCGAAATTTCACATTTGAGTACTTACTCTTACTGGGTCTAATTATTAGTTTGTCTTTCATTCAAAATTCCAATACATTGGAAGTTCTTTTATGGATCATCCACCACGAACTTAATACTTTCTATAGTCATTGTCATGTTAACCGATGTTTACAGATATTTGGAAAGCAATATGGGAAATGCAGTGTTGGTAGGTAGAGCTTATCGTTCTCGTCGACAGCGAGGTCATTAGAGACGGCGCAAGGTGACTTACCACTGCGCCACCTCGTTCAGTGGAAACGCCAAGAAACGGCAATCGTTGATAACAGTTCTCGCGCTAACTTTGTGAGCAGATATTTTACCAGAGTGACGCAGTCTTTTGGCATGAAATCTTGAATCGCGGAGAAATGCACAGATGTACAGCGTGGGAAGTAGTTCGACAGGAATGTATCACTCTGGGATTGCCGTTCTGTGGATTTTCTATACTGGCTGCTAGAAACATGAACATTTTCAATCATCCTGTTTACCAACAAGCCCCACGTCCTCCGGAGGCCAGGCTGGTTGATCATTCGCCCTATACGCCTGTATGTCTCAGTATGAACACCAAGTTGAATATCAAGTTTTTCGAAGCTTGAGGTCCCGGCATTTTTAATATTTCCGCCCTCAAGGGGCCCGTCTGTCTGCATCATTTTTCTTTTTTATTTTTGTCGATAAACGCGGGATCTGTAAGGGTTACACTGCAGGCACGCGCTGCAAGAGCGCCATCGCCGCTACGCGCAGGGCAGTGTTCTCGTAGTGCTGCGTCTATCATTTTATTGATGAGGAGTCTGAAGTAAAGTTCAATACAGGCTCGTGTCATAGTTTTGCTGGTGTCCAGCTAGTATGTTTTAAGCCACGGCAGTCTGAAAAACCAGTATTTTTACTTTATTACTAGGACTCCATAATATTATTTACAGCATGCGTGGTAACTTTAAAAGTACCATTCCTTCCTCGTCTGGGGTATATATTTTCGTTGGTAAACATTCTGGGGGCACGTTTAATAGTTTCGTAAAAGAAAAACAGGATTTGAAACACACTGCAACGCAATTCAACCGCCCGGCAGACGGAACCTTTAACAGCGGGAGTACGGATTTTTTTTAATGTAGTCACCTGTTTCTTATGGATTACTTAACACATTTACGTCTTATGTATCAGTAGATGGATTTAGTTCTCCGAGGACAAATGTGGTATGTGGGGGATGGATAACGGCGGCCATCTTGGATCACGTCACCGTCGCTATGTTGGATGACGTCACCACCCCTGTNCCCCTTTTATGATAAGCTTACGAATCAATCATTTGCTGCATTTAATAAATATTTTGCATTTGCATACTCCCACATAGACTATCAAAGGTACTCGGGTGCAAAATGAAAAACACGAAGCATATGAGTATTTACGAATATGAACCAGACAACTTGAATCATGATTTCCATTATATTTGTAGTATTTTTATGTGTCTTTGTAGTGTAGAAAGAAATTTACGTGTAAGATCAGTATAGGTTTTAAGCATCAAATAATTTATATTACTAATTAAAAGTGTAAGGAAGGAAAAAATATAAGGTAATACATTTTGTCGCACATTTAAATTTTAAAATAAATTTTGCATGTGCATACCCCCACATAACACGAGCGCGGATCAAATAATAATAATTATTTACCAATATAAACCCAACAAAATAAAAATAAAAATATTGGTTGAAATTTGTTTTACTTGTGGTTTATCGGAGCGAAAATGACGAAATGATATCCCTCAAACACACTAATTTAAATATAAAAAAAAATGAATTTACATATTTACTAGTAATAATACAACCATCACTCCACTGGCAAATTATTTGCATCGCATAGACACAGCACACTTGCACGCAGACTCCGTACCTCGAGAAAGGACGAATCCCTGGACAAGTGTTAGTAGTAGGAAAAGGAGAGTTCAGCATCTACTGGATGCGGAGACGCGGAGCTAAGGCGGTCATATTGGATGATGTCACGTGGCTACCTCCTGCTCTATCATTTCTTGTCAGCGGCGGCAATCTTGGATTTCCCTTTTTCTCTCTGGAATTTTCCTTTTCTCCCTCCTGCTCTATCATTCTACCTCGGCACTTAACACTATTGCATTCTGATTCCTTTTCTTCCGCTCTTTCATTCCGATGTTGATGTGTTTCTCACTCTCTGTCATTCCTTCCTCATATTCTTTCTATCCCTCGGAGGGTTTTCTCATATTCCTTCCAGCCTCCATAATTTTCTCTCTCGCCCTCACCTCTCTTGTTTTTCGTGTCCTCCATCACCGTCGACATTGTCTGCTGTAGGCGGCCATCATTGATTCCCGCATCCGCCACCAGAGTCTGCTAAACCATCTTTAATTCCCGCGCCTGCCGCCATATTTGTTTCCCATACCCACCACCAGAGTGTGTGAAGTTCTACATTTGGCAGCTTGGAGCGCTGGTATTGGCGCGGCCATTTTGTGCTTGTGAGTTGGTTCACTGTCGCCAGCAGTGGCTTGCTAGCATCAGGAGGTGTAGTTCAAATGACGGTCGCCAGAAATTTTTTTTTAAGTGTTACGGAACTTAAAAAATGTAGGAGGCATACGGGATCATTCCGGTACCCCTTGGGTCGCCAGTCAAGCGTCTTGACCACACGACCACCATTACATGTGATTTGTTAGGAGATGAAATGGCGTTTATACAAGCATCGGCCTATCTACTCGCCAGACAATAAACATGTAATCGTGAAAAAGGATCGCCATTGCACAGTTATGAGAAAAAATACTTGCATCGGCCTAAAATCTCCAGACAATAAACTCATAGCATAAAAGAACAGTAGTTACCACGTGCGCGCGCACTTACACACCCACACTTCCTATATGTGTAAAATATAATATATTAATAGCACGAAAAAATACAGTCATTCGAACATTCAGGCAATTATATATATATCTACTATATAAAAATAAGTCGGGTTTTCCTTCCTGACGCTATAACTCCAGAACGCACGAACCGATTTCCACGGTTTTGCATTCGTTGGAAAGGTCTCGGGCTCCGTGAGGTTTATAGCAAAGAAAATTCAGGAAAAATTTTAACAGAAAAGCGGGAAAATCTTTTTTTACATACAGCGCCATCTCTGATACATAGCATGTACTACAAATCAAGTAGATGGCGCCGGTGAGTGATACATTGTTTGACAGCTACTCATTGTTCTCTGCTCAGTGATGTGACAAACTTTCATGTGACAAACAATTGTGAAAAAAAAGTAAAAAAAATAAGTTATTCGTTTCCTAACATTTCAATTGGAAACCATCAAATCAATCACGTGTATTGTGCAAATTTTTATTCAATTTCAACAGCAGGCATTTGTCTTTAAGGTGGTAAGTTGAACTGTGTAAATTATGTGGATCGTGCATTTGAGGTTAAATTCACCACTCTGTCCATAGTCCAAAATGCCTAGAGGACGACGTGCGAACATCGGCCGCCGCACGAGACATGCAAGCCAGCAACAAGTGTATTCACAGAACTTAAGCGAAGAAAGACAAAATATAATAAGAGAAAATGCCCGATTGAGACAACGCGTGAGCACACGAAGATCATTGGCATCATACAATCGCTTGGCATTCCAATATGATCCCACTGCGAACTACAGTGATGATGAAAATTTAGATATTGGACCAATGACGACTATATGCCGATATTGCAATGCGTTAAAGTTCAAAAGAGAAACGGCTGGATTGTGCTGCGCAAGTGGAAAAGTCAAACTGGATCCATTACTTACACCACCACAGCCACTGAAACCATTGTTCGATGGAAGTGATCCCGATTCCAGCCATTTTCTTCAACACATCCTTGAATACAATAACTGCTTTCGCATGACTTCCTTTGGAGCTAATATCATTCGAGAAGGCGGCTTCATGCCGACTTGCAAGGTAAAAGATACAACACACATAACCAATCACTCCTATGTTACACCTATGTTACAACTTACAACTTACTATGTTTGTTTGCAATTACAGATACAAGGACAAATATATCATTTGCATGGTTCAATGGTGCCAACACCAGATGAACCGCATCAATTTCTGCAAATATATTTCATTTCGTCGATGGTGGATCAGCTGAATGTGCGGTGCAATATACAGGGAACACAACAGTTAAAGAGACGAATTATTGAACAGTTGCAAGCATTTTTTCACGCTAATAATGCTGTGGTTAATATGTTCAAAACAGCATTGGAACGAATGCCATCGGATACGCACAAATTTGTCATAAGAGCGGATTGTACCCCAACAGGTGAACATGTGCGAAGATTCAATGCACCCACCGTTAATGATGTTGCTGCAATTATTGTTGGCGATCCAACTAAATCGCGAGACATTGTCGTTCAGCGAAGAAGCAATATCATGCATCGTGTAAACGAGACACATCGTTTGTACGATGCGTTACAATATCCAATCATTTATTGGCAAGGGCAAGACGGATACGACATCACGTCGAAGATGGTCGATCCAATTACAGGTACAATATTCACACACTAATTATTGCTATTATTATTGCTATTATTGCTATTATTGGTTTCCATTAACAATTCATTTAATTTTGCATTTTCAGGCGTATCAACGAATAAAAATCTAAGCGCAATGAATTACTATGCGTATCGTATGATGATTCGTACACATGAGGAGAATGTCATTCTGAAGTGCCGTCGGCTATTCCAGCAATTCGCTGTCGACATGTATGTCAAAGTCGAGACCGAACGTTTAGCGTTCATCCGATTCAATCAGGCAAAGCTACGATCTGAGGACTATATACACTTGCGTGATGCTATTCATTCAGATGGTGATGTTCAGAATATTGGACGTCTGACGATTTTCCTTTTCAAATATAAAAAAAAATGTTTCTTCATGCTTTAATCACCAAACAAAATGTTGCATAAAACGAAGCCATCTGGTGGCGAAACGGAGTTCGCCGGGTTTGCTATTATNTTTAATCACCAAACAAAATGTTGCATAAAACGAAGCCATCTGGTGGCGAAACGGAGTTCGCCGGGTTTGCTATTATGTATATATATATGTATATACACATAAGAAAATTTGGGGACAGGTCGCACCTATACATCATTTATATATGCATCCACACAGAACCAATTGCACGACAACGTACATGTGTCATGTGCACACGTCTGTCTCTCTCCAAATTGTCTGCACTCGCGCGCGGTAAGAGAACGTAGCCTGAACTCGTGTGCATGGGAAATATTTCGTTATGTAACAACTAGCAGTTGGATAAAAACACCAATTACACTTACACTGCATCGTCAGCAGCAGCAAGGTTACTCTCACACCACTATTGCCAGGATGAAGATAAAGTTCGCATAATCGGCCTCGCACTTTACCGTCCGCATGGCAATTTACCGTCCGCATGGCACTTTACCGTCCGCATGGCATAACCTTGCGGACGGGTCCCGGGCTTGGGACCAGGGCAGTACACTACTCCAACAAAAACGCCACCTGAATTTTTTCCATATACGCTAACAAGTTGTGTACGTGTATGCATATAAAAACACCAGTTCTGCGCAAGTGTTGCGAGGCTGGCAGACATAAACCTAAATGTATATAAATTGAATGGTAAATTTTTCGCCCAAACTTGTTCTGGGTATCATTGAGCCAAGCTGCTTAATTATGAAATTTCTATCGTACATCAAGTTGTGGAAGATGTTTGGCAGTCTCTTGGGCGGCGACGGAGCTTGTTACAGTTATTACCTGCCGCCCTGATAAAGACGCAGTTGAAATGATCGTGATTGTGTAGTTCGCTATTATCATGGGTGACGGGGCCAGAACAGTGGCAGCAGGCGGTGGCCAGAGTGTAGTCAGTCTGTTCGCCAGAAGTTAGCGTACACATAGGCTCGGACTGGCTATATATTTCCTTCACTAGATTGCCAATCCTCACGATTTCCCCCCTAAAGTGCTTCGATGCGTCTTCCCCGGTGTACAGTTTCACATCCCTGGTGAGGCTGGAGATCTGGGAGGCCGGTATTATGCTATTATCCACCTTGACATAGATGTCATAGTTGCAGGGCTCGTGCTTTTGGTACCTGCAGGTGTAGGATGCCTCCAGGTTTGGCTGACACGTCTGGAGTGGCACTAGCATCGCTTCGAAGTCAGCATAAATGACTATAGGTACTCTATCGATGTTATGATAATACTGGAACTTGAACACAGGAGGCCTACCATTCTTCTCCATCTGAGGCATGTTGGTACGGACTTTTACGTGCTTGATGCAATAGCTCCTGTGCTCAGTCTGTGTCTCAGCACCCGTATGCCCCATCACTCGTGGTCGACTTAATCGCCCCCTGGTCCCCGATCTCCTGCTCCAGCTGGCCGATGATATTCTTCTTCATCCTCCCGAGATAGCCGCAATTATCCATAGCATGTCTCGGGGTATTTTCGGCTATGTATGTTTTCGTGATGCCCCGAAACGCACTCTCCGCCTCCACAAACCCATACGCATTACTTTCACTGGTGTCACTGACGATGGCCCTACAGCGAGATTGGCCCTCCACAACAATATGGCGAGCCGCAACAAATAGTTGGCGTGGCCACGTGGGCTCATAATTTCACTGCCGGTGGGGGTGGTGCCATTGCATTTAGCGCTGTGTGCTCGCAGATTGTAAGCGCGGGTAAACTGTCTCTTGCAGATCCAGCACTCCAGAATCTTGGCATCGGGGTTCGCCCAGCAGCTGCGCTCATACCGTCTGGCATTGCATTGGTAGCGAGTCCTAAACCATCGTTACAGAACGTGCAGTGGGTCGAAGCGTCCTGCTTGATTAGTCCTGTGCAGCTTCGAAGGTGTCTGGCATGTTTGTCAGCGCGAGCAAACGATGCGCTACACCTTTAGCACATGTGCCATACCTCTCGTTACGGGTGTAGGGCGCAGGCGCGTTCATGCTACAGTCCATTTTTGCGAACCAGAAACACCCTATCGCAGAAACAGCACTGTAGTGCAAGTGGCCGCGTCCTAGGTGCGTTAGACAATGGATGTGATGATGACTCAGAAGAAGAAGAAGTTGACGATGATGATGTTAAGGAAGGGAAGGGCGGAAAGGAGTAACGGGCAGAATCCATCTTGACTGTGGATGCTCCACAGGAAACCCAATGACGACGTAGGACGTTTCGACTGGCCGATCTGGTGGAACGTGCTAAGGATTGTTCGACACCAGACGACCAGCAGGGAAGCTATGGAGAAAAATGCATATCGCTAAGCTAGCCTGGAAACACTATGTATCCACACCTCACAACTTGTCTAATGCACCCACGAGTCTTATCGATCGGGTACCCACACAGTATAGGGAATGGATAAATAAAAAAATTTTTTCTCGAAGTGCGCCCACTTTCTCCCCGAGTATCATTGCATTCTGTCACAGCATCATCCCTACTTTGTGCCACAGGGGACCACCAGGTGCATGCACATGGCTAGTTTCGGCTGCAAACACACTCAGAGTGGGCTGTATCGATCGCATGCCCTCCCGAGCACAAAGAGCGTAAATAAAACACTACTACAGTTAATTCATGGTTTCTTAAACTTTTCTCAAGCCCTGCTAAAGTTCTACTTTCAGAATATTCCTACGCTTCATGCGAACAGTGCCTAGCTAGGTCTGTAAAATTACACCAAATAGACAGCACACTGCATAAGAACTATTTCTTACTAGACATTAGCAACACACCTACTTTCTCCCATTTTTTTTTATTCATTTTAGTTATAAATAAAATATAAGTTATGCATGTTTTAAGGCAATTATTGTATGCAATCAAAGAAGCATAAAGCGTCTGCTATATCGGACATATGCAGGGAACAGCCAAATGCATCATACATGGGGTAAAATTTTTTTCCAAAGGTTTTGATTAAAAAAAGTGTGAAGAAACCATGAATAGACTGTATATGACCTATAGTGTGCTACGTGAAGGGTAGGCTAAACGCGAGAAACATGGCCAGTTTTCGCTCTGTGTGCTCCCACACCATTACATTCTATCACAGTCTCATCTCTACCTCGTAATGCAGACACCATGTGAGTGCGCCACGTCGGCCTAGTATGGCCAGCATTTGTGTGTCGGTAGGGGGAGGGGTGGCGGTGCGTATACACAGTCTGGGAGTACGTTAGTATTTATTTGTCTCAAGTGAAACACCTAACTTCAAATACCACCACCACCACCACTTGTTCGTTTCCCCATATATGAACATTGTTCGCAGTGGACAGGTACGATGCAGTGTATGTATGGTGCATCACGGTAACAACACACATTACAAAATAACTGTAAATGAACATGAATTAACTGCAGAGGGTCGAAACTGCGAGGTGTAAATACTTTCACCTGCCTCATAGAGAGCGTCATATTTTTTCTTGTGTAATCGTGTTGTTTTGAAATGAAATAAAATCCCGTGTTCCTAATACTAATACACTTATTTAGGATCTATGCAACTATGGAAATGATACAATTAAAAACCATATGACTATTAGTGTTTAATTTCAATCCTTGTCTACGTGAATGAGCGTTGCGCAATTGAGATATCGACATAAGTTCGTCGTCATTTGTGTAGAATTGGAACAAAACTGCATTGCTTATCTGAATGTTTGAAAATTCATAATCCCTTTTATTTCAAACCAAGATATGTTTGTTAAACAAAAATAGCTTCCGTAGTTATGTCTATTTATAAACAAAATTGACTTTGTTATAAGTACGAAGTGCATTTTTATTTTTATTTTTAAAATAAGTTAAAATTAACGTTAATGTTCTATCGTGTAGACATAACAAAATATATTATCTGTCTGCGACTCTTGCAAAATTTTTTTTTTTTTACAGTTTTAACATGTTCAGTTTTAGCAGCCTAAAAATGTACTCTTTGGAATGTAAGATGTTTTTTTAAAAATAATTTTTTGAGAAAATATTTCCGAGCGTTATTACTTGTTGAAGAATGAAGATACAGATCCAAATAATTGTTTCATGACTGGCAGAAGGATTTTTTTATAGTACTGAATTAAAATGAGACACTAAGGTTGTTAAATATGCATAATTGCAGTCAAAGAATGGTGCCATAGGTGTCCCGGTAGATTTGGAATTTCGAAACGCCCGTCTATTTATAAACATTTCTACGAATTAAAAAAAAAAACTATTTAAACGGCAGTTATTATAATTCAGCATTGTCCGTTTCTTCCTTTGTTAATAGGCATATGTTGCTCCGGCAGATGTTTTTATTCAGGGAATCTCCGTTATCTTTGTTGTCTGCGGCTGTTCAAAAGGTTCCATCTGTTGTCAAGAGGTAGCGCTGTTGTAGTCACTTTCATTTCGCAGCACTTGCAGTACGTTCACGGTAAAGCTGGTTTTAAGCAGGAAGTATTAGCAGAAAAGATAAACCACTTTACGTATTAAGATAATTAAATTACAATTTTCTCGCGTTCAAGTTGCAATAATTTCCCTCTTTCGTTTGTGTTTTTTCTTTTTAAGGATGGAGTTAAATGTTTGGGATAAATTATTCTAGTCTGATATTGACTTAACCCCTCCCTTTTTATTATTTTCGCAACGCTGAGATGCTTAAGAAAATAAAATGAAGGTTAAATTAAATCTGTAAGTTCATCTCAGGTGAATAAATGATATTCTTTGAAAGTTACGAATTGACGTCGCATACGTACCTCAACTAGCATGCAAACAAGGCAAGAGGGAAATAACTGTTTATATCGTTACTTCCCCTCTTTAGGTCTGCCCCTCCTGTATCTTTCTGTTCGAGATANCAAGAGGGAAATAACTGTTTATATCGTTACTTCCCCTCTTTAGGTCTGCCCCTCCTGTATCTTTCTGTTCGAGATAACTTATCGGCGTGCCAGTGTGTTCCAAGTAGGTCAGACCGCACCGCAGACAGCAACTACCTGTTCGCAGTGCAGCGAAATGGGATATTCAAGGGCAGAAATGCAGTAGTGTGTTACTGGGGCGTGCGCCGGTAAGGGTAAACGGTAGATGTCCGAAGCGAGGTTCCCGTGGCGTGTCGTCCTTGACCTTGGTGTGCTGGTGCCGCAGTTGGGAACACGGGTGGCGCGGAGGTTGGCAGCACTGGCCGCCGCAGCAGTTGAATGTCGCCGTGCGGTGCGAGTGAGTGGGTTGCCGAGGGCGCGTGTGGGACAGGCACCACGTAGGCAGCGGCGGCGAAGGAAGGGAATTATTAATGCTCGCGGTCCCGAGCTCAGGAATGTGGCCAGCCCTCACATGGTCCGGCGTCCCGCCCTAAAGTAGCGTCGGGAAGCATCGCAGTTTCGCAAAAACCGCTGTTTCCGCACTGCGTACCGAACGAAGTCTTCGACACGATTTACGAAAAACCGACAGGTGAGAGTCGCCTGCTCGATATGGAAGTGCGCATAGTGACTTGTGTGTTCGTGTGGGATATACTGTGAACATTTGGATTTTTTATGCAAGTGACGAAGTGATTTGTAATAACATTATTTTGTGGTCGTGTACTGAAGAAGCAGAGTTGGTTAAAATCCAACGCCCGTTCCAGAGCCTCAACGCAGAGTGCGAGAGATTCTCTCCCCACTTTTTTTACGCTGACTGTGTGGGTAGTTGGCAAGGACTAGCACGCCTCTTCCAAACCTACTCGCGCTCAAGTTTTTCCAGCGCCCNGAGGGATAGCGCAGTGACCACCATTTAAGGTGACAAGTCCCGGGTCAGTTCGCGCGGTCCGTAGGCAGAACGTGGTGGCGCGGCCCCTCTTGCTCCACCCACCGTAGTCGGTATCCCCTGTTTTATCGCCGCGTGCCGAGCGCGCAGCCCACACGAGGCGCACCGCTCGAGCAGGGACGAATTCTAATGAGCTACACCTGGGCTGAATATTGAAATAGTACACGCCGCCGGTTCGCGACCAGTGTGAACTCTGCCGCTGTAGCGTGAAGACGCGTTGAGTTTCCTTTCGGTTGGGCGAACCAGAGACAGCTTCACAGACACAAGAAACAATTATTCAACGGGAAGGACTCGTGACGTAAGCTCTTCACGGAACGGCGTGATTCACGTCGGAGTGCTAAAAGAGACGGGCGTGTAGCGGATACCGCAGTGGTTGTGCCTGTGCGGCGCTGAAGACGTTGTCTGCAGGCGCGCGCAGTCCAGTTTCACGTCGAGAACGAAAGTGGGACATCGCCGGGGCGAGAAGCCGGCCGGGATATTCGGGAAGCAAACCCTGCGTGTGATGCCCGTGTTCGCATAACATACAATGTCGACGCAAGCTTATTACAAGGACCGGCTCGGCTTCGACCCGAACGAGCCGCTGTACGACGGCGCGTTCGAGAAGACCCAGCAGGGCTACGAAGAGAACCTGTCAAAGTTCAAAGGTTTGTGGGGTTTCTTTATCGAATCCATAGGTATGGGTCAATTTCTCTCTAAGCCTGCAGTGTGAGTTTGGCATGGCATGCCGGCCTAGCTCGCTTGGGACTGCACAGTTGCGCGCTGCCTTGTTGGTAGCCTGCCTATTCTCTAGTAGCTACAGGGAAGTTTCCATGTTCCGGATGACGTAGTTTACTTACTGTTTTTGCCACATTTTGGCCAACTCGGGGTATCTGCAGCTGTGTGTTGCAATTACAGTTATTTTTATATCGGGATTATATAATTTACATAAATGTTGTAGTGCAGTCTTGATTTTAATATTGTTTTGCATATAAGTACTGCTGAATACAAAGTATTTAAATTATTTTTTAGTAGTCTCTATTTTTTTATTTGCTCGGCTTTGACGTATAAGCATTAATGTTGGGAAGACTGTTTTTAATTTTTGTAAAAAAAAAAACTTTTACTAAAAGCTGTTTTGAAATTGGGTACTTTTTACATTTATAGGTTGCACGCGCTGTAAAAGTTTGGAATACTTACCAGCCTAATTTTTTTTCTTTGTGTTTCTTGGCTAAATGTAATATTTATTACCCGACGTTAAGAAAAAAATGAACCCAACGTTCGGTGAAATATGTTTTCTGAATTATCAAAGTGAAGGTTTTGATCGCATACAGTATCACCGCAGAATTAATTCAAAACATGCGCAACCCCAAACGGCGCCGAAAAAAAAAAACTTTATGATATTGTTAAAGGTTTTAACTTTGTAAACACTGCATGCCGTGACATATACCCTAAATTTCTGATCCTCATATGCCGTGTTTATTAAATTCAGGGACAGAGACATCACAAATAGGCCTACGCAAATATTTACGTATATTCGCCAATTTAAAGTGTCTTGTGTGCGATTAGAAATTTTTCTTGGGAAAAGCTATGATTGTAAGTTTTCCAATGCGGATTTGTCCCAAAAATCGTAAAATTGTTATACTGATTGATATTTATGTAACAACTAAGGCGCATGTAATGTCCAACAGGCGAACATTGCTTGGTTCAAGTATAAAATAATTCATTAGGCCTATCGGAATTGCGGCACTCCTAAGCCTAACAAATACTTCACAATTTCGAAGCTTCGTATCTTAATTCTAAACAACAACAAATGTGTTGTGAGGAGACTTGACTGCCCAGGTTATATGGCCACCAAAAAAGTTTACATTTTTCTGTTGCATCGTTTGGTCGTGTACACGTCCGTTAGAAGCAGCAATGAAGCAGCTAAATGTTAAGTCATATATTACACATTAAATTGCTCTGGGCCCTTTCTTCCAGCAAACCTGTCCTTGCAGAGTAGGCTACGTGTCCCCGCGCTGTTTTGGAACGAGTGCAGTAAGTCTCCTCCTGGGTTCGAAGCCGGTTGATCAGCGTGGGCGTGGTCACTTTCCTGTTGGCCTACATTACTCTGCCATATTTGGTACTCTAAAGTTATATTTTTGTAACATGTAACGAACTGATTAAGATGTAATTTTTTTACGTTGCGTTTATGTGCCGCAAAATAAGCCCGTGGCATTGATTCATTGCCGAAGCGTCAGGGAAATCCCTCATTATTTATAGAAACCACGCTATTGGGAATAGGTGCCGTCATGTATAATAATGAGTTGTTTCATCATGGAAAATTCTCTGTGTCTCCGTTGCTAAACGTAATGTTTTTAATTTTAGTGTGTTTGCTTTGTGTGTGTGTTACCTAGTCTGCAAATTAACAGAACAAGAAATCGCGATGTCGCAAAAAAAGTAATGAAATATTTTTCATGTCCGTTTGCACAGATAAGGTTAACGATGCACGTTTAGTCAGATCGAACCACAGTAGTATTTACGACAGTGTACAGTTGTTAGCATGACAAATCATAATAAACTTTTTTGGGGAAAAAAATGTAGCTACCAGGTTTATCAATGAGCTGTGGTGATTTGCGTAATTCTTGTTGAACCACTTTTTTTTTAAAAGACTACACTTGCAAAATGCAGGTAGTTTGAAGCGTGGTGGTTTGCATAGTTTTTTTTAAGTGTATGAACCGGTAGTGTTTTACTAATTTTTTTCTGTAATATGTCAATGTACCAATTCGAACATAGTCTGAGTAACCAATTTTGTGGAGTTAGGCGCGTTCTACACGACACGTTTGCGGACGCGGATACTCTCTGTCTCGTATAACTTGGCAAGATTGTGACAGTCAGTGAGTGGCAAATTGACGTATACGAAATAAACGTGCCATTTAAAAAATCCTGTATCAGCTGATGCATGCACGACTGAAAATTAATATTACGTTGGCACTTCCAACGCACATCAGACAAGCGGAAAATACGCGGGTAAGAAAGAGTTTCTAGATGAAATACATTTTATTTTGCGTGATCACAAACCAGCTGTTATTAGTGTGACAAACTACACTTCGTGCTAATGTAGTATTGCATGTATATATGTTCAAAATGAAATGTACATAAAAACATTGGGAGTTCTTTTTACGTCGTACCCCAACTCTCCACACCTTTCATACATGCTTGATATCAATTCCTAAAACCAACAGAAATATCGCAGGTGATTGTTAAAAAATTTGACTATATATATTTTAAATTCTTGTCGTTTTGAGCCAGTAATAGGTGAAAAGTGAACTTTTACAAAGACGGAATCAAGAGCCAGTCCAACGTTGCTACCTGTTAACGTGCTCTGCTCACAACAGGCTCTTCCACGCTATCTGTTGTCAGCTCCCGAATCACAATCAGCCTGAAAAAAATATAGTTTTCTTGTAAATAACAAATCTTGCAGTAATTTTTATTGGGCCGGCAATTGTTTTCGTTACGCCTAAGTACATTACACGCAAAGTTCTCCAGCAAACCCATATTTTGGTTGTTTTCATGTTTTTACTATTCTGTATTAATAAAGCGACGAAAATGGGATGCGCGTGGGTAGTTTGGAGGCAATTCTTAAGTTATTCCACGAGACATATTTCTAACTCGAGATGTTTAGTTTCAGTAATAGGAGAATAACTACTTTGCAAAAGTTGCTGGTAAGTTAGTTGTTGGCGAATGAAAAATGCGTTGTCAAGCAAGTTCCCGGAATCAGTTTAAACGTATTAGCTATAACATCAAGTGTGATAAGAACTACAGTTACCGTCTCGCAAATGTTAACCCAAAATCGTTGTCTATAATAAATAAAAACAGATTTTACAAATATTTAATTTTTGCAAGGTTTTCTATTTTTACTTTTATAACTGAAGAATTTTTTGGACAGATGTCAGACTAATTTGTTTAGCATTACAATGGAAAGTGGATTAGCTGACAGCGTGTTAATAAAATAAATATACAGTCGCCACTTGACGCACCAGCTGATAACGAAAGGATACATAAACGAAAAGTAAACATTGGCATCACTTTCGTAGAACTGTCAAAATCTTACCAAGTTACATTATACAGAGTGTGACGTACTGATACACGTAAGAAACCTGGGCATCTCCCAACTCTCATGTGTCCGTGAATCCGTGTAGCCAATAGGAATCTAGTATTTGGTTTGTTTATATTAGTTTTCGTGGCCATTGTGGTGTACACGGCAATAAGTGCTTCGATTTCAATGGCGATTATCAATTTTGTTTTAATAAATAAGTGAACATTGTTTAGCAGTAGTATTTACGCATTTTTAAACACTGTAAAAATAAATGAAATGAGATTTATATATTATGAAACCTGTATCAGCAATTTGCAACAGCTGAGTATTTTTGATTTTGTAAGTTGCAAGACTACGTTTCTTCGTATTGTAGAATGGTTAAAATTCATCCCAAGTCGTCGGTTTGTTCCGCTTGCGTTACCGAGTCCTTTTTCTCACGTATCCGTGCATTGTAGAACGGGTCTTAGAGGTGGAATTGTATGTGTTTGTGTGTGTGTGTGTGTGTGTGTTAATGTTTCCTGCCCATTTTTGTAGCATTTATACGTCCACCACTTGCTCCAGAAAACTGATTAAATGCAAATCTTTGTCACTATGCGTCACTAGGCGCAAGCAAAGTGAGCGCGAAAGGCCGCACACATTTACGCACTTATATATTTGTAGTTTTAATGTCGTTGTAGTGGTTCTTAATCGTTCCTTTTCCATGGACCACTAGTCTAGACTATCAACCTAAAGGCCTGTCTACAATCGTCCGTTCCCGTGGCCCTTGATGTGTCCGAAACTCTGCGTCAAGTGACGTTACATTGACGCAGTCCGAATAAGGTTTCCAAATGCGTTGTCCGAAGTGAGCTTTCAGAATCTGACACTAGATCGCAGTAAATTCGGCACATTATTTGTTGCTAGGTAGTAATTTTTAAATTTCCTGGATTTTTTTGCAGTTTTTTTTTTTTTTTTAAATTTTGTTTTCAAGAATGCAAGTCGAGAATACAAAATCCCGGCCTATATAGACAACTACCTTGATGTTTAGTGGTGTTAGTGCAACATTGTGCATCATAATTGCTTATAGGCACTAGTGTGAAATTTGTATTGCATGTACTAGCTGACTTTGCCAGATAGTGAAGCTATACTACTTTCTAAGAAGGTAGCAAAAACAGAAACTAGTTAGATTCAAACATTGCTAGTGTGGCATTATTTTGTGTGGAGCAGGTAGTTTGAAGAGTGGTTGTTTGCGTGGTTTTCATAGTGTATGAACCGGTAGTGTTTTGCTGATAAGTATTTCCTGTGATACCTATGTTATTGAAGTGGTTCCTGTGTGAATTGATTCGGCTTGTGTGACTATTCCTTTCGCACGGGTACTTGTTATAAATGTTGTCCGCTTGTGTGTTTTAAGAGGCAGTGTCGTAAGAGATAAAGTATACTTGCTTGTGTGAATTGTCATGTTGGTTATCGTTAAGAATCGCGACTTTTCCTAAAGAAAAAACTTCAGAATCTGTTAAGTGTCGACATTACTAAGCACACTGAACAAGTATTTAATGGGCACATCAGGATATTCGCAGTCCATACAATAAAACGCAATTGTTGGGAAAGCCATGAAAACCAGGAAAGTTGTAAAATGTAGGTCAATAGGGTTGCTTTGCCGCGCTAAATACAGGAAGACGCAACCCAGCTGACGCGCTCGGCGTCGGCACACGCGCCCCCTTGCGATTTTTTTTTACATTAAAATCTCAGCTGCGCAGATGTCATACCTACATTAAACTGGCGGTGAGAACTGTGGTTCAGTGTGTAATGTTTGGCTACGTGCAGTATTTTTGAGCGCATGGGGACTACGCTTTATCATAATTTACTCATGATCACAGTAATTAAACACAAAGTAAAACTATAACTGTAATTTCACGGCTCCAATTCCCATATCCACGCTAAAACTTGACTATGTGTGTAATTAAACTTATTAACCGAACATCAATGAAGCTACTCGCCCTTGCAAGCGGCGGATATACCTCTTTGGTGATATATTTCTGATAACTCACGTATAGAACACGCTTACCGTCCAAAAATAATAAATCTAAATTCCGCAAACATTTATATTTCCGCATAATAGTTACATTTAACACTTAAGGTCAAATTCACAAGGAACATTAAACGCCAACTGCACACACCGGCATATAACCGTCAACTGATCGCCATACTGTACAGTAAAATTGAAAATGGACGGCCGACTGTCGATCCGCATTTGTTTTCCTTTACTGCACCATTGTAGTACTAACATCATCGCAATACATGCAAATAAAGCCTCGTAACTCCTCGTCGTACGATTTTTGTACTACTACCACGGAACGTATTACAGTCCTCTCGTGAATTTCAACAAGTAAGCCTTGCAAAAGCCAACAGGACTAAATGTTATCCGACACGGTTTAATTACTGTCGTTTATTCCTGCAAGTCCTTGGCACGTTGGCGCACACTTCCTGTGATTTATGTATCGTGAATTGATGCTCATTTTCGTTAGGTCGTCTTGCATTTAACGCGATTAAGCAACCCTATTGACATATACTTTACATAACTTTTTTATGTTTTTTACCCCACAGTTTTTATGAACTTAAAAAACCCTCCCCACTATCGCGTTTCATGATATATATTCTACGAATAACGTGATGTCCCCATTAAATTAATATTAATTGTGATTAGTAATGTCGATATACACCATTTTCCGATATAGTTTTCCAGTTTTTCGAAAAAACTGCTGTTCTCAACCGTATTTCATGGTGGATACCACACATGAATATGCATGTTTTTTTTAATGTGTAAGCACTGGTTAGCAAATATTTAATTTAAGCATAAAGCTAATGTTAACATGGATATTAATGTAATAGATTGTTAAGTAGGAAAGCAATTCAGTCAGTATTCTCTCGGCGTGGTGGGAAGATGAACAGCGTAAGGAACTGCACGACCACCATTCCGTTGTACATGTTTGTGAACCACTACTTCCTGAAAGTGTGAGAGCCATAACTTTGCGATTGGATCTCACATGGGACTGGATGTTTTGTTACATAGAAATTTCACTACGAGGCAAGCAGATCGGGTAAGAGTTCACTGTGGTAACCATTATCATGAGAAAAAAAATGTGTTTCAGAATTACTGTTTTCATTTATATAGTTGTTGTGGATAATTTTTATTAATTCGGTTCACAAATTGAAGTGATATATATTTAGATTTATGGTTGGAAGGGAAAATAATTGTGACTACTATGCAGCGTTTCCTATTTCTCTGCAGGCGATATCATACCATCAGTTGCGCCATGAGTGTTGAAATTATTTTTTAAATATATCGTCTCGTCGGGGTTTATTTAGCATTCTCACATGCCAATGTTACCAGAGGTACCTTGTGATAATGGTGATTATCTACAAACATCTCGAATATACAGTACGGTAAATAATTTCCAAGTGATTGGACCACACAGCCCCTTGACAAGGCACTTCCCTTACTCCTTAGGTTACCCTATTCTCGTACTGCAACCACAGCGTGAAACTGTTTTTACCCATTCGACATCACCGTCCCTTTTCAGAGTATGAAGGTATTACCACGTGCCTCTTCTTCAGCAACGTAGTCTCCCACCCGAAATTCCTCCACTATTGTCGGTCTGCATGCCTCCGCTTTTTGCTCTTAGCACTTACTCTTAATCCACGTTCCTATAAACAGCTCACTAGCTTTGACTGAAACTCTTCTATCGCCAGCACTTCCATCCTCGGATATGGATCACACACTGCCCCATCATACTGGTCTCTACGGGAATTCTGGTTGGTTCATGTTTCGCTATAGTAGTCTTAAATTATCACTTCTTAAGTCAATCTCCCTTATGTGTTAACATCCTTTTCACCAGTTCTTGCCAGCGCATGTGGTTCCCTGTCACCTGGGGTTAGATTCTATTCACTTTCATGCCTATCGGGGGCAGATTTACGTCGTGGAAACAATGAGCTGGCTGGAAGCTGGCAGCCCTAATATTGGTCCATTGCTTCCCCCTATGCATTCTACCATCAGGTCACTCAACGATATCTCCTGTACTGCTCGACAAACTCAAGAGAAACCCCGGGAAATGTGAAACACATGCCCTTTCCCCTCCCATATTCATCAATCTTTCTTATCGATACATCAACTTCGTCGTGCAGACAGTTCCGTCGAACATGTACAAGCAGGTCACATCCAAACTGAAGACTTTTCTAGCTACCTGTTATCTGTAATAATTTACCACAAACAGCAAAACCACACGACTGACGACAAAAGTGGATATCCATCCCATCCTCGGCCAGACAACAGACACGTCGCACTGAATGCGACTAAAGCGCTCTTTAGATAAGTTTGTGGAGCAGTATCTACACTACAACGTTTTCCCATGTCATTCACCGTAATTGTGAGTACCAGGTGTGTGGTTTCTTGCCACATGATCCTCTCCGTCGTTAGTCATTGCTTACCCCCTCGTCCTTTAATTGGTCGCCCAGCGAAATATATTTCGTATAAAAGTGTACGATTGTAACCATAAATGGTGATGGAAACCACTGCGCGTCTTAGGCTCTGCAGATAGGATGATCCTCCGGTGTGAACCTCAGGAGGCATCACGACCCTAATCCAAGTGGTTGGACATGTAACTTATGCGAGTCCTTTATCTGTTGTGAAACGACAGCGAATTGATTGTTTACATTCGAAGGAAGGATTGCGCAAGTTCCCTGAAGCTTATCACTTTGGGCTCGGTTTTCTGACGTATCGCATTTACTGCATTCTTTTCTAGTGAAACAGCATTGCAGGCTCGGAAGTACAGATACGATAGCACACAGTAACATATTTTATTTTCGCGAAACCTCCTGGGTTGAGTAAATTTATTAGTGCAAAAGATATGGGCGGCGTGTAACAGAGCCATAACCGCCGATGGGTGTTGCTGATGAACGATGGAATGACATTGGGAGTGGGGCGAACAACGGCAACGTCCGCCACGTCTCCTACATGCGAAAATCCGTGTTTCGCCGGAGCTGAGGGGGTGATAGTGATCCAACACTAAAATCACCTCAGCCACTTAATGTCTAGTCGTTCAACTAATTCTTCAAACACATTCTTGTAATGTAGTATACTTTCAATATTAATTTTCAGGGTGTTATCATTTGCTATCAAATAAGTTCTAACTATCACCTGATTTTGTATTAAATAGCCATTTTTTAAAGAAAAAAAACTGGAGAATATATTGCTTCTCAAAATGTTTTCTTTTCCTGGGGATATGTGTTTTTTTTTTAAGTATGGTGACTTCAATTTCCTCAACGAAAGTTGTCGAATGGAAATACATTCAAAACTCGCTGTGTACTATAAACGCAGGCCTCAGTTTTTTTTACTGATTGCTTAGATAAAAAAAAAATACTTAATTGTTTGTGCTACATTAAATATAGGCCTATCAGATTTCATTTTGTAGTTTCTGGAACTTGTTACTGTTTTCAGAACAAAGTTTTTTGTAAATACACCTCCTTGCTAACTTTGGATGTCAAAGGGAAAATATGCTATTATGTAAAAAAAAAAAAAACAATTATTTCCATTTGTCTTTTTTACTCTGAAATAAATTTTGTATCCAGTATGCAAGTTTTGTGGTTTTACCCTATCGATAGCAATAAGGTTATACTGAAGTGATATCTTGACATGTCATTTGATACTGTCCCGTGACAACAGATAACGACGGTTGCGAGACTTGATCTGATAACATATCGGCGGATGTGATCTTTTGACATTCAATGATTCTCATTAATATTCGGCCACCGTTGATTATCGTAGTTTCGTGGCCATATGTTACATTAGAAATGAAAATAAACATAAAACATATTGCACAATTATTCTTGTGAGCTTTAAATGAAATGCAACAGTAGCCAATAACTGAAATGAGCAGTGCAAGTTAATGAAACACAATATTTTGTCCTCGCGTGCTGCATAAGTATGCCACTTTAATATTCGGCCAGTTGTGGTGGACGCGTGGCACAGGCACGATGCACATTGCGTTCGTACCTCGTGTCATTCCCTGCACGCTCTCTGCGCTGAGAGGTTGTATTGGGTAGCTGTGTTGGCTGCGTCAGTCAGGCAAATGGGACGTACGGGACAGAATACAACGTTTGAACAGCGGCACCTAGTAATTTTTCTTCATGCAAAGAAGAAATCTCAACGAGACATTGCGGAGCACTTTAAACTGCCGAGGTCCACTGTCGGAGACATCATAACAAGGTTTGAGAAGGAAGATAGAATAGATTCGATACCTCAAAAAAGAAAAACCTAAGAAACTAAGCTAGAGATAAGAACGTCTAGTAATCAGGAAAATAAAGAAAGACCTAAAAACAANAATCAGGAAAATAAAGAAAGACTTAAAAACAAGTGCTTGCAAACTTATCACGGAGGTACTCAATGAATGTGGAAAGAACGTCCATCCAGAAACCATACGACGAGTTAAATAAGAGCAAGATATAATGGCAGGGTACCTAGAAAGAAACCTTTTATTAATGAGGTGAAATGAAGAAAACGACTTAAGTTCGCAAAAGACCACGCTGACAAAGATGAAAATTGGTGGAATGATGTGATTTTTGCTTATGGGACGAAAGTGAATGTTTTTGGTTCAGATGGCAGGGTAACAGTATGGCGCAAGACAAATGAGGAGCTAAAACCTGTTAACTTAATAACCTACTGTGAAATACGGTGGAGGTAGTACATATTATGATCTGGGGCTGTATATCTTCAGCAGGTGTTGGAGAGGCATTACATGTCGATGGAACAATGAAAAAGGAAGACTATATATCAACATCCTGAAAGCAAACCTACACAAGAGTGCTGATAATCTGGGCATTAGGAATACGTTTAAGTTCTACCAAGATAATGACCCAAAACACAAGTCATACATTGTCAAGAGCTGGCTTTTGTATAACTGTCCCAAAGTCATAAACACACCTCCTCAATCACCCAACCTGAATCCCATAGAAAATCTGTGAGATGAACTCAAAATTAGTCTGAGGACTACTACAATTAGGTCCACAAAAGAATTAGCGAAAAGGTCCAAGGAAAAATGGAGTAAGATTGGCTCCGAATGTACCAGGAAAATAATTGCTAATATGCCACAACGCCTGCGAAAATTAATTAAACAGAATGGCCATGCTACCAGGTACTAAAATACTGTTTGTTTACTTTGCAAAGAGGATTATGTTTGTGTTTTAATGATTATGGCCGAATATAAAGTGGCGTTCTTCTGCAGCATGGGAAGACAAAATCATAAGTTGCATTTCTCATTTCAGTTATTGGCTACTGCTATATTTCATTTAAAGCACATAAGTATGATTGTGCAATATTTTTTACTTTATTATCTTTATTTCTAATGCAACAAAAGGCCATGAAACTGCGATAATCATAGTTGGCCGAATAGTATTGTGCGCGAGGTGTTGTTCAGAAATATGGTTGGAGATTACGGCGTACATATAGGAATGTCGTCCAGCATCGAGAATGCTCCAGTAAAGTTTAATCACTGAATTAAACATGCCCCAGAATGGGAAGAAGAATAAAAATAGCATATGTGTAATTAAAATCATTGGTTTGCATGTAGCAAGCATTTAAATATATTCATATTGCATGTTATTTAAACAGCTAAATAAATACATATAGGAGACTTATTACTTACATACCAGTCGCCCGTACTATAAGTTGGAAACATCTATAAAAGTACAAAAGTACAACCGATTTTAATTATTTTCTTCCAGTTTTCAATTTTTGTATTATAAATTGAAGATATGTAGTATGGATCTAAATGAAAGAAATAAAAATAGGTTATAACAAAAACTCTCAAAACTAACACCAGTATTTAAATGAATAAACAATCATAACAGGTTTCGTTCATTATAGTTTCTACTTGCGGCGATAGAGGGCGGTAGTCATAAACGCAACGCCGTCGTCGCGCTGTTGTAAAATGGACGGACGACAGGTAGTGTGCGACGGTCGCCGACGAACTGTCGGGCCCTCTCAAGATTGCGATATGCGTTCCCGGGAAGCTGAATTTGTCGCAAATTAGATCTGTAACGGAAAACTGTAGAATATTATTACAGGTGATCTAAACTGCTCAGGAAAGCCGTAAAAAGACTTCAAATATATTTTGTAGGACAAAAGTAAAATTGGCGGGTGTAGACAATATTTTTTATCGTTATTGGGTGGAAAAGGGGGGGGGGGGAGATTTCGGCGGCTGTTAAGGGGGTAGTATCCACTCCATCTTCGAATTTTCTTACAAATCTTCGTAATGAACATGTATGACCAGAAATAAAAAAATCAAAGCTCGACATGACATAGACGACTACTTAACGACTTTTTTGGAAATTTGTAGGGTTTCAATTATACCTGTATTTTCCTATGAAGGATTGAAATTATTAAATAATTAGGTAATGTTTGATTACGGTTACAGATGTGAAACTAATCATGCAAGAAAAATAAGTGGGATTTCGAAATAACTGTTAAAATGTTCTCTATGGCTTGACTAGCTTGGTTTTTTAATATTTACTCCAAAAATTAAGTTATAGAGGAAAATACGTAAATCCAAGATGGCAAGGATACTTCCCCCTTAACATCGAGGTCTTGAGAGCCGCCGATGAGGGCGAAGCTAGGTGAGTATGGAGCAGTACCGGAATGCAAGGACGAGGGAAACTGGAGATCCCGAGAAAACCCGCCGACGAGCGCCATCGTCCGGCACGATTCCCTCGGGCGAAAATCCGGGAGCGACCCAGCCGAGAATCGATCCCGTTTCGCCTAGGTGGGAGGCGAGTAGTCTAACCACTGCACCACCGTGACCCCACCTTTCTTGGGAAAGTCTTATTCCCAGAACATTTATTCACAGAGATGAGCGTATATGCGCAAACACCGATTTTACAGACAATATTTTACCAGAGTTCCCGTAAGCGCTTTTGTAAAGGTGAAATCGATTTACCGTCAAACGTTCTTAGCGCGGAGATACACTGATTGACAAAACATATTACGCATAATAACCAGTGAAAATAAACGACATTTAACATAGGGACGTGTATTGAAATACGATGGTTTTAAATCAACGCCGAACGTAACCGCTGTCTGCAGTAACCTCAACCCATTGTTGTAAATAAACATGGAGGATGTCGGGGGAGAACGAGAGGTCGCAGATAGTATACCGCACATCTTTATATCTTTGTTCTCTCGATCTTTCGTTCTGTCGGAGCAATTGTGACGGTCCGAGACCTTTCTCTTTGAAATGCTTGTGTTGGACGTCATAAGTAAATGTACCACGGTCTCGCAGAGACGGACCACGACATTTTTTTTTTGTTATATGCGAAGATGTTTTCGCGCCGCTACCCCCAACTTCTGTACTAATCACAAATCGTCCTTTTTTTCTAATTCTCTCCCCTTTAACTCTTATTGTGATTTTGTGGTTGCAATTTGATAGCAGGTTATGTATTATTTGAATTATTTTAAATACTCAGGTCTCATTTAAATTCAGGCATTGTACTAATACAAAAATAAACAACTAGCTTGAATTAATTTTTAAAATTTAATACAAATACATGGTATATGTCCAAACAAATTTGGAGTATGCATTTGTCAGAAGTTAAAATTGACATAAATATCAATAAAATGTGTGGATAAAATACAATGGCCAAGAAATTTATCTCGCCTTCCTCGGAGAGATAAGAGTTAAAGGAGGTCTTCAAGTTTCTTGCACCACTTACCAGCATGAAGACCGTCGGAGGGAGCGCCCCTTCCAATCTCGTGCTTCTTCTCGGGCGCGCAACCTGCCCTCGCGTCTTTTTTTATGCGTGGACACAAATGCCTGCTTTGTCCCCACCGTCCTGGCCACTGCGTCACTTGGTAATAGGGTTGATGTTTGTGTTAGCCGTGCACAATGGCGCCGCTTCTTGCAGGAGCGACCCGCTGGCCTGGTTTCCACAGTGCGCGGGAGCGGCTCCGCGCCTTGGGCCGGCGATGTGCGCGTCTGCCGGCTCCATAGGCCGCTCAGATCGGCTGGCGGAACTCCCGCGGCTTTCGTGCGGCTCGTCTTCGAACCTCCCCATCCCGAGCCCGTGAGAAGTTCTTCCTGTAGAGCGAAGCGAGAGTTTGGTACGATATTGTTAGAACTTTGACGTACTATTTTTATAGTTAAATACGGCATGCTTAAACCGCCGATATTCATATCCTGAAGGTTTGCTGGTTTGTGATAACTCGTCCTGTTACCCGTGGACAGGTGTCGACGTTGTTCCTCGCTAACGTGGCGACTTCTGTATCTGACGGTTTCATAATTTTTTTGTTACGTAGCCAGCCAAGGCCGGTTACGCTTTTGTATCACCCCCGCACTGGTGGCCCCCTTGGGGTAATGCAGGAATATAAGTGGTTGACTTTATATCTTGTCATTTAAACTTTTGGCTTGCTGTCGGGGCCACATAACTTTTCCGTTTTATAGTCTATTCGCGGTTTCTCCACACTTTTTGAATCAAACCTTTGAAAAATCACCCTATGTATGACGTGCTTGGTGGTTCCTATATATGTCTTGTATCACAAGCGTTTTGCACTTCTGTTAAGATGAAAATATCTTTTACTTTTTACTTACAGTTTATTTCTAAATTATATTTCATTTGTAATTGATTAGAATAAAAATAGTGAGAAAATAGGTGTGTTGGTAACGCCTAGTAAGAAATAGTTCTCATGCAAAATTATTGCAATTGAGTGCGCAAGAATGCTGTGTGTTGTCCCTCCGGTATAATTTCTTAGACTTTGTTAAGCCTTGTTGCCATGACGTGGAGGGCTTTAGAAAAGTTTGAAGTAACCGTGAATGGACTATAACGACTTCACCATAGCAGGCAGTGTGGTGGTTCACAGCGACTATGCATGTGGCCAGACGATACACGCGGGCCACGAAGGCTGACCACTTTGCTGGTGACGAACCGGTTATGCTGGCATCCCGCATTGCTGCGCAGGCCGGCCGCGCCTCTTGCCGGATGTCCTCGTGTTTTAATTCTCCATTTGGTTTTGAGCGAAAGTGAGTTCTTATTGGAGCGGTTGCGGAAACTGACCTGAATGTCGACTTCAAGGATTTCATGAATAATGCGCCGCTGGAAATTTATGTGGAAGACGGAGATTTTTTAGCAATTTTATACTGGCTGGTCGTATTTGCTGTTGGGGGCAGGAGAAATTAGACGATCCTTAGTTCAACCCTTGAACGTATGGACGATCTAGAAATATGGTATGTTTACGTTTTGTGAAAGTATGTTTAAAAAAATGCCTATGAATAATTGAATTAACTTTGATGAGCCACGAATGCCATTAGTTTATTGGAGGTATTTGGTGATCCGGTTTTAGACACGCTCGTTTTCATATCATATAGCATTAGACTAGAATATGTTAACATCGGCAAAATTTGATGGTTCAGGGAGGGAGGGAGGGGGGGGGAGATGCTTTTACTACAATCCAGTATACACGGTGCGAGTCGTCTGAAATACGAGACTAGACGTACCTTTTTACACAACTGTGCTATCCGCTACTGGCAAAGAACCTTCCATTTCTGAAGCCCCTTTTTGCGAGCCTCAGCCTCGGCACGTTTGCGAATTTGTCTTAGTGGAATGCAGAAATGTGGTTCGCAGTTTTGTCCATTCCACATACGTCGTCCCATCCATCTACACTTCTGTAGTTTTTGGTCTGGTCCAAATGAGAACAGATTCTCGGAATGGTTCCAACACTCAGTGCATTTCGCTCTGCCGTTTAACTGAAACACAAGCGACGTGTCATGGACTTGGTAAACAGAATTTTTCGTCTTGGTGGAAGTTGCTGATAATGATACACAATTGTGCTGGAGGCAGGAGGAAATCTGCGACTCCTTCGCCGGTTGGTAGGGCCCGCACGAGCCGTGTGATGACAGGGGGAGGCAAGTGGGTCGTCGTCTCGTCCCGGCTGATATCCGACCCGGAATCTCCCTGGGCCGCCTCGGGCCATCAGCCTCCGCAGTTTCGATCGCCGTGACCGGATCGTGCCTGCTTGTGTTGGCGGGAGCAAGTAGGTTGTCCGGTCGCGGCCCCGNGATCGCCGTGACCGGATCGTGCCTGCTTGTGTTGGCGGGAGCAAGTAGGTTGTCCGGTCGCGGCCCCGCTACTGCCGTGGGACAGTTTTGCCGCTGTGGCAAGGTTTTGCCCGCGAAATTACAGTTGAAATTTGGACGTCTCATGTGAACCTCGTTGCGGGTTTGGATAGCCAAAATTTAATGGGGATTCCGCAAGTGTTTCGTAGTCGAGTTTACGCCTTAGTCCGCGGACTTCGTAAGTTTTTTGGGGAAGGTGTCTTGGCTTTCCTTATGGTTAAGTGTATTCGTATGCTTTTCGTGAACGTAGGGCGTTAAGTGTAAATGTTCAGAAACTCAGTGGACGTCCGTTGTTGCAATCAGCGATTTTCCTTTAACCGCTTACTGAAGAAAGTAAAAGGTACGCTTGAAAAATGCCGTATAGGCAGTGTGACGGCACACGGTGCGAGCGCCCGCCGTCTGTCGCTCGATGCCTCGCATTTGCCAGTGGAGCGACTGCCTTCCACGCCGATGTCGGGTCGTCAGACCTAGCTTGACGACACCGAGCGACATGGGAGGGCTGCTTCCATTTTAAATTGTCTTTGAAACTCTTTGATTGCTATGGTCGACTTTAAATTATATAGGCTTTTAAGAAAAGGCTTTCGTTAAAGAAAAGTATTAATATTTGTAGTAAAGAAAAGTATTAATATTTGTAATGGTCAATATTTAATTGCATTTACGTGATATAAGTATTCCTGTCAGGAAGAATATAAATAGTGTGAGTAATTCTTCTTTATTTAATTGCTCAAAGTTCGCTTAGTAAAATAATGACTGTTCTGCTAACGATTTATCTGCAATATAAACCCACCTACAGCTAGCCGATTTACAAATTATAGTAAATATTAAATTCTAAACATGTTATATCCAGAGTAACTATTTTTAACTAAAATAATACATTTGTCTCTTAAATCGCCACCCGTAAGGTAGTTGTTTAGCTGACGTTACAGCAGCTACCATGATTTTTCTGTGCTCGCTTGTTCACATTACCTAGAATAAACTCTTCACTGGAAGATAAATATTAGCAAATGGATACACCATTCTTGTGAAGTTTATTGTGGAAGGAACATATTTTCGCCGTTAAGATTAATTTGAATCGCAAGGTTCTCGGTTTCAGAATATTCATTTAGAAATATCAAAAGTTGCGATCCTTATTAGGATACTAGGACGCCTGTGACATGACGAGTCGATGTGAACTAGTCCACGGTTGCTTGCAATTTATTGTTGTTTGTCAGGTGACTCAGTGGCCCGGTGTAGGACAGTGATTTGAAAATGGCAAAACCAACACTCCTTTGAAGGAGAAGAGAAAGTTTTTTTTTTACTGCCCCTTCCAGGCAGTTGACATTTAAAATACAGCCACTCCGGCCACCGTAAATTCTCTGGAGTCTGGGAACGCTTCCAGAACCGCTGCGCGGCACGCATTGCGTAATGCAGACGAAGCATTCCGCGACTCGTGCCCTCCGTCCTGAATGTAGAAGAGGCCATACTTGGGAAACTATAGGCTATTCACGGTAAAGTGAGAACTTTTGAAAGTTCTCTCTTTGGAATAATAGTCAGTAAATATATTTTATTGTAGCCTTAGACGTTAATTTTGATTCCGGTGAAATATATACACTGTTTATTACTTACATGGCAGTAGTTATTTTAAAAAGTGGCTAGAGGAAAAAAATGGCCGATAGGAAAACGNTACACTGTTTATTACTTACATGGCAGTAGTTATTTTAAAAAGTGGCTAGAGGAAAAAAATGGCCGATAGGAAAACGGTAACTAGGGCCTCAAAAGTGTGCACTTTACCGTGAACAGCCTATACCTCGCTTGGCGCAATGAACGTGGCTCTACGATGAGTGAAACCAGGAAGGAAATGCATTCCGCAAACATAACTGAGCGAAACTTTTTGAGCAAGATCAGCCCTCGCTTCGACCGGATGCTTGTTTNTACACTGTTTATTACTTACATGGCAGTAGTTATTTTAAAAAGTGGCTAGAGGAAAAAAATGGCCGATAGGAAAACTGTAACTAGGGCCTCAAAAGTGTGCACTTTACCGTGAACAGCCTATACCTCGCTTGGCGCAATGAACGTGGCTCTACGATGAGTGAAACCAGGAATGAAATGCATTCCGCAAACATAACTGAGCGAAACTTTTTGAGCAAGATCAGCCCTCGCTTCGACCGGATGCTTGTTTAACCAGCTGGGAGGATCACTTCCAGGCATCGGAACCACTTTTTAAGGACCTCGCGTGTCTGAAATGGAGATGGCTAGTATTTGAGACACTGAAAGCAGGGAACGCTAAGAGAGGCAGACACTGGCATGCGCATTAATGTTCTACGTACCTACAGTACCTATAGTCTTTAAACAATTGTGTATGAATTTTTACATAAAATTGTTAAATTGGAAACACTTGTTTTGATGGTTATTTCTTCCTCTTTCTTTTTGAAGGAACGCAATTTAGAAAGAATTGGAAATGCACAAATATAACTAATTTCTAGAGCTCTGCATAACGCTTCGTGTCATAAGAAAGCCTGTCTCTACTTTTTAAAAATGGTATATCCGACTATACTATACGTTCTCCTTTCTCCTCCACTATTATTACATGCATGAAAATGTATGTTAGCAAATATGCGTCGGGTGTCTGTTTTGGAATAACTGATCAAACGTGCAACTTACGTCTGTTTCTTGTAATTCTTACAGTCGGCATCTTTTATTTTCCCGATTACTTTCTAGATTACTTGATCACGTTTTTTTTTAAGGTCGTCTTATAAAACGTAGTTTGTTGAAATATCAATTAAATTTTTTAATACGTTCACCGATTACGTTATCAGTCACGTAGTTAATAGATAATGTAAAATGTACACATCACGCAACGTGAGTGTGGCACGCTAAGTGTAGCGATTTAGAAGAATAATGCGATAAAACAGCAAGTGTTCAGGTCAAGTTTTGCATGGCATTTAGAAAACCACAGCAAGTTTTTAAAATGTGTTTTAGTTTCTACGCTAAGTATTATTTAAAAAAAAAATGGCACTTGAACATGTAAATGTTTCCCTCGTTAATTCAGTTTTTGTTTCTCTCTGTAGCCAGTGTGCTCATCTGATTTTGATCGTGATAGGTGTGGTGTATTAGTGGCCGAGTGATACAAATAGCTTTAATAAATGGTACAATACACTTTATTATTTCATTATTTTTAAAATATACGATACATTAAAAATTGCTTTTGGTTTGTTTGATGTTTTGTGGTAGTTGGTGTTGAAACGCTTGACTCTATTACTTCGACTTTCTCTCTCGTGCTATGTCTGCTACACAGAATCTGTTAGGGAGAGATGCTGCTGTACTCTCAAATGGACGTATATGTGGAATGTGTCTGGTAAGCTGGAGTCCAGCCAAGCCCAGCTTTCGTTTCGGTAGAGGAGGGGAAAACCCACACACAAAAGAATTCCGGTCTCCCGAGCTGTTTAAATAAAGCACCATCTCTTCAGGTGACAGTTAAACCAGAGTAGTTGGTTTGTGGCGGAGGTCTACAGATTTTTTTTTTTAACGGACAAATTACACCACTGTTAATCCAAATGAATGGAAAACTTCCCGAGTTCAATAATTGGAACACATTTTTTTTTTTTTTTAACCTAAGCGATACGTGTGTTTTAAATCGCTGCAAAGTGTAGTTGTTACGTTGCTCTACAGTAAGAGTTCCAGTACTTTACTTTTTTTTTCTACGGTGAAATATGTACATATAACTGTTGTCTCTTTTTATAGAGTTCTTTAGGTTAGAATTTTTCCGGGAATTAGTAGTATTCTGGCCTTGTGCGTCGTCGATGTACGTTAACTTTGCCTGCAGTTTGGGAGGAAAGTGACAACAGTAGTTCGGTTTCATAACGAATATATCCCAGGTTCCATTTATGCACGAGGCCTAACTAGTTTGTGATAGGGAGAGCTGCGCTAATGGTTTTATCTTTTCCAATATTTGCTGCGCTGACGTGATAAGTAAATATTATCGTAAAGTTTGGATTTTATCTGCTTTCAAGTTTGATTTGGATGCATTAAAGAGGCAGGCAAGACGACTTATCTCGTTTATGAGTTAAATCGACACGGGAGAGAAAAATGCATCAGGTAGTTAAATTGTTTTGTAGTAGGGAAAGGTTAAATTGTCTTGTATTGTGTAATTAGTAAGTAGCCTTGTTTTATATGTAACCTTCCTTGCCATTGCGTGTTTCTTGTAGCAAGGAAGTGTTCCTTGCTTTTACTTTCAGATGTTTTAGGTGAACAGGATTGCGGGTCCAGCTTAGTCCACCCTAACGAAAATGTATAGCGGGACTAACACGCATGTTAAGAATATATAAGTGGGAAAAATTACTTCATAATATAATACGATGCATCATAATTTACAGCAGTTACGTATTTTATCACAATTAAAGGTTTATTAATAATTTTGATACTAGTTTTTGACCAGTCAGGCGGAAAAAAGGAGGGGGAATTACGATCTTCAAACTTCCTCCACCCCGTCTACGCCCATGCTTAGAAATAATCTAAATTAACACATCACATTGTGCTAACAGAGCAGAAGAAAATAGAGTAAAATAAGTTCATTGTAATGACGCTATTTTTGATGGAGGCGATATGCTATTTCTGAATCCATGTACAGCATGCAATACACCTTGTTACAACGTACTTTACCCCCTCCCCTTTTTTTTTTGCCAAAAAAAAAAACAGTTGCGTGCGTAGTTACTACATATTTGACTTTTGAAATCTTCCATAGTCGTTATGTTAAAAATACATCATGATCTTCCAGCGTGATTAGTTCTGCAATTAGTGTTTGCTAATTTAAACTTGACACGTAAGTCAGAAGCTCCAACTCACGCGCGGATTTATCTTCATCATGGGACTAGATTCATTTGAGGCGCGGGGTCCCCGCCGCAGTTACACTGGCAGGCGATGTGAGGCGTCTTGTCGTTCACTCGGAGCATTAGACATTTTTTTCCCCCTCGTAGCTGCTCGCGGCGTGAGGCTGACCAGTCGGAGCGCCCGATGACTGCGGCGATATGTGCCGGCCTGGCGCCTCCGCCACGCGGGCCCACGTCTGCGCGGGGAATGCTCTTCTCCCCCCCCCCC
>NQII01000595.1:582386-610031 GCA_002778355.1 Clitarchus hookeri
AACACTAAACTCCATAGATCTGGATTGCCCGTGTCTTTCGCCCTGAGAGTGGAACATCTCCGCATATTTTTTTTGCCTTTTTCAATGTTCGAGGTTTTTATCACCGTGTTTACACAAAAACCACAGATTCACTATTCACATTTTCCCCATTTATATTGTACCCTAATATGTATTTTTTACAGTGGGAAATTTTATGTTTACTTATCCCTTTTAGTATAGGCTGTTTATGGTTAACTAAGAACTTTTGGAAACCTTGCTTAAGATCTATTGGTATGCACGTTGTGTATTCTTCCGCCTTATGTAAAATTAACGTTGCCATGGGTTTCGTCACTTTTTTCATTTGACGGTCAAGTAAAACCGTGAAATTATTGTGAAGTAAATACATTACAAATATGCTAATTTTTGCACTTAGCTGCATTGAAAAAACAGAAAGCTCAAGAAATAATTCAAGTTTACAGACATTATTACCTAACACTTTTTATTCGACGTTAAGACATGGAACTACTTCCCCTCCATCGTTACCAACTTTACTTGGCACATGTCACTCAGTGCCCCCGTTAAAATGTATGCAGGTAGGAGCAGTAAATTTTTTCTAATGTTGATTTCAAAAGTGCTCATTTTATCGTGAACAGCCTTTAACTTACTCTTAAAATGTAATGTTATTACACACAACTACTTTGCATAATACTTGAAACCAGAATAGATTGATTCCAGTCTCAGTCTGTTTTTCATGCGAGACTGAAATTGAGTTCATATTTATTACGGTTACAAATCCAACAAAAAAACTTGGATAACATTTGGTACACTTCAAAATACCTGTTAAGATATGTCTTATGCCCTTACAGCCTTCGTTTTCAAATATTTGATCTGAAAAGTAAGCTACTGTAAAACAGAAATAAATCCGATATGAAAGGGATACTACTTTCTTAAAACATGTTTGCTTCTGTTATACATTTCGTTCTGCTGCGATCAGAACATAAGTTATATGCTGCGTAAAAGATGGAGAAATGTATATAACCTAGAAGCGAAGATGCGTATAAGTAGTTTAGAAATACATAGCATTTCATTAGAGACCACAATATATCAACACATCTCGGTGAAAACCGTTTGGGTGACCATTTAGCCGCATTCTGGCGCCCTTTACTACACTTAGTGATGGTCAGTGCATGCCCCCTCCCCCTCCCCCCTTAGCACCGATGGGAGAAAAGACGTTCGCCATGTACATAGTCCCTAGCACCGAATTTTTGCGCCCTAACCAACGACACCATTTAAGCAGATATTGAGAAGTATAATTGATGCGAATAGCGTGTGTTAATATTTTGAACTAGTTTCAGTTAATTCCGGGGAAAGGGAGGGGTGTATTTTCGTACTTGCTGCTGTCAAACCTAGTTTCTTATTATAAGTATTACACAGATACCTAAAATGTCTTCGAGAGTAGCAGGAATTGTGGTAATTAAATGTTTGTGTACCTTAATTAATATACATAATATAATACTAGAGTATTAGAATACCCACATCAGTTTCAGAATGTTGTAAACACCATACTACAGAGGCGGATAGGCCTTTACGGTACAGTTACTGTCCCTTGTGGATGGCCGGCATTTTCGTACCAAAATTTTTTTTTAAGGGAAGTGGGTGCTATAGAAATGGGGAGAGATTTTTCGCATTTAAAGGATGCAGAAAATTAATTAAGTGTCTACGTGAATCGTAATGGACTTTATCCTTGGCGGTTGAGTTAGTATCGGTTTTTCACATATTTAATAAGATGCAGCTGAAATTTATTAATCTTGATATTTAGCGAAAAAAACGTTAGCGGAACTCGAGTTAGGTAAAGAAGTAGGAATAAGAATTCAAATTAGAGAGTATATTTTACATTAAAGTCTGAAGCTTGTGTTTAATATCTCGAAGTTTTACGGGGTATGTTTGGTCCTTATTTCGTTTTATGGTTGCCATACTTGGCTTGGCTGTTATAGTTCTTCTATTTTGTGTATTTTTTTAACAGTTCTATATGACGGTTTACCCCACATACAGTTGGCCCACGTAGCAGATTAGTGTTAACTTCAATATCCTGATACAATATCTACATGATGCCACCATCAATTCTTCTGTGTCGCCATATTTACTGTTCAGCTGTCTGAAAATTGGCGAAAGATTTAAATCAATAGCTCTAACTTGACGTTAACAAGGGACGCAAACAAATGGTGAATTGTTCATTTGCGGCGCTGACGTAACCTGGAGCAAAGTGCACTGGAGTTGACGCTCAGACATGACAAGGCCGAGGATAATGGTGCCGTATCCTGACGGCGGTGCTCAAGTGCCCTATAGCGGGCCGCTCAGATAGCGCGCTACGTGCCGCGGGGCCACTGATGTGACATCCTGACCGCGCCGAGGATGTGACGTCACCACTGTGTGGTCAGTTAGCCCCCCGGTGGCTAGGTGCAGCTGCTGCACCGGGAGACTTGCGTCACGTCGCCGCGCTCAAGGCGAATTCGCGTTGAAGAAAACATGGAGGATGTGCTCCTATGCACCGGAAATTGCTTTGCACGTTCCTAGTTCAGGAGCGAGGGAGTGATGGTGCCACACAACACACTTGCCTACGCCAAAGAAGCTGAACTGACTTGCAGTGTGTCCGTCGTTGCGCTGTACTGTGCAAATTATACCTGTAACAGTGGAACTCTTACACTCAATGGTAGCCCAGTCCACAGTTTTAACTATAGACGTATAATTGTACCTTTTATCTTACCCTCTTAAGGAAACTGCAAAAAAAAAGATAAAAAAAATAATTAAGTATACTAAATATGATAAAAACAAAACTATGCAGCCTTAAATAATTGGTTTTTACCTTTTCTGCGAAAAAATGTTTTATTCTCAGAACATTTATTTACTGAAATACGCGTATTCGTGCAAACTGCTATTTCACAGAACATATTTTAGCACGTTGCTTTCTTAACTTTGCGTTGTTTGAGGGTATAGCTCGCTAAGCAGTGTATTCGCTTTAAAAGCGACGCAAAGGTGAATTTACCACGCGATAAGTCTACCCTAATTCAACACAACCCAAAGGTAGTGAGTGTAGTGTCGATCAGATTCGACAAAAACTTGTTTTGTTATTAGTTTTCATTTTTACTCTTACCAATCTTCATATGAAACCCGTATTAGATTTGTTTCTGATAGATAGTTGGTATATTGTGTTGCAACTGATTACAGTGGAATTTAAAATTTTAATTTAGTTTGAATGAAAAACATATTAACGATCTGAAAAACTTACTCGCCTTCCAGTAAGGCGAACCGGGTTAGTTTTCCAGTAGGTTCGTTACCGGATTTTTTCGCTCGTGGAAGTCGTGCCGGATGATGCCGCTGGTCGGCGGGTTTTTCTCTGGGTTCTCCCGTTTTCCCCGCCCTTAACATTCCGGCGCTGCTTCATACTCGCTTCGTTTCACCCTCATCGGTTCTTAAGACCTCGCTGGGTTGGTTATAATCGAGATTTGTGCGCAATGCTTATCTTTAAAGCCATTTCAAAATAGCCTGAAAACGACATTTTTAATGCAGTTATAGCATTATCAATTAATTTTCCAATAATGTTGAACACTAGGACCCTTCATTAACACTTTATCTCCTGTACTGTTCGATCATAAATGATCCACTAGCAATAATTCCTGCATAATCCTCGCGAGTCCTGTCAGACTGCATCACTGATTTTGACTGGAATGTGATGCACGTTCTCAATGGTGTGGATAGGTTATTATTGCCTTTCTTTATCCTCTTCTGATAGCGACACTCCGATTGAAAAACAACTGCCAGTATTGATTTACTTTTCGTGTCGCTTCGATAAAAATTCCATTTGTTTGCGCAAACGATTCTGATAGTCGTAGGATCAATTCGGAGTAAACAATCGCAGAGATAAGCTCTCAGGTATTGTTCGTAGTTGCCCTTGCGCCATACCATTGTTCCCGGTTATCGATGGATCAGTAGTTTCGTATAGTCAATCGACACTGTTGGTGTACTGTTAACTTCCGCAGCCCCCTAGTTTTTCTTTTGTGTTAAAAGGCCTTTGCATATTTCACACTTGTGGAAATCGCAATCGTGTTCGCATCTCATCAAATATTTTATGATGTTTTTAGCGTGACTTCAATATCTGACTTTCTGTGAATTCACAGAATCACTTCGTAAATTTGTTACTTAGTTTTTCTGTACTTCCGGTTTAAAATAAATATATTACGAAAAAAAACTTTAATTTTTGTTTTGCAAATGTTTTATTGTGTAGAAATATTTAAAATGTTGTATTTTAAGAGAAAATATTTGAACACGAATCAAAAGTATCAAGTCCGTGATTATTACCTCTCACCTACGACTTGGTATCAGTTTAGGTCATAAATATATTCCTACAAACGTGACTTGCATAACAATTCAATTTTCTAGTAGTCTTTGAGTGTTTTTTTAAGTGTTAATAGGTGCCTAATGATACTTTTTGATGTTTGAAGGAATATGTCTTGAATGTCGTAACTGTTACAGACTCTATGATTCTCGTGTTACAGTGGCTAAGAAAGCTTCGTGTGGACTCGGCTTTGTTCGTTCCAGAAACCCGAAGCTATAAGAAATATGGAGACGTTCCTTCCTTATTTTGTATTTACGGAGCTCAGCTGTTTCTTTCGTCATTACGGATCTCGTTTCCTTACGTTAACTGTAAATGTCCATACAAATTTCCGTGAATATACGGAAATTAACAGTGTAGGTAGTTGTGAGGATTCTTCTGTAAACGTTGGAGGTGCCTCCCCCCTCGTCTTTAGCCTTTCTCTCAGTACGGCCGTGTGACGTAAAACCCAGTCTTAAGTAATCGCATGGTGGAAAGTCGAATGTGGAGAGAATTGCTCTTTCACGCGGTGTGCTGCTACACGTTGGTGTCCTGCGAATCGACGAGAAGTGTGCAATATACTGCCATATAGCCTGCAAGATGTGTTCTTTTTCATTAACCCTGGGTCGTTCTTTGATCGTACCTTTGTCAGTAGGAAAAAAAAAAAAGCTTGCATGTAAGATGGCGCGGAAGGTCGATTGTAGCGATTTAAACAGCGCCAGACAAAAGAAATTGGCCACGAACTCTTGGCAGGCAATTTCCGGTACTTGATGAGATGATTCGCATTCGCTGAAGGCGACTACAAACAAGGTGATGTCTTGTACACACAGTGCTGTAATCAACGCACTCATAAAATACCTTACCACCATCACGCAGTTCGATAAGTGCGGGCGGGTGTATAATATGCCCGCGACATGAAGTAAGCGTGTTCCGCGCGGAGTGTTGCACAACGGGAAATATATTTTTTTTTTTGCGCTTCGCATCATTTGAATGTGAAACGTTACTACGATAAAAATTGAGCAATTCAGAACTGATTGCAAATATTTTGACCGGACGTTGATAGTTCTTGCTTCCAATTGCCTTGTTTGGTAGAATTAGTCTATCGTAATATTTCGCAATCTTCGTCCGGTTGGATCTTTATCGAGTTCAGAGCTCTGTTTGTAGCCTATCAGTACAATTCATTAAGTGTAATTAACACATTAAGTGTCTTCCTTATTTTTTTTTGCAGGGAAGATAACTATGGTGTGTGAACAGCAATTCGTTGATTTGTTTGTCTTGTATGGATGTTTGTCATTCAGATTTTAGATGGGACATCCAAAAGTTAGCAAAATAGTTTACAAATTTTACCATATTAAAAACATGTTAAAAGTTTTCTTTGTGCGTGTCGATTCTAACTGGTACTTAAATTTTACGCTAACGGATAAAACCTACGCAAGCGAACAGAAGCTACGTATTTACGTTGTATTACCTTCGTTGGTTTTTGTGTCCATTTTTGAGAGATTTTTTTTGTGAAAGGTAATTTACCAACGATATAAAATTGCAGCGTTTGTTGAAGTTTGTGTAATTTGTGTGGCATGAAACAAAAAGATTATAAATTATACTACACTCAAACATAATAAGTTGGTGATAATTTAAACGTGATATTTTACATTACCGACTTACATAAAAATAGTTTAGAGATGCGAGTTAAAATGCTGGAGATAGCTCCTTAATATAATATCATATAATAGTTATTTCGATTTTCGTGGAAACACTGCCTCTGTTGCATTTTAGATAATTCAGTATCACATCCGGCGCGTTAGAGATGAGTAATAAGTTTCAAATTCTCTTCTTCGTGTATGGTGGTACAGTACTGTAACCTAATATAGTATTTCCGGGGACGACAGCCTCTTTGCTATTGTCATTCAGTAGGAGCCCGCAGCTTCTCTTTAGGGGGTCTTCCTGCCATTGTGATCCCTCCTGGTCTTGTATACATTTACCCTCGTGTTTCTGTGTTGCTCGTATATTCCTTTTGATTGCGTGTGTTATTTTGGTTGTAATTAATGTTTCCCGAAGTGCTTTGAGAAAAGCATGCTCTGTTGATTAGCTAATATTAACCTTTAGTTATGTCCACCAGATAGTATGCAACATAGATTAGTTACAGTCGGTTCTACTGAGAGCGAAGGTTACCAATTTGGAATAAATAACTTGACAAATTTACTTAATGCACTAACATAACTGTTAGTTCAGTAATTAATGTGTAAAGTTCAATATTTTTGCTTACAGAAGTAAATATGCCTGGCTTAAGCATATCTTTAACAAATACTTGTTTTCTGGGGGAGGGGTGCCGTGAGGAAAAATTGAAATGTTTTTGTTTGGAAACTGTCCAAATATACATTATCGTTTAATATTTCCAGTTTTGAAGTTTCTCTTCCAAGAAATTTCCTGATAGCACCATTGTGGCATGACGATGGAAGTGTTTCCTAGAAAACAGCCTGTGAATTGGGCTACCACAATGAACCTACCACATGTCGTTCTAGTTAACAAAAAAAAAAAAAAAAAAAAAANCGCTGGGAAACCAGGTTGGTGACAACATAATTCCACGACTTCGTTAGTACAGCTCCTGTCTGTTTTGTGCCAGTTGTGTTGGCACTTGTCTCATGTCTCTCTTAATTCTTTTCTTATTTATTTGGTATTTCACAGAATAATTTTTTTTATTGGTACATGCTCTAGTTATGTTTAATAATTTTGTTTCTTATCTTTGAAATTGTAAAACAAACTTTATCGTCTGAAAATTGTGTACTGTTTAAATATTTCTCTTATATTTTATGCTTCTTGCTTGAAAAATAATTTTCTTAATGCTTATTAATTATTTACGTACATAATACTGTGTTAATTCTTAATTTCCAATCATCAAAATGAAAGACGTCATTTGTGAACTATTATGTCTTTCTTCACTTTCGATTTATGTATCGATTAGTCGCACGAGACCATGTAGTCCGGAGCATACGTATGTATGTATNTATATATATATATATATATATATATATATATATATATATATATATATATATATATATATATATATATATAGGTTTCAACTCAGGTTACTTCCTTCTTCGTATTCTCGCCATAGAGTATGTAGCCATCTTACTTAACTGACTTGTAGAATCTTTTATAATCTTGAGATGAAATAGTGTTTTTATCTGCCGTTTTGGCGGTTCGCCTGAATACGGTTTAACCTTGTGTCCAACTTTTCATCCTTCTTGTGATGTGAGCCGCACACACAATCGTGGCATGGTCATTTTGACCATGATTCCACTTCTTTGGCCAGCACCGCAGTAACGTCTGAAATGCAGGCCCACCCTTTTATACGAATTAAAAATTCTTTGACCAACACGAATAAAACCTAGTTGCATATAAACTTGGTAAGAGGAAGTGTAAAAACATTTGAAAAACTTCGAGGTTGTTTTTGGTAGTGCTATCGGCAGAAAATCAGTGCAACATTGGAGCAGGGAGAGTTACTACAGGGCAACTCGCATGCGCACTCCACCACATTATCCCTCTACGGTTTCCTCCGCTATTCCCATCTATCGCCGGTCGTTCCGAAGATCTCATTTCATGTCGGGCATCTATCGCATGCTCATGACCATGCGATTGTTAACCTGGTAGTAAGGTGCACTCCTCACTACTTAATTTTTTTTGTAGTCGAATATAGTTTAATATACGAATTATTTATACGAATCGTAAAATTACTTTTACCATACGGGCTTCATTTCAAGATGTAAGGGGTTTATGGGTTGTAGTATTTATTTATTTGTAAATACTCCTTGGAACTGAACACCAAGAGGGAACCGCAGAAAATAAGTCGGGTGAATAGCCTTCGATTGTATTGTGGCATGCCCGGCGCATGTGTAGCGACTCGTGCGCGAATTTATCGTCTGGGTAATGGCGGGGACCTACGAGCGAGGACGGGCGAACCTGCCCTAAAATGTATCGTTTTTTTTTCTGGCGGTTGGCTTAGGTTGGTAGGCGTGGATACGTGCCGGTCGTGACGTCATCACCGGAAACGTTCTCCCCAGGCGAGGTCCGATTCGCCTGGGCGATAGCGCGTTATGTTCGATGGCTTGGCCGCGCGTATCGCGAATGAGCTCACGGCGACTCACGACCGGTTGTCACCAGCTGCGCATGCACCGCGCCTCTACCAGCGCATTTTCCGTGCGACGTCGCTACACATTTCTCATGCGTCAGGCTCCGCTGTAAATATAGTGTTTGTTCGCTTCTCTGGTTGATATGGCCTGTGTTATAACGTGGAGAGTATAAGACCTTAGTGGTAGCAGCAACAGCGCTGAAAGTTTTCGTTGTTAAAAAGCTGAGAGAGCTGGTGCTTAGTTTAAATAAACGCTGTATGGTTAACATCCTCCGTATTTTGTATAGTGATTTTTTTTTAGTGCTCCTCCTGGATGGCGCATTTAAGCTCGTTGCAGAAATTAGGTAGAAAACAAGTGATTAAAAAAAAAACTGTTCGATATTTTATATTAGCGTTGAAACCATATTTAACGCCTCAATCTCATATCCGGCAACAAAGAAGCATTGCTACGATGGAAAATAACATAAGTTTCACGTTTCTTCGGTGTCCTCTGAATTTTAAGCGGTGACTATAGGGTTTTAATACAGCAGGCTATTCAGAAAAGATACTACATTGTCGCTATAGTAGAAAACACTGTTTTACAGAAAAATAAACATCGTAACAGAGGGCTGCTAACAGCAATTTTATCCGACACTTTTCGACGACCACATTTATGTTTTAATAACCAAATTTATAAATGGGCAACAAAATATCGACTTCCATTTTTGTCCTAAAAAAAAAACGTACGTGGAAATATTCCATTGTTAAAAAAAATTAGAAGAGACGCAACTGCTTACAATGAGACCCATATGACAACTAGTGAGAACCCTTAAGCAGTGTGTGCTGCGGGGTTTATTATTTCCAGCGCATTCGTTGAAATGACGCATGGTTAGTAATATAATCCTTTGTATTTTGTAGTGAGCGACCTACGCACGGAGACTACAGCCGTCTACGAAAGGTGAACTAGCATTCTGCACAGACAAGATAGTGATTTGAATAACGCCTGTTATATTTCGTTGATTGAAACTTTTTTTTTTTACCCTTTTTTGTTACACCAATTATATATTTTGGCAGACATAAATCGTGCAGTATTCGTTGGCTCGGGTAGTAGGGTAAAGAGGACAGGGTTTACTTCTCAGATAGCATTTCTTATAATTATAAGAAATGATTTTGTTTATAATGCAAATAAAATTTATTCAAATAATAGCATGAATATAAAGACGATCAAGAGCAACTTGCAATTTCTTTCAACTGAGGTCGGTAATAGAAAATAGCATATTTTGGAAAGGAGGGGACTCTGCCTCTGCTGCATGCTGTCCACTCCCACTATAGACTTAATTTTTTAGGTTTGTCATAAATCCAGATAGCTGGTAACCGCAATATCCTGAGGGTGATAACGTTGGTTATTGTGTGATACTGCCAGAGTGCGCGTATTTGTTTTTTTATTGGACGAGCAATACGATACGGCTAGCTGTGGTTGATAACTAGGCTTGTGGAATAAGTAAGCGGGTAATCGCAATCACGCATAGTAAGGCTTGTTGTAGTGCTTTATCGTCCAGCGACGTGCTAGGCTACCCAATTTCTAAGTTACCCATCCGATGCTTTTTTTCCCCAGTTGCTAGACTGTAAAAAAAAACAGTGTCTTTTAACGCCTCCGTAAATTATTTCGAGTATATGCCGGGATAACATATTTTTTTTTTTGTTATTAACCAGATCTGATATTTGACAAATATCCAGGTATGGTACTGTTTCTTTTTATTGGTTAGGTTTTTGTTGAGTTAGACGTGAGACGTCGAGAACTCCGAAATAGTACTTGTAAAACTTGTTATAGACTATTTATACACGGTCACTTTGAAATCAACCTTCGGAGAAAAAATGCACTGCCAGTAACTACATGTATGTTGCTGTGCACTTTAAGTTGGCAGCTAGGGAATATTTTATATTTTAGTCCAAAACTACGTGTTTTATTGCAGGCGTAATGCTTAAATTTATGCCCAGCGAAATTAGTGTTTCTTTGTTTCATTCACATTATAAATCTGCATATAAGTAATACATCTACATGCCTAACAGTTCCACGATTTTATTTGGTGGAAGGATACAACGTGATCAGAGAAGTAGATCCTAAGGCAGGGGTCAGCAACCTTTCTACCTTAAAGGGCCACATCAGATTTGTGTTATGTCTTGGGGGCCGCATGGTTTATNGTCAGCAACCTTTCTACCTTAAAGGGCCACATCAGATTTGTGTTATGTCTTGGGGGCCGCATGGTTTATCATACCCATAAACATACGAACAAGGTGTGATATAAGCAGAAAAACACATATTGAATTTAAATTTGTTTATTTCACACAAAACATTTCGTTTATAAGGTACACGATTATAAATTTAGTTTTTTTGTAAATTGAAATACAGTTTGAGTATAAATGAAGTTCGAAATTGCATTAAAAATACAATAATAGTTTTCGAGAGAATTTAATGGGAAGTTTGGTATTGCATCCTCTTCACAAGCTTGTCAATATCTGGTCTGATTTTCGAAGTTGATACTTTGATTGAATTTTCCAGATGAACGTTAGTCAATCTACTTCTGGTTTTATTCTTGACAAAATTCATTTTTGAAAACAACTGTTCGCAAACATATGTGCTGGCAAAGAGAGACATCATTTTAAGGGCGTTTAACCTGATATTGGGAAAGTTGTCTTTGTCAATATACTTAGAATAGAATTCAGTTAGTCCCAAGTTGAACTTTTCCTTTAAGTCTGAGTTGCACTGTAAGTCTGTCAGTTCCATTTGAAGGTTTCCTGGCACATCACTGACCTTTACACTAAAAGGCCGGGAAAACAAGTCAATTAACTTTTCACTTTTCCTAAAGTCCAAGAACCTGGAGTTAAATTCATCTTTTAGTTCCACTAAAGCTGTGACATACTTGCTCATGTCAAAACCATCACATTCTGACAATTTCTCAAAATGAGTGAAATTGTAGTCCATGAGTTGATCTTGCCACAGATCAAGCTTGCACTCAAATGATTTGATACAGTCAAAGAGGTTGTGAATGAAGTTGTCAGGATGTTGCAATTTTTTGTTTAATATATTCAAATGCATTGTGATGTCTGCGCAAAATGCCAAATCACTTACCCATGAAGGGTTGTTGAATTCATTGACTGACTTTTCTTTGTCGTGCATAAAGGCCTTTATAGCATCTCTCAGTTCAAATACCCTCTTTAACATTTCTCCTCGAGAAAGCCAACGAACGTCACAAAAGTAAGGTATGTCTCCGTAATCTGCATCCATTTCAGCCAGAAAGGATTGAAATTGCCGATGTTTGAGCCCGTGAGATCTAATGAAATTTACTGTTCTAACAACGATGTCCATCACATTTTCGAAGCCTACCTTCTTGGCACACAAGCTTTGTTGGTGTATAATACAGTGATAGTTCATCAAAACATCGTCCCCTTTTCTTTCCTGAACCAAAGTAACTACTCCTTTGTTTTTGCCTACCATTGATGGACAACCATCAGTGGCAATTCCTACCAGATTTTTTAGATTAAGGTTAAACTTATCAAGCACATTCATTAAACTTTGAAACAAATCAGTTCCTTTAGTGGTGCCTTGCATCGGATGTAGGCTTAACAACTCTTCAGTAATATTGAAATTATCATTGATTCCCCGAACAAAAACAGCCAGTTGTGCAGTGTCGGTGATGTCAGTACTCTCATCAATAGCAATTGAATAAAATACAAATGCAGACGCTTCATCCTTAATAGAATCATTGATATCATCTGCCATATCATCAATACGTCTCAAAATAGTTGTTGCAGAAAGGCTTACTTTAGAAAACAAATTTCTCTGTGATGGACACAGAATTTCAGCGGCAGACCCCAGGCACTCTTTGACAAATTCTCCGTCTGAAAAAGGTTTTGACTTTTTTGCAATCTTTTCAGCTACTATGAAGCTTACCTTAACACAAGCTTCAGTCTCAACAGTAGGCTTTTTGAATGAAAACTGCTGGTTCTTGAGATTTTGCTTTAAATTAGAAACTTTATCACTCCGAACTTGTCCTTGAAAAGAGTTGAATTTTGTAGCATGTTTGGTTTCATAGTGTCGTTTCAAGTTGAACTCTTTCATTACACCGATTGACTCATCGCACACTAAACACACCGGTTTCTGCCGAACTTCAACGAACAAATAAGCATCCGTCCAACGTTCTTGGAAAACGCGACACTCGTCACCTACTTTACGCTTTTTACTAGAACTAGCCATAGTTGCAACAAACAACAGCTTGTAATGGTGACTACTGACACAACGAACACGAACCCTTCCACAGTGTTGTAAAAAATTGACCTGCCACGCCACGGCGCGGCAACATGTGAACTACCCTCGCGAACCGTTGAGAGGGAAATTCAAACTTTCGTCAGAACGAACGCCTTCACTCTCGATCACTCGGGGAGGCGACGCACTCCGACAATGACCGAGACAGTCCGAATGCACTCGACAGACACTGACGTAGTATTCGCATACTCCAGAAACCTTTTTGTGTTATCAATTAATAGTTCACAACTCAACTCAAATTTTTTACAACTTATTAGTATTTGTAATAATAATTCTTTAATTAAATCAAACCTTTTTGTCGCGGGCCGCATAAAACCGGCCGGCGGGCCGCGTGCGGCCCGCGGGCCTCACGTTGCCGATCCCTGTCCTAAGGGGTAGAGAGATTGTGGTGTTTACAGTTTTTGAGACNTGCGGCCCGCGGGCCTCACGTTGCCGATCCCTGTCCTAAGGGGTAGAGAGATTGTGGTGTTTACAGTTTTTGAGACACAAAATATGTTCACAATGTTCTTCTTTGACAAGGCATAGTAAATCACGCAGATGATTGAATAACTGTAGTCGTAATGGAGTACCTTTGTTTACCATGTGGAATAAATTGGAATTTATTATTGAATACCGTCTGATAATGACTTCAGAAACGATGGTAGTACAATAATTCAAAACTATAATCGTCTCTAAAACATAATTAAATAATGTTCTGTGCCCTAACAGTTATACTTTCAAAAATTACTCAAACGTAAGTAATGGTAAAAAAATACTTAAATCCATGATGACGTTCATCTCTCTCCCTCTCTAGGCACGGCTGTCAGAAGTGCTCATACCTGTGGCCAGAGTTACGGTAATGGATGCCCTAATTCCTGTAAAACTATGGGAATATTTCCTATTTGGACTAAGGCGCAGTAAAAATGTATTAGGAATGGCTCCTTTTCAAATATTGTAATTTGTATTTCTCTGGTGGAATGAAAATAACACTCATCCGGGGCCGGTGTAAGGAAGAAGTTAGTGTTTTTTTCTTTTAATTTTTTACACTGTGTCGCCTATGGTAGTGCTTAGTTTACCATGAACAGTCTATACCTACAGTTGTGGGCATGAGCCGTGTTCCTGTTCCAATTGTCATTTTCTGTTAACAAAACGGTTACGTGACTCGATTTTGTTAACACAGTCGATGGCGTATTTTTTTTATTTACGTTTTGCGTTTTGTCAGCTTTGAAGCTGAACATAAAATAAAGTTTACTGGAATAAACAAATGTGTGTATCTGTGTTGGCAACAATTATTTCACAAAGCAAGTTGCTGAAATATTCTTGAAATATGTATTTTCTTAACATGCAATTTTTGTTTGATAGCAATTTAACGTCCTAGTTGTTTTATTTTGTTGACTTTAAATTTGAAACGGCCCTCTTGACAACTTTCGAGAATAGTTACTCTTTATTTTATTACTTCACGGAGTTTTGATTTTGGACTTATGGTAAAACAGAATAATAGTAGCATGGCATGCTATACAGTAGATTTTAATGGTATTCCGACTTAAAATCTTACGAAATGCTAAATGCAAATTACAAAAAAATGAAACTCAAACTAATTCCCCAGTAGCATACTTAACTTGAGTCAAACTTGAATAAAACTTTTCATGACAAGCCTGTAAGCTTGACTCAAACGTGTTGTGTAAGCCAAAAAGTTCGAATCAAGCAAACTAGTCACCACAGGTCAAGCTTCTAGCGAGCTTAATTGGTTACATTTGCCGCAAGCTTGCCTTGGCAACCTACAAGCATAATTCAAGCAATCTGCAAGCTTGCCATTAGCAAATATATGCCACAGTCTTGAGAAATTTGTCTTAAATTAAGCACGAGTGTCACACGATATGACAAGCTTGCCGCAAGCTTACATGCTGTGTGGGTTGGAGCGCGGCCACAACAGGTGGTGCCTTGTTGCACTCGTGGCGGACGTGCCTGTACCTCGACATACAGCAATCTACAAAGGATGTGCTGTGTGGCGAAGCGCGATAAGCCAGCTGCGCGCCTTGCCCCAGGCCCCTCGGCTTGCGCGTTCACACCCAGCGAGCGAAATGCGAAATGTGAAAGTTTCCGCTGCTCCCCGGGCACCGGCCACACATCCAGGGGGGAAAGGGCCTGGTCCCGTTACGCAAGTGTCCGGTTCTTGAGGGGAGAAAACGAGTTTCTGGCCTCTGCTCTTCTCGGCTGTATTTGGACCGGCAATGCCGCTCGCCGGCCCCTCCTGTGTGTGTCTGTAGACTGAGTCACTGCGCGCTGGAATGTCCGTTTAGCGGCCATCACCGCTCAAGAAATTCTTACTGATATAGTTAGTTTAATGTTATCTCAGCATTTTTTAAATCAGCGTGTAAAAAACTTCCCTGGCTCAATTGCATGTAAAGGCTGTTTCGCGGTTAAGTGAGACATGCAGTAATGTAGTACATACACACTGACGGACAGGATCCAAATTAAGTTGGCACCACATAGTTATTCACACTTGACATACGGCGAGTGTGTAACGTTGGCAGAGTATGAATTTGCATGTTAGTAAGACGTCGTATTCCGAAAGATTCCCAAGTTTCACGTCAATAAAACATGAATGATGTGAGCAGAACAATTGCATTGTTAATTTTACGCATGGCAAAAATATATAATTTTAGTAGGACTGTGAATATGCTCAGTGAACCTTGAACAATGTACATTTAAATGTACGCACCAACTTGAAATATCTACAGAAACCTTGTCTGTGATTCATGTGAAGTATATGTTCTTCACGGTGCAGTGAGTACTTTTGAGGCCCTAGTTACTTTTTCTTCTCAGCCATTTTTTTTACCCTTTAACGAACGACCTTTTAAAATAAATATTGCAATGTAAGTAATAAACACAGTATGCATATCACCACACCCGGAAGTTAACTTCAAAGGCTCGAAGGCTAAAATAAAATATATTTATTGACTATTTTTCTAATTGAGGAGGCTTTCAAAAGGACTCACTTTACCGTGAACTACCTATAGTTGTGTGTTTTAACATCTTATTAAAAGTGTAGTTTTTTAAAACTACATACCCCTGGATTTTATTTTAATTTTACACACTGTAAAATAACACATTAATAGTAACATGTATACTAATGAAGGTTATAGAACTCCCTAGCATTGCCAATAACGTACTTGCGACGCGGCGTAAAGATGCACAGTGGACAAAAAGAAGTATCTAAGCAGGGCTTCAGTTACTTTCTGTGTAAAGTGAGCAGTAAGTCAAATCGTAGTTCACAGTTTTGTAAACCCTGCATACTGTCTTGAAACCCAAAGCGTATCCTTCCGCCATCTGTAAAGATTAACATTGCCGTTCGATATGAGTCAACCAAGTTACGTTCTAAAATTCTTATCACATGTACTATGCTGTTTCCAAAACGATTTATTTTTATGTGTATGGAATAAAAACAATTTATGTGGCTAACAGTTTATGCATAGTACTTTCAACTTTACTGTTGTCAGCCAGTGTTAATGTTACGGTGCACGTATTTGCAGGGAACGTTCTTCTTAAGGAATGATTTGGAATGTGCAGTATTAACAATGTGACAGTTGCACAATAGCCGCAAGGGGCATTCACCTTCCTGCACGTATGTAGTACGTGCTGGCTGCAGTAGCTTGTTTATATTCACACGGACACAGAATAGCCGGTCGTTTTGCAGGGTTACTCTTTTAGAATAGTGGAAAAACATGGCCATACCAAGCTATGCTGTTTTTTTTTCCTCAAATGAATGTTCATTCGTCTGCTCGCAAATGTTTAAAGGTTCGTACGCAGGAAAAAAAAAAATGCAAGTGTTTTAACAAGTCGCAGTGTATTTTATTGTATACCTTTGTCGCCATTGAACACGACGAACTTTGGATTGGCAGTGCACCGTTAGCATAGCCAACTCCGTTAAAACAAGACGGGGACAAGATTATAAAAATAAAAGAAAGGTACCATAACTACAAAATATTTTTAGCTCTACTGATGGAAATTTGTTGCAAGTGGTAATTTTCGACATGATGCAATATTGTCATGATACGGAGTTCACTTTATTTTGGCACAAACTTGGAAACCTTGCTGTTCTCCTAAAGTTGCCCAATATAAATAATTGCTTATTCGGTTTGTGGGTGCCTTTCGTGTGCAATAGTATTACGCCAGGTCCCGTATTGCAGGAAACGGCTTTGCACCTTGTGACTAAAATACAAGGGAAACTCATCGTGAGTTTAATGTTAGCTACCTGAGGAACCGGTACTCATTAAGATTCTTGTTACAGATACTCTTCATGCAGTTTCATTAGCGCGTTGGCGTNTACAGATACTCTTCATGCAGTTTCATTAGCGCGTTGGCGTGCATAGTAGCCGTTTAACTCGACACGCGGCATTTCCAGAATTACTTTTTCTCCATTAACATTGCGCGCTTTACTTCGGTTGAATTCCAAATTTTTAAGAGCCGTTACTTACGNTTACTGCGGTTGAATTCCAAATTTTTAACAGTCGTTACTTATGACATTTATTAGTATTAGCGCTATCCGTGTGGAGCTCATTCAAGTAATGTAAATGAAAATTGAAATTTCGGGCCGGTTAAATAATGTATGCCATGTTTTTTTTTCTTACATTCGTACTAATAATGTTTCAGAAAATAGCTGTATTAATACTGAATGTACACAATCATGGATATAATAAAAGGTCGCTGGAAAAATTTCATTATGTTTACTTTTAACATCAGTTTTGTACCCCAGCAGTAGAATCACTTATTCCTCGCAGATTTTACACGTTTTCTGTAAACACAAATTTCTTTGGACGTAACGCTCATGCGGTAAAAAATCCCCCCCCCCCTTAAGATTTTGTAAATTTGCTTTTATTCCTGGGTCGCCAGGAAAAGTTTCACTGTATTGCCTAGTTTTTGTGAAGAAGTAAATGTGAATCACATAATACAATCTCGTGTAATTGCTCGTACGGTTTTTGGCAAGTTTTACATTGTGGAAATGCTAATCAGGCCGTCAAAACGTTCTATTTAAAACACAATGTTTTGGAGTGGGAAAGCAGAAATGTGGTTTCTCCCAGCACACAATACAGATTACAATTTCAGTGCTTAGTAGTGAAAGTCGCAGTGATTGTGAGGTTTTATTTATTCCTTTTTATTACTTTTCGCATGCGAGTATTGAAGCGTGCAGTGTATTTAGCNCAAGCCGTCAAAACGTTCTATTTAAAACACAATGTTTTGGAGTGGGAAAGCAGAAATGTGGTTTCTCCCAGCACACGATACAGATTACAATTTCAGTGCTTAGTAGTGAAAGTCGCAGTGATTGTGAGGTTTTGTTTATTCCTTTTTATTAGTTTTCGCATGCGAGTATTGAAGCGTGCAGTGTATTTAACCGGTCAAGTAGTTGCTATCACTTTATAGAATCGGTGCTTTTAAGTGACGTACAGTTTCAAGTTTCGCAACTGCCGCGTACTTTTTGTCTTTTATTTGCCTACCGTAATTGAGTTGACTGGAAGAAAGGCGTTATTAAGTTAAGGACTTTCTTCCATCTAACGGCTCAAATGGCTCGATTATTCACCAAGTTACCAATTTTTTCTGGGTCTACGGTTGGTATACTACAGGATGAATATAAAAGAATACTGTAACTTTGAAGGTTTATAATATCAAAACCAAACAACCTACAATCTTGATTAACCAATCAAATGAACCTTGGAACCGTGAAATTTGTTTACCATACATTCATAAATGTTCAATGTGACCACCACGAGCGGCCCGAACGACGTCTACGCGATAATCAAATTCGTTCCATACTCTTGTCAGCATGTCCGGTGACTGTGTGGATGGCGTCCGTAATTTTCATTTTGAGGTCAATGTTAGCCGGCAATGGTGGATGGAACACTTGTTCCTTTATGTACCCCCATAGAATAAAAATCGCACGGTGTAAGATCCGGACTTCTTGAGGGCCAGTAATGAAGAGCCTGGTCACCAGCTGCTCCTCGACAAATCCAGGGTTGCGGCAACGTCTCGTTCAGGTATCCGCGAACAGCTAGGTGCCAATGGGGTGGCACCACCTCAAACCGAAAGTTACGAACGCCATCCAAACCGTAACACCGGACATGCTGACAAGAGCATGGAACGAGTTTTATTATCTTGTAGACGTCGTTCGGGCTGCTCATGGTGGTCACATTGAAAATTTATGAATGTATGGTAAACAAACTTTACGTTTCCACAGTTCATTTTATTGGTCAATCAAGGTTGTAGGATGTTTGGTTTTGATATTAGAGACCTTCAAAGTTGGGGTATTCTTTTATACTCGTCCTGTATTATTGAATAGCAGTTGTATAGTCTATTCGCTGTTTCTTCACAGTTTTTGAATAAAACATTTGAAAAATTACCTCNATTATTGAATAGCAGTTGTATAGTCTATTCGCTGTTTCTTCACAGTTTTTGAATAAAACATTTGAAAAATTACCTCGTGTATAACGTGTTTAATTATTTCCTAAATATGCCATGCAACACAAGCGTTTTATACCTCTGTTAACATAAGTGTCTTATTTTTCATTGAATTGAAGTTTTAGCTACATTTTATTTATACATTATAATATTTAATATATAATAAATATGATCAAAAACAGTGAGAAAACGCGTGTGTTGGTAGCGCCTAGTAAGAAATAGTTCTCGTGTAAAATATTATTACAACTTACTACGCACGAATTAGGTGCNGTGTGTTGGTAGCGCCTAGTAAGAAATAGTTCTCGTGTAAAATATTATTACAACTTACTACGCACGAATTAGGTGCGTTGTCCTTTGGTGTAATTAGTTAAGCTTAGTTTGCACGAGGCGGAGGAATATCCTGAAAGTAGAACTTTAGAACTTTAGCAGGGCTTCAGAAAAGTGTAAAGTAACCGTGAATTGATTATATCCCTGACTTCTTTTATTATAAATAGCAGTTATTCCTTTATATTAAGAGTTAATGTACTGTTTATTTGTATTGTCTTTTAAGAGAAAACCATATAACATTTTTTATTACAAACAATGCATGCCTCCAAAAATTTTACCTGCCAATATCTCAAAATGTGATTTTCTTATTAAGGCTTTTCTTCTGGCCAACTCCTCAATAATTGCGTTCTTACGTTTTTATCGAACCTGTTTGCCTTGGTAACATTAAAAAATGTCGCCGCCATATGAGGAATTTCCATATCGTGTTTCACGCCGGTTCTTTTCCGTGTTTCCATAAACTCCGTACGACGTACAGCTTGTCACCTGAAGGCGTGGCATCTCGTCGGACGAGGTCGCTTTCCGTCAGAATGTCGCCTCCGTAACCGCCATTTGTACGCTCCCGTTCCCACCATACCCGGCTGTTCTCGGCTCTTTTGTGTGGCGCCATGCGTGGATCGTCCGATTGACGGACTGCCTGCGTGACAGAAGGTACCCGCCGCCTAGAAAGAGATTTCTCCAGAGAAACTGACGAGGGGCAGTACTCGGCCATGGTCTACGTGACACATCGGCTGAACAGAAACCTTCTGAGGAAGGGAGGGGGGAGGGGATGACAGATGTGGACTTCTTGATTTAAGCTGTTCACGATAAACTGAGCATTTTTGAAAACCCTGCTTGAAACCTATAGTCCATTCACGGTTATTTTCAATTTTTCTTAAGTTCTGCTAAATTTCTTCTTTCAGGATATTCCTGACGCAAGCAAAGCATACTCAAGTTCAGAAAACTTACACACAAGGGACAGCGCACCTCATTCGTTACTCACTCACGTTAGTAATACATTCCATTAGAACTATATCGTACCAGGTTTATTACCAACACGTCTATTTCCCCCCAGTTTTTGTTTNTTAGTAATACATTCCATTAGAACTATATCGTACCAGGTTTATTACCAACACGTCTATTTCCCCCCAGTTTTTGTTCATAATAATTATAAATAAAATATAATTTAAAAATAAAATATAATTAAAAGTTCAAATTAAAGAAAAATATTTTTTTTTGCTTACAGAAGTATAAAAAGCCTGCGATACATGACGTGTTTAGGAAACAACCAAACCCATAATACACGGGGTGATTTTTCAAAGGTTCAAAAAGTGTGATGAAACTGCGAATAGACTATACTTGTATGCACATCATGTATACTTCCACCATATGTAAAATTAACATTGCCATTGACCTGATCACTTAATTTAAACGACTTTCAAATGAAAATGTAAAATTTTTGAAAAAAAAAAAATATATATATTTTATATTTTTTTATTACAAATTTGCTCATTTTTACACTTAAATTGCATTAAAGAAACCGGAAAGCAAGAAAGAGGTCATTTCAGTATTCAATAATGTTTATCCAACACATTTAATCGAATTTTAAAACATGGAACTACTTTCCCTGCATAGTGTTGTTACCAACTTGACTGGGTGCATGTCATTTAGTTCAAAAAAAAAATATTATGCAAGTAGGGGTGGCGAGTGAGTGAGTGAGTGAAGAGATTTGGGCGGCTCTTAACAGCGAGGTCTTGAGAGCTGGTGAGGGTGATTGAGGTGAGCATGGAACAGCGCCGGAATGAAAGGGTGGGGGAAACGGAAGATCCCCAAGAAAACCCGCCGACCAGCTGCATCAACTAGGGGTAGTGACATTTTTCAGAGGTTGGTTTCAAAAGTGCTAAATTAACCTTGCACAGCCTATACTGCAGTGTTGTCTACATTTTACCTTTGTATTTCGTATTTCATTCATATTATGGGAATCTCTGAAATTACTGGGTTTGTCTCATTTTTTTTTTCTCCAACGGAGTTCTCGTACATTTTACCTGTGCAGTTAACACATTTTTGGGTTGATAGTCATTGCAATGTTTAATGGTTTCATCCTTTGAATTTTCTTTTCAATTGTGTATATGAATTTACCCTTTTTTTCCCCCCTAAACTTTCTGCAATGGGCACAATCAATTTTAACTGTCAGTGCAATTAATGGTTTCCCCGCACGCGACGTGTAATCCTTGAAGTTTATAAATTATTTTGCCGGAACTGTCACGTGACAGAATTTGCCTACGGAGCAGTAGTTTTCCCTTGAAATTCTCATAATATTGTCGCAAGTCGCCTGGGGTGTAGCCGACTTCGTGAGGGACGGAGGTTTTAATACAAATAACAGCCAAATTTAATTTCCTAATTTATTTACAATGATATAGCAATACACCAGCTATTAGTCGCAACATTTAACTCCTTATCTTTTCTATTAACACTTATTATTCTCAGTGAGGGCAATATTTAATGCCAAGTCCATATCACTACCTTCATACTAACTACAGTCACTTAATCGACACTCATTATTTACACACATGCAATCAAATGGTCTATTGCCGTAATTCCAAATGTCTTGTCGCTCACGCATCCAGTCCCACTTTCCTATAGTTCCGCTGATCAGTCACTCTGCAGATGCTCGCAGACTTAACTCGCTGGTCACTGCGCCGTCGCTCGCCTTTCAGATTGCTTCACGCACCTGGCGTTCACGGCCGTACAAGGCTCCAAGACTTCCGACTCAGTGGCACGACGCGGCTTATACAGCTCAGTTGGCCTGGCCCAAAAGATTTTTCGAGCCCCGAGTCACGCTGAGTGGCAGGTGGGGTAGAAAATTCGCGCAGCAGATACTCGCTCTTCCAAGTATGGGAGTGGCACGAGTCCTGATAGCCTTATCGCGGCACGCGCGAAGTTTTACGCGGCGGCTCGTGTGCGAATGCGCGCGCTTCGCCGGTCACCGGTGATGCTCTTGGAGCGCTACTCTTCGATCCTCCGAGGGGGTCGGTATGGGAAAGGACGCGGAGTGGCTGCATGTAACAACACTATTCAACCCAAGGCAGTGCATTTGAATATACGTAGTTACTGTAATCGTGTCACAGGACGACTTACTACATTCATCTAAGTATGCAGGAAATTTACCTTGCGTGGAGTTTGAACCACCAGTTCTGATACATTTACTAAGATCAAATATTAAAAGAATTTGAAAAGCCAGCGTACACGACGTCATTGCAACGCCTTCAGTATTCGTCTAAATTATAGAACTATTACTACTGCGTTGCTAATTGCTTTGCTTAATATGTACTGTCATACATTTCGAAGCAATCGCTGATTGGCATATGTTAGCTCCGGATCATAACTAGTTATGTGTGTTGACGTCTCATTGAAAGTATGCATCTCGGTAGAAAAATGACATGTAACATGTGACACACAAACAGAACCGCGACTTCACCATGACACGTAGTAGTGAAACCGTGGTTAATTTGCTGCAACAGATAGCCTGTAACACTCGTAGAAAAGAAACAAGTATATAGCATTTGCACATTAATAAAGAAGTTATTTTTACAGTGCCACGAATTTAATTACAAGTGGTTACTTTCTTATCTCTGAAACAGTTTTAAAAATAGTTATTGCCAGTGTACCCCTGACTTTTTATCAGAGCCTTTTTTGTTTGTTTTAAATAGTGTGTTCTTTGTTTTCATGTAAGTGAGGCGTTATCTATTATGAATGTCTTNGCTTTGGGAAGTGAGGCGTTATCTATTATGAATGTCTTGACTATTTTTGTGCTTAATCGTTTCGGTTTAATTAATGGAGTAACGATTTGACGTCTGAGAGCCACGGTCCAAGATTAATTTGACCAGCTCCCAGCGTGCCGCTCTTGTAAAAAGGGTAACCAGCATGGATGTACATTTTTTGACCTCTACACATACAGTATATATCAGATTGAAAAGGATTTAACCGCAGGGCGATGATCTCGATGCTCGCTTCACTGTGAACAGACACCCCATACTAGTTTGTTTTTTGAGCTCCCATACTCGCGTGTTCTCCATACGAGAACTAATGCCCTTCAACACAGATGATAAAGGCGATTTGCCAGTGTTTCAACTGCGAAACATTTTAAAATAGCTGAACTGGTTCTGATATTAAATTATAGACGCTATTTCCCTTTTAAATTCAGCCTTCAAATATGAAATCATTAATTTGTGTTTGCATGACAATTTTGATAATCAAAACGTGAGTTTCATCAAGTTGTAGCTTTAGAAATAANCAGCCTTCAAATATAAAATCATTAATTTGTGTTTGCATGACAATTTTGATAATCAAAACGTGAGTTTCATCAAGTTGTAGCTTTAGAAATANAAATCATTAATTTGTGTTTGCATGACAATTTTGATAATCAAAACGTGAGTTTCATCAAGTTGTAGCTTTAGAAATAAGTGTACGTAGGTACTACTTTTTGCGCTTTGCTGAGGGATCTTAATCGATCACCAAAGTTAAGCAAGGTTGCCAGCGGCACAAATTTGGCATGGCATCTGAGCGCTTCCGGGCTTCGGAGGGCACGTTAAATATTCGGTCCCGGTTGTTATAGATTGATAGCAGTTGTTAAACCAATTGAGAGGTCCTTGGACGGCCTGATTAACTTGACACCAGAGGAAAAAAATATTTCGGTCACGTTCTCAGCCGTTGCAGAATTACGTTTTGTTGTTATTCCACAGGACCCGTACAATTTGCCGGGATAAAAAGTATCCTATGTCCTATTCCAGGACGTAATATCAATTTTCATCATAATCCGTTCAGCCGTTATGAAGCTGACACGCGCACGCACACTCACACAGACACACACACGCGCATGCGCACACACGCACACACATAGAGAGAGCGACTTTCGCATTTATAATATTAGAAGGATTTGTTTTCCGCTTAATTGTTTTGTCATTTATCTGCTCTCGGTTTTATCTCGCTTCAAAAAAACCGCAGGGATACCCACTGTAAAAAAAGTTATTTTTGTGTGTATAGAAATGGTGGCTGTTTTCGTAAAAGTTTTAAGTTATGAAGCCGTAAGCAAGGATATTCAGTAGTGACAGCGATATATTAAATTTTATTTTTAAATTTAATGAAAGTAATTAACGTTTCTGTTCGTAAAATTGAGTTCCTAAACGAAGTAATGGATTGACTGGGACAGACCTTCAGTACGAATGCCATTCTGTTCTTAAAACAGCTATAGTAGCGCCATACCGTGATATAGGCTACTCACGGCAAAGTTAGCACTTTTGAAAGTAGTCTCATTTGGAATAATAGTCAATAATTTAATTTTATTTAGTCTTAAATGTTAACTTCCGATTGCGGTGGAATATACACGCTGTGTTTATTACTTACATGGCAATAGTTATTTTGAAAAGTGGTTAAAGGATAAAAAAATGGCCGAAAGCAGAAAGTAACTAGGGCCTCGTAAAAGTTCTCAACTTACCACGAGCAGCCAATATATACACACACTGGCAAGATGGAAGGGGCAAACCGTGCTGTGAAGAGCGGGGAGCGTGGCGTCTCAAACCAACTACCGGTAGTGTGTGGATGCTGTTACGGCTACACGTGTCACGAGCTGAGTACTGCGATAGGAATTGCGCTCGCGCGTCCTCCACTTCCTGCGGGGGAATTCCGACCCCACTGCGGTCTACCTCGGCGTTCGTGCAAGGAGCGTGCGACGGTCAGCCAGGTTGGCAACTGCACGTCGACACGAAGTTTGCCTGCGTTCTTCATTCGCATTACTGGCGAATTTTTTGAAACCTGCCTGAAAACTGCGTAGTCTCAAGCACCGAAAAATTTAGTGTCCTTTCCGCTAAGCGTTTTGGCGGTGTTCACTGTCAAATTTCTTGTCGACTTCTAGACGTCACAGTTNATTTAGTGTCCTTTCCGCTAAGCGTTTTGGCGGTGTTCACTGTCAAATTTCTTGTCGACTTCTAGACGTCACAGTTTAGTCTGTTTTGGAAGTGTATCTGTTTGACAGAACTTCAATTTTTGGGAAATTTTCAGTGTAATGGAATGAAACGCGTGCATTCCTGTNATTTAGGGTCCTTTCCGCTAAGCGTTTTGGCGGTGTTCACTGTCAAATTTCTTGTCGACTTCTAGACGTCACAGTCTAGTCTGTTTTTGAAGTGTATCTGTTTGACAGAACTTCAATTTTTGGGAAATTTTCAGTGTAATGGAATGAAACGCGTGCATTCCTGTNGAAGTGTATCTGTTTGACAGAACTTCAATTTTTGGGAAATTTTCAGTGTAATGGAATGAAACGCGTGCATTCCTGTGTGCAAGGGGCAACCACCGAAATGAGTTTTTCCCCTCTCCTCAGAAGCACCTATGGGAGACTTACTCCGGAAACAGTGACAAGACAGTTTGAAGAACGAAGATATGCAGCGGTGGGTTAAACGGGAATGCTCTGTGAAAACTATCCATCATAGCTAACTTACCCTACATTTTCCAAATGAAGTTCCTGAATAGAATTTCGCCCGTTATCGGAACCACATTACCTAAGTGCAAGGCTTACCACGAACACCTTTTTCGCTCTTTTAAATATAGAGATTACGTAAGACAATAAAAATNTTACCTAAGTGCAAGGCTTACCACGAACACCTTTTTCGCTCTTTTAAATATAGAGATTACGTAAGACAATAAAAATTTTTTCGTGACTGTTGAGAAAATTGCAATTATTTATAAACGCAGAGGTTTACATTGGTTTCGCCGAACGAAAATACGAATTTCTAAGTCATGGCAAAATTGACAGTAAACGTTTTTTTTTAAAGTGCGTTTTGGACAAGTTCTCCAGTCGACCAGTGAATCAATCGCAAGTAATAGTGCTTCTGAAAGTATAAACGTTTGAGTCAATTAATGATCTGTATTTAATGTGATTATAAATGTTAAAATAAATAAATAATTATGACTACATTTTGTATTTCAAGGTNTTAATGATCTGTATTTAATGTGATTATAAATGTTAAAATAAATAAATAATTATGACTACATTTTGTATTTCAAGGTAAGTAATATCACGAATACGACGTTTTTGTTGTTATTAAATAGAGTAATGTAATCTAATGTGCAGGGTTTCACCTCATGGGAAGTGGTAATCTTGCAATGATTACTGGAATTAATTGGTACCATAGCGGGGAAAAAATATTTTAATGGTTAAATGAACTCCAGCTGTAGTATATGGGATTCGTAAAGCCCCCTCCCCTCCAAGTTTTAAATATACCTCGCTCAAATTGATAGGTCAAACACATTCCTATGATACCAGTGTTAATTTACATGATGCAAAATATGTGTTGCAAGGACACAATCCTTCCTCTTAATCAAACTTGAGGATTTGTGTTCTCTCGTTGAATATTCATGATTTTCGATGTTGAATTTCGATTTCATAGCCATCGTAGGAGCCGCAGCGTGTAGCTATTCCTATAAACTGTTCACGGTAAATTGAGCACTTTTAAAAGCCCTGCTTAAGATCTTCTTGCAAGCACGTTGTGTATATTCTTCCGCCCTATGTAAAATGAGCATTGCCTGGGCCTCATCACTTAATTCATGCGCCGGTCAAGTGAAACTATGGGATTATTTGAAAAGTAAATATTTTACAGAAAGCGGTAGAAATAATTTATTACAAATTGTAACGTGACCGTTTATATTCGACATTAATATACGGAACTACATTACCTCCACCGATACGAACTTGACTGGACGCATGTCACTCAGTGCGCCCGTTAATATATATGCAGGTAGGAGCAGTGACCTTTTTTTCTGAGGTTGATTTTAAAAGTGCTCACTTTATCGTAAACAGCCTTTACTTAAATTCATTTTGAGATTTAGCAGCAGAAGTATAAATACGGGATATTTGTAAAAAAAAAAAAAAAGTTCATATTCATTTTTCTTTGTGCTGCGGTGTCCAGAAAGTTCGTATTTAAAACTGAAAAGGTAAGGCATTCGTTAAAAACATGGAGCTCCAGTTAAATTTTTGCTGCCCTGCGCGCTGTCAGCCCCGCGAACTCTGAAATAAACTCCTGTAGTTTTACGACCGCACATCAACAGCAGCTGGGCGATTGGGCGGCACTGGCCTGTTCG
>NQII01000595.1:611582-640498 GCA_002778355.1 Clitarchus hookeri
GCCGGCGCGCTCGTGGAATTGATGGTCGGAAATGGCGCGCGAGCCGTAAATAACTCGGCTTGCACGCGACGGCGGTGAGTGGGCACGTCGCGGGACAGGATCGTGTCTCTTGCGGTACTTCTCGGCTCCTTCCAGGAGAGAGCTTCCTTTGTCCATGGAGTCGCTGTTCAGCAGCTCTATTCTGCAACTCTTCAGCTGTGATATAACGATCCGTGAAATCTGTTAACGGGTAATATCGTTTTAAGTCGCTGAAGAGCGATTCTGTAACATCTGTTTTCCTACAAATGTCTGTACAATATCGAAAATCCTCGTTAACTACGCTGTGGGGAACCGAGAAATCTCGTTATCGTAACGAGGGATACGAGACCCCTCGGCAACCATCCGATTAGATTCGTATTGCTGAAGTCCATACAATTCTCGTACACGCTAAACAAAATTTAGTGTAAATTGAGCCAAAATAAGTGAACTAAGCTTCATTTAAAACAGTCTCAGTCGACGATAACGGTTGAGTGTGCTTCGTGTAACTTTGTAAAATGTCAGGTATTTGTGAACAGCTTTAACCTCGTAAGCTGAAAACTCTCGAATTAAATTGCAAAGTACAAAATCTGTTCAGTTTGTGCCTCAAGCTAGGTCTTACACCGTATAAAGCAGTTTTATGTGCACATAATCTTAATTTATTTCCTATACACGAACAAATAATTTGGCGTCGCGGTACTCTTATGCTTACGTTATTATTAAATAATTTATACTATTTTCCAACTATTTACTCTCGTGTTAGGGTAGTGGCTAGTGTGAAAGTTTCTCACGAGCATGGCCAAGTACAATTTTAAGTTCGCTAGTTCAATCCCACCCAGCTGAAATTTTTTTTTAGAGTTTTTAATTTTTCTAAACACACAATTCTGATTAATATATTTTAATGCAACAATATTAAGAACGCGAATAAAACCACAATCGTTTACTAAACTTATGTACATGGATCAGGCAGGGGAAAAATTTGGGTTTGTAAATTATTTTCTGTTATGTTTATTATATAGACAAAAATTATAGGTATGCTAAGTGCATTCCCTGTAAAAATTTTGTTTAACACAGCGGTTCTATTTAATTATAACNGTTTTGTTTAACACAGCGGTTCTATTTAATTATAACTGTATTCGCTGCAAAAAAAAAATCCTTATTGTCCCAACAATAGCTGTAATTTCGTGCATAACTTTACTACGTTATTTTAATTCTTAGTTAGAAAATAGTCAANTATTGTCCCAACAATAGCTGTAATTTCGTGCATAACTTTACTACGTTATTTTAATTCTTAGTTAGAAAATAGTCAATACATTTTTTTCAAACAATTAATTTTTCAATATATTCTATTAAAAAATTTATTTAACTTAAACATTTGAAGTGGTCGGGTTTTGAAAACATAAGACAGAAACCTCGAAGCACAAGGATTTTGTACTACGGCTCAACCAATTACGCTATCACAACAGCTTGCGAAAAGAGGTAATTATTTATATTATACTATAATCTAAAGTGTTTAAAGCATTAAATTGATTTTTTTTTTTTTATTCTTTTGATGTACGGAACAGTCAAACCGCCCGCCTTCCTTATCCCTTCCCATATAAATGCGTGTGTTCCTGTGAATAATGTTTGGATTTGCCATGGCGACTGAAAAAATTTTAAGGCGCACATCACAACATTGTACAGTATTTTAAACGTTCTACTCGTGCATTTTATTTTCTTTTCAATCACAAATAAGTTCAAAAATATATGCTCGTTAATGTAACATTTACTTTACGACTTCATTTTTTAGCTGTATCTCTTTCAGTGCTTTCTTGTTCACGTCTTGTGAACAATAATAGTCCTGTTAACCGTGTTAAACGTCGTTTAGCTTAAACGATCGGTATCAGGAAATGTAACGATAATTTTCGGTTCGCTGTTTTCCACCGGTGTTACAGAATTGCATCCTCGAAACGCAGCTATCGTTACATTCTACGGAGTTGGTTATTAGAGTTCTACCGAAATAATTCGTTTCGAGGGTAACGAGTTACAGAATACAGCTGCAGAAGTTACATCTGAGAGATATCCCTGTCCCCGCGGATCCTCACTACTTTCTGTTGGAGTGGTTATCAGCGGCTGTTGACGTGTGGGCTGTCCCCGGCGAGACGACACAAAGCCCTGATATATTTTTTTTATCCCCCAACCCGTTGAGCCGGCAGCAAAGAGGTGCCGCCGCGGCCTGACCAACCTCCGCTCGACTCGGGGCGGCCCTAGCTCAGAACAAGGGCGTCGTGATCGCCCTCTGTAAGGGGTGTCCACAGCAGACTGCCGCGGTCGTAGAGGGAATATAGGGTTATATAGTCTATTCGCGGTTTCTTAAAAAAAATTTAATCAAGCATTTGAAAAATCACCCCATGTATGACGTGTTTGCTTGTTTCCTAAATATGCCATGTATCGCAAGCGTTGTCAACATAAAAGTACCTAATTTTTGGCTATACTGAACTTTCACTTTTATGCTATATATATAAGGTATAATATTTCATTTATAATTGTCGGATTAAACAGGGATAAAATAGGTGTGTTGGTAATGCCTATACGCTATTTACGGTAAAGTGAGCACTTTTGAAAGCCCTCTCATTTGGAATAACAGTCAATACATAAATTTTATTTTAGCATTATACGTTAACTTCCGATTGCGCTGGATTATGCACACGTGTTTATTACTCGGATGGCAATATTTATTTTAAAAGGTTGCCAAAGGAAAAAAAAAAAAGGCTGAAAGTAAAAAGTAACTAGTGCCTCAAGTGCTCACTTTACCGTGAATAATATCTTGCATAAGACATATTTCTTATGCAAGATATTATTACACTTAGTGCGCACGAATGCTGTGCGTTGCCCCTCTGGTGTAATTTCTTAGATTAGTTTAAGCTTTCTTTGCGTGAGGCGGAGGAATATCCTGAAAGTAGAACTAGAAAAGTTATAATTACGGGCAGTAATGTGATGCTGTCGCGATTACGATTCACAAGTGGTAAAACAATTTATAATGGTAAACTGATTAATGGCGAATACACCATCAAAGACTAAAAACCACACCGGTTACTGAATGATAGAATTGAGTCGAAAAGTCCAAATGACGTGTAGTTACACTGAAGCAAGTACATATCTTGCATTGTCAAAATATAAGCCCTGTGTAATTTTCTTCGGAAAGTTTTATCGCGGTTCTTGAACGGACTCTATCGCAGGCAGTCACTTTTACGCCTGACCTATATGCAGCTGGCGTAGAAAGTGCCTTTGCCGGCCAGGAACCAGCACTTTCTTTGCCTGTTTGCATATATTACACTGTGCATTATCGGCTATTCTGTTGCAAACTGGAACGTCCAAGAAGGGCGTGCCACAATGTAGTGTTTGTTGCCAGCTGCTTTCCAAACCTCTCTGTCTCTCCTTTCCGCTAGCTTTTTTCCTCGGGCGAGTTTTATATACAGCAAACAGATTGGCAAGAAGTTCGCCATCAGAATCATTAACTTTAATTGCACGCATGTTGTGTGAAGTTTGTTGCACTAAAGCTTTACACGTAATTTTTTTAACGTATTTTCTTTTTATAAATTAATAGCACCTGGTAACTAATTTATTTCAAGTTGTGTGGGCTTTTGATTGCAAGTGTCCGTATAACATAAACAACTTCCTGCTCACTTGAGCATGTTTTTGATATTGACTCATGTGAACTCTCTCTTCCATTCTGATGAAACAAATTGGAAATATTTTAAATCGTTTTATATGTTTCTGGCACGCAGTACTTGAAAAGCAATAAGTTGTATATTATGCAAGCGTAAAGCGAAGGTGTGTTAGATGCTTGTTCAAGAAACTTCATATCTGCGCGATGTAGTTGGGTTTCAACCAGACGTCAAATTTGAAAATTTTTGAGTGTCTGGTTTTGCTTGGACGTCCCAGGGAAATATTTTATGCGCGCGAAATTAGTAGTTTCTTAACAAATTTACGTTCGAGTAATGACTATTGTAGTCTTTACAGTTTCATAATTAAGTTTGCTCAGGTTATTGGCACGTTTTGCTAAGGGAAGCTGTATTTAAACCATCGGTGGTAAATTTTTAACGGCAAGTGCCCCTTCATCATCGTAATTAAATTCTTGATTTTGTGAAACTGGTTCGACAGTTTGACTGAACTGATTGCTTAGGTAAAATTAATCAAAGTACGTAGTTCGGCTTATTATAACACGTGCTATTTGCTTCCACATATGAGAATACAATGAGTAAGACTCTTATACCAGAGTATTAAAACTCTTATCAGAAAATTATTTTGTAATCCCTGCTTTTTTTTTTTTTCAGTTTACACGATTTCTTTATTATTTAAGTTATTGCCTATCAAAAATAGTAGAAGGGGAATTATTTGAAAAGGAATTAGTTGGTTCATAAAAATGAGTTTCTCACATTTTTTTCTTATTTAGTTTTTTCTGTCGTAACTGCATGAACAAAACACCATGTAAGAGTTATCTTGGGTTTAATCACTGCAAAGTATTACCTTGCGTTTCTGAAGCAGGTATTCATTTAGCAGGATGGGGAATGTTGGCCGGTTTAGGTCTTCACGACTTGGAAAAACTCTTGTCCGCCGTTTAATGTTTTATTTCTCACCCAACAACATGGAAAACTCTGGTAGGTAATTATGAGCTTCTACGTGCTTTGAGTAGCGAGTAGTCTTAGCACAAAAGAATTAGCACTTGTCATAGCGCTCATGTGTACAAAAATTTATGGATACTATATTTCATGGATGAATGGCGTGTAATTACTCGTCTTAACGTTTGCGGTAGTCCTTGAGTATTTACCTCTTCTGATTCGTCGTATGTAAGTAGTTTTTCATATTCATTCCTCTGTAAACCAAAGAAAATTATTGAAATATATTTTTGGNATTAGCACTTGTCATAGCGCTCATGTGTACAAAAATTTATGGATACCATATTTCATGGATGAATGGCGTGTAATTCCTCGTCTTAACGTTTGCGGTAGTCCTTGAGNGAATGGCGTGTAATTACTCGTCTTAACGTTTGCGGTAGTCCTTGAGTATTTACCTCTTCTGATTCGTCGTATGTAAGTAGTTTTTCATATTCATTCCTCTGTAAACCAAAGAAAATTATTGAAATATATTTTTGGCTATACGCGTTTTTATGCGCTTAGACTCGTTTTTGTTGATTTTGGGTTTTACTTCACAGAATTATGCAAACACCGGCTGGATGACGTCTTGATTACAGTGGGTACTGTGCCACTGGATGACCGATCGGTGCTCAAAATTGACTCGTGTCCAGGATTTGACTCAAACTATCACAATTTTGATCTCCCCTGCCCATGACCGTGACACGTTAGGGATTGATTGTGAATGATTTCACGTGAAAAAGTTAGGCACTGGTAGATAATAGCATTTGGGAACAGTTTGCTGCCATCGTTTTGGCAAACTACTCGTATTATTTCTTTATTTTTCCTTTGTGGTATAGGACTTTTTTAGTGACCATATCTTCGGTCGAATGTTTCTTTTTTAGTATTTATAAGTAAAATTTGTAAGCATAGTTTATTAATAGCATTACCAACAGCATCAGCCATGTAGATTTTCTGATTATTGAGGGAAATGCTAAGTGTATTCCTATTCGGTCATAGAACATTAGGGTCTTTTGTCAAAAATTCTGGTAGAAATCGGAANAAAATTCTGGTAGAATCTTAGTTTCCATCGTAGTTCCAGAATTAATCGTCCTGCAGAAAAAGTCCTGTGGAACCCAAGCAGAGGATAGCCTAAGGCACAGACACAGATTGACAAGATCGACAGAACCTATACAGACTACAGGTGGCATCGTCTTGCTAAAATGGAAACTGCTACAGTTATGCAAGCATACCGAAAGTGATTGAAGCTCACAATGGAGGATGTGTTCAGATGAAGGAACTTCAGATGGAGTAGTCTGTAAGTTAAGTAGTGCCAGGAAGTGCTGCGCAAAACGTACGGAATTCATTTAAAGTTCCCGCAAGAGATTGAAAGTTCCGAATACTGACACATCATCGGCTTTGCCCGTGTGTAAATTCCGGGTCCTAAACCGCATGGTTATGTTCTGAAATGCTAGAGATGACGGGGCATCCCATGAATAGTGGCTCCAACCCACTTGGAACCTACTTGGCGCCACCGTTGAAAGTTGGGCTAAGACCATCATTACGCAGACAGAAAGACTTCGTTGCAGATACCAAATAAATTTGCTTTTAAAGTACATGTTTACAATGAACGATATTTTGTTCTTTCAACTAATTTGCTGTTGCTCCAAACATCTGTATTAGTTCCTTTGAACCAAATATATCATTAATAATACGTTCAACTAATAGGTTTAGTTACTGTAAACATAAATATCATGGTAGAGTCATATGCATAATTAGTTTGAAGCTAATAATGCATTTTCTTACCTGGAAATAAATTATATCCACTTACAGAATTTGTTGCAACAAAATCAGCTTGGTCCAGAACTGGCATTTTATTTACTTGGCTGTAGGATAATCGGGTCATTTTTATTGCCTTCGCCCTAAGGTACTGTTCGAGAGTTTGTTTGTAATTTTCTTGGCAATTAGGAGAGAAACAGTGCTTGTCCCTTTTATTGATTCTTAGTAATGGTTTATACAATCCCAACTAAACAATAAACCGGAAACAAAAAGTTAAGCTGTAAAACTTGAACATATTTATTTACGTACATGTCCCACATTAAAATTTTATGTATTTACAAACATTCAANACTTGAACATATTTATTTACGTACATGTCCCACATTAAAATATTATGTATTTACAAACATTCAAACTCCGTTCGAAACCCGGTCGTGCTCTTTATTTTTTCATGGTTACTGGAACTGTTTAATGTACGTAGAGCCATAAAAATTTAGTTAAAAGAACCAGAAACCAAATATGAACTAAAAAATTTGGTGTAAACAACTAAATATTTAACTGCCCCTATACAAACAATTAATTTCATTGCTTACCTGTGTGGTCTAAGCCAGTAATGTACTTTTTGCTTAACCTTATTGAGTTTGTCAGATATTCAGGCACAGATTNTTGCTTACCTGTGTGGTCTAAGCCAGTAATGTACTTTTTGCTTAACCTTATTGAGTTTGTCAGATATTCAGGCACATATTAAATAAATTATGTAGCGCTCGTTACAAAATTGCTTTGAGATTGCCGTTATAAATGCTCTTTGTCGCTGTTAAGTTTGAGTTACTTATTTAGGAGAGAAAATTAATTTATTGCAATACGCCAGTCCGTATAGAGCGGAAATTTGTCACGTTGTGCTGCAGCTAGCCCAGTCATGAGGGTGTTCGCCAGCAGAATATGTTAATTGCAGACAGTGCTGAAGAATACTATTTCACATTAATTTGTGTAATTCCTTTGGACATAATATCTTTCTAAGCAATGAAATGTACAGATTTCTGGTGTATGAAAAAAAAAGCTTGGCAGAAGCTGAAAAAAAATGTGCCGGGAAAGTTAGCAAGAACAGTTCTCCAGCATTGCATGTTCATATTACAGTTGAGACGTGTATAAACTTGTATACTTAAATTGTGTCTAACGCCTCCAAGCGCCGTGAAGCATTTTACAGGTTAATTGGCTATAGAGTAATTGGCGCTGCCGTGGAATTGAAGGTTTCTTGTTGAGCCCGGAGGACGGGGTCGTTAGTGGATTGCGACACGGGGTATTGTGAAGGAGAGAGGTTACAATGATATGCCAGGCGGCACGGGCCCGACACGCCAGAAAGGCCCGGGGGAGTAGAGTTTATAAGACGGCGTAACGTGGAAAGTGATCTCGCGAGCCCCGACAGCGGTGGGTGACCTCGTCTCTTGGGGCGTGGGACAAGCCCTGCTCGCCTTGTGGCTTTGTTTACCGCCGCTAAATCTGTGTCGGACGTGGGCCGTTCTTATTGGGACACGCGGCGCCGTCCTCTGACGTCACGTCTACCCTCAGTACCCTCCACGAGAACTTGCCATCTCTTGGATTTATGTATATCATTCCTCCACAACTTTACTTCCAGATCCAGGGTTTAAAAACGAAGCCTTTGGAAGGCACAGGGAACAGCTGAACATTTATTTTTAAATTCAACTTCTCACGTGATTCGTTTCACATCTGTAACCGTAATCAAAGGTTCCCTCATTATTTAACACTTTGGCCGCCATGTGCATCATATATGATGCACAGACGTATTTTGGTTCTGGTCACGTGCATCACATTTACCCACGTGACTTTGTAACGTCTCCATATATTTTTTTTAAGTCGCCTAGGGCGTATCAGAGTTCATAATATGTTATAAAAACACTGTTATTTACAAGTTTAAACTACACATCTCTAATATTGACTCTTATTATCCACATTATTGAGGGCAATNTCTGACGTCACGTCTACCCTCAGTACCCTCCACGAGAACTTGCCATCTCTTGGATTTATGTATATCATTCCTCCATAACTTTACTTCCAGATCCAGGGTTTAAAAACAAAGCCTTTGGAAGGCACAGGGAACAGCTTAACATTTATTTTGAAATCCAACTTCTCACGTGATTCGTTTCACATCTGTAACCGTATTCAAAGGTTCCCTCATTATTTAACACTTTGACCGCTATGTGCATCATATATGATGCACAGACGTATTTTGGTTCTGGTCACGTGCATCACATTTACCCACGTGACTTTGTAACGTCTCCATATATTTTTTTTAAGTCGCCTAGGGCGTATCAGAGTTCATAATATGTTATAAAAAACACTGTTATTTACAAGTTTAAACTACACATCTCTAATATTGACTCTTATTATCCACATTATTGAGGGCAATNAAAAACACTGTTATTTACAAGTTTAAACTACACATCTCTAATATTGACTCTTATTATCCACATTATTGAGGGCAATATTTATACCAATCTTGTTGTGAACTCGCACGGTGCAACAGTATTCTGTGACGATCTTAGATCAAGTTCGAAAACTATCCCAGATCAAGCAATGAACTTCAGTGGTGCAACCGGCCATCAGGGAAGAACCGACGCGACGGGTTGCAGTAGTTAAGTCTGCCAGCATGACGGGCGCAACGCGCACGCGGATAATTTTCTTAATAGCTCCGCTTCCTTTGTAGTATTCTTTATATTCATTTGCTAGAGTTTAGTGGTGACTTTACGACGATGGCTTCCATCGTGTTCTAACGGCACGCTCTTATGCGCGCATGCCCGCGGTGCAATAAGAGCAGCACGCGACCTGCCGCTTTGCCGCCAGCCTGCCGCGTGCCGTAACACATTGCACGCTCGTTACGTGCTGTGCTGTCGACTGTGCACGCGCGGGCACGTACCTTATCTCGCGCGTACGCGTCGCACAGCTCCGTGGCCGGGTAGGTACTCGTGGTGCACGTCTCGTCACAATTTCAGTTGGTAGCGTTCTCTATGCCCTTCATTGGGACGTAATAGCTCGACGTGATGCCTTAGGCGTAGAGGGACATGGTAGAGTGCGTAGGCTAGCTGTGCCACAACAGATTCCTGTGTTGGGGCATTGAATGCCTCTTTTGAATCTAGAACTGCCGATATTACGTGGCTTAGAGTAAGGTTAGCGCGTGTTCACGCAAATGCTTTCATTACTGTGGCACGTTACTCTTCAAACACGTGATTTTGACAGTTGCGAAGGCAGTTCATGAGCCAATGTTGATGACACGTGCAGAAGAAAAGTTTACCTCATCTTAGTCTGTAGTACGTATAGCTATTTGACTTACTCTGCAGTACAGACATAATCCGAATAGGATAAAAAATAAAATTCAAATGTGCTTCGCGTTTGAGGCAGGGCCATGTATGGATGAGATGAGGCTGACGCTAATCGGAATTTGCTTCCATACCCGAAGAATGGATGAGGTGAGGCGAGATGGGGGTGGAGACGCAGCGGAATGAAGATGCGGAAGGAAACGAGAGAGCCTTNAAGAATGGATGAGGTGAGGCGAGATGGGGGTGGAGACGCAGCGGAATGAAGATGCGGAAGGAAACGAGAGAGCCTTGATAAAACGGGGCCGGGGATTGAACAGGGCACGTCGGAAGTGCGAGGCTAATGACTAATGATTAACTGAACCAACTGTGGTTCCACATAAAATCCGAACTATCAACGTAAAATTCTGTCGCANGCTAATGACTAATGATTAACTGAACCAACTGTGGTTCCACATAAAATCCGAACTATCAACGTAAAATTCTGTCGCAAATAGCATAATAAAAGTAACTAAATTCCCGGACTTTTCTAGGTTTTTCTGCCTAGGTCACATTTTTATCCTAACCTGTACCAATGAAAAAAAGAACTTGATTATTGTAGACATTTGATATAGTAGACACCTTTTACATTAATATGAAACATTTCTATGAAACTATATTCTAGTGTCTATTTAAAATTAATTTTAATATTCATGCCATATGTGCGTAAATAGTGCAAAAGTTGCGATGACCCTTCCGGTCGTGGTACTTGCTTCACATCCTGGTATCGGTGATATTGCGTATTGGTTATTGTAATGTCTGTTGTCAAGACTGGTTATGCCTCGGCTAGTTCGAGCAGGCAATAAATAATTTAGCAAACGCCCCTTTAACAAATACATCAGTAACATTTAAACAATCACTAAAATTCCTTGACCCTCAGAAAATTCCCTGATATATCCCTAACTTTAAAATTCCTGTCTCCAGTTCAAATTAGCGTGAACTTACAAGACCTATTTTATTCTTCACAAGTTCATGTGTAGTAAACCATGGCCNGTCTCCAGTTCAAATTAGCGTGAACTTACAAGACCTATTTTATTCTTCACAAGTTCATGTGTAGTAAACCATGGCAACGTTAAATCCACAGCTAATCGTGAGCATATTTTGGTTTTTTGGGATAATTGGCATTGTCAGTATTGTTGTGTATCCAACACGGTTGTTTACAGTCTGTTTACTGCCTTATAAGCGCGTGTAAATATGTGGTAAAGAGTGCAACATAGCTTTCTGTATTCCGTGTTCTTAGTGATGGAGAATTCCATTAGCCTCCCGTTTGGCGTAATGTTTTCGGCGGCACGCACCACTGGTGTAAGCACTTGAAGTGTGCTCGCGTCGAAAGCAGCTGTATGCAAGGTGTTGCGAAGGCGCGCGCGCGCTTGGCAATAGCTATGACGTCATGCCCGGTTGTCCTTTTTGCGCGTCAAGTAGCGAACCAGCTAGTGTCAACACGGCCGCGTCACAGCTATAAACCGTGCTGCTGGCTACCTGCGGGCCCCTTTCGCCGCTTGCCGCTGTCTGCGCGGACAGAGGCGCGTTTGTCTCACCTCCAACTAAGCGGGCAAGCATCTCGTTTTCGCATGGCGCAAACAGCCAATTAAATATAACGAAAATAAGTGCGCGAACTGCATCATTGGGGGTTTATTTTTGCTACCTAAAATATATTTTTTAAAGGGCGTTGGGTAACTAAATATTTACAGACAATGCCTTTAAAATTCCAAAAAAAGGAGCAACATTTTGTTGTGAGGAAAGTGCGTAATGGCTATAAGTTAACACTTTTAGGCATTAAAATAAAANAAAAAAGGAGCAACATTTTGTTGTGAGGAAAGTGCGTAATGGCTATAAGTTAACACTTTTAGGCATTAAAATAAAATAATGCATATATAATATATACTTCCAGTCCCTTGTAACTGGGTTCTGAAATTATTGTACCATGGATCCTGTAATATTATTTATTAACTCGAGGCTAGTTCTACATAAGTTTTTAGTGGCCCTTGTCAGTATGTACTAACGAAAATCTTTCAAAAAGACAACCTGTCTAGGGAACTCGTGCCCTTTTTCTGATGCATAAATTTGGCTTTTATATTCTCGTTATAGCGGATTGGTAATAAATACTCGCCTTTGACGTGCAGTCGTCCCTTGCAGCCTTATGAGGTGACCTGATTAGCATCTGTTCCCTATGTGGGTCTGATGGCAAAGGATTGAGATCCGCTCAATCGGCGCAGACAACCCCAGTTCTCCATTTCCGGTTCTTGCCCTTACGAGTCTGGAGGTCTTGGATTTCTTCACACTTAAGTGTTGTTCGTAAATTATGTTAGTTAAAAATAATTTTCTTCGTATTTTTTCAAGGCACTTTGAAAACCGCCACTTTGTTTTCCTCAGTTGTCTTTGCCCCGTGCATATTTTTATATGGACGCCTGATGGGCGCATCCGAGTTCGTGAGAGATGAAGGTCTTAAGAAAAAAAGAAAGAACTAAATTAAATAATTATATTTGTTCCCAATGCTACAAACAGTCAATCGTCGGTTATTTACCAGCCTGAGCTTCCTATTAACTCTTATTATTGGTATTGAGCGCAATATTGAATTACTATCTCCATTTCAATTAAAGTCATTATCACAGTCTTTACTCTTGCTAATGTCCCTTAAACTGCTCTAATTATTTCCACGCGTTCAGTTAAAACCATTTTCATCGTCCTGAATGTCTTTTAACTCGCGCATCCAGTCCTCAGTCCCGCAGATCAGTTCCATTCTTCACTGCACACAAGCTCGCCGACGCACTCTTGCAGATCGCTGCAGTTGTCCCTCGCCGCTCCAGAATCGCCCAACTGTCGCACGAGACGCCAAACTCTCTGCTCTTAACTCCCCCTCAGAGACCTGCACGTGGTATTTATACTTAGGTAGGTGCCGTCTAGAACGTTCTCGGCAATTCAAGTTGTTCTGGGAAATGTAATGGTGATGACATTCCTGCGTGGCAAATTGAGAAATATGAGCTTCTCAGGGTCAGCGAGGCTTGAGCTGCGATAAGTTTATCGGCGTGTGCGGCAGCGTCCTGTATGATAGGCCGATCGCTTCGTCTAACTATACAATTTTTACCTCCAGCTCTCGGCGCCTTGCCACCCGAAATAAACAACAAGCCGCAAAAAGAATTGTCTTGTCGGCTTGCTTTCTGTATCAGATAAGTGGCCTCCTGCCTGTCGCTCGCTTGTGCATTTTAAAAACAATCCTTTGTCTTGCTGTCGCCGCTATCATATGACTGCTGTCCTTCACTTCCACTCGCTCGCGCGGGATGCGAAGCAGCGAGAGCGTAACAATATATTCGAGTAGAGGAACTTTAAAAACTAGCTTATTTCATAAGCTTGACCTTGCCAAGCAGTTGGTGAACTCGAACACTAGTTATTTCGTGCCTTAGGAGGTTTTTAAAGTCACATGTTATAATTGTAATTATAACTGTAACAGGAGCGAGAAATCTCTGTACCTTATAAGGACCTTTCTACCTGTAACTGAGCTTAGCCGCATTTTTGTCTATGGCTTTGCTCAGGGCATGTGCTCTGCACATGGCAGTCTCCCACTTGGAATGGGTTGTCTCTGCGATCTTTATCGCACCTCCTCCAGGATTTATCATGTGCCAGGGTTCAAGTTCAGACGTGCACTTTTCGAAGTCTCCTTGATGTCCCGAGGATCATCCGGCAGGAGGTCAGAGAGTGACCAAAGATTGGAAAGAGAGGTGTTGGGCTTATATATGAACATTAACTCAAAATGAGTGGACTTATGTCCCTCGTGGCGTGCATAGTAGATTGCCATTTGCAGTCATTCAATATTATGATCCCATCTCTCTTGACTGTCAGCATGAAAGGCAATAACAGCCGAACGGAGATTCCTGTTGAATCTCTCCGCATGAGACGGTTTTGGATAATATGGTGTGGCGGTATCATGGTAAATGCCATGACTGAAGCACATATTCTTAAATAACTTGGNTAACAATACAATTTTTACCTCCAGCTCTCGGCGCCTTGCCACCCGAAAGAAACAACAAGCCGCAAAAAGAATTGTCTTGTCGGCTTGCTTTCTGTATCAGATAAGTGGCCTCCTGCCTGTCGCTCGCTTGTGCATTTTAAAAACAATCCTTTGTCTTGCTGTCGCCGCTATCATATGACTGCTGTCCTTCACTTCCACTCGCTCGCGCGGGATGCGAAGCAGCGAGAGCGTAACAATATATTCGAGTAGAGGAACTTTAAAAACTAGCTTATTTCATAAGCTTGACCTTGCCAAGCAGTTGGTGAACTCGAACACTAGTTATTTCGTGCCTTAGGAGGTTTTTAAAGTCACATGTTATAATTGTAATTATAACTGTAACAGGAGCGAGAAATCTCTGTACCTTATAAGGACCTTTCTACCTGTAACTGAGCTTAGCCGCATTTTTGTCTATGGCTTTGCTCNGGAGCGAGAAATCTCTGTACCTTATAAGGACCTTTCTACCTGTAACTGAGCTTAGCCGCATTTTTGTCTATGGCTTTGCTCAGGGCATGTGCTCTGCACATGGCAGTCTCCCACTTGGAATGGGTTGTCTCTGCGATCTTTATCGCACCTCCTCCTGGATTTATCATGTGCCAGGGTTCAAGTTCAGACGTGCACTTTTCGAAGTCTCCTTGATGTCCCGAGGATCATCCGGCAGGAGGTCAGAGAGTGACCAAAGATTGGAAAGAGAGGTGTTGGGCTTATATATGAACATGAACTCAAAATGAGTGGACTTATGTCCCTCGTGGCGTGCATAGTAGATTGCCATTTGCAGTCATTCAATATTATGATCCCATCTCTCTTGACTGTCAGCATGAAAGGCAATAACAGCCGAACGGATATTCCTGTTGAATCTCTCCGCATGCGACGGTTTTGGATAATATGGTGTGGCGGTATCATGGTAAATGCCATGACTGAAGCACATATTCTTAAATAACTTGGNGACGGTTTTGGATAATATGGTGTGGCGGTATCATGGTAAATGCCATGACTGAAGCACATATTCTTAAATAACTTGGTCTTGAACTGTGGACCATTGTCCTATACTATGATAGAAGGAACCCCCGAAATTCTGAAAATGTAATTTTTCAATGCGGAAATAGTTGTATCAGAAGTTGCCTTACGTAGAGGAACTAGCCAAACAAATTTCGTACATGCNAATTTTTCAATGCGGAAATAGTTGTATCAGAAGTTGCCTTACGTAGAGGAACTAGCCAAACAAATTTCGTACATGCATCAATACATACTAACAACGTAGTGTTGCCTGACTTAGAGCGAGGAAAATGTACAATAAAATAAACAAAAAATTTCNATCAATACATACTAACAACGTAGTGTTGCCTGACTTAGAGCGAGGAAAATGTACAATAAAATAAACAAAAAATTTCCGTAATGGTCGCTCTGCAATGTCTGATGAAAGCAACCCTAACTTGGTATCCTGCGCAGGTGTGCTTAAGTCACAAAGTTAACAAAGCTTTACCCTTTCTGAAATATCTTGGTATATGCCTTTCCAGTTAAAAATACGCCTAATTGCATTGGTTGTTTTGTAAATTCCAAGATGAGCTCCTAATAGGGATGAATGAAAGTACTGGAATACCATGTCGCGGAGATTCTGAGACAAATAAATTTTATACTCTCTTGAAGAACGAGATTTGCAATGCAAAACACCTTTGAACCTTTTGTACTGTGTTGGTGCAGTACCCTCTTGAACCTGATCAATAGCATCACTGATATAAGGGTATGACTTTTGAAGAATCCTTATATCCTGAAATGCCAAAGGAAAATCTGTTAACAAAGCACTGCAAATGTCTGTATCATGTTGAGAAGAGGTTGCCTCAGGGCAATGCTCGAACATAGGATACAATGTATTTGCCACGCTTTGCTACCGTTTGAATTGTGCCACCACTATTAACAAAAAATGTAAATTGCGTACTGGGAAAACAGTGGCGCAAATCATAACTGCAGATTAGCATCAGACTAAATAAATAGTGTTTATATAAGTAAAAGTTAATCAGAGGAACTTTTATACAATTTCTACCACAAGGAGTTTAAATTAAATAAAAGAACTTATTTTCAGCAGATTTGTAACCTTTGTATTTTCCATTAAATGAAATATATATATATATATATATATATATTGTAACATGGAAACATGGCTGCATCTCTTATACGAGGGTTATTCGGAAAGTAAGGTCCGAATCGCCGTAGCTAATCGAATGTCGTGCGAACATTGTAACGCGCATGCGCACCGACTCCCGGCATGCCTTGCTCGTCAAACGACGCAATTTGCATTGACATTGTTGCAGTGTGCTGTTTACAGTGTCAGTTCAAAATGTTTAAAACAATTGATCAGCCCGCCGACTGTGAAATACGGTCAGTGATTCGGTTTTTGACAGCAAGGAACGTTTCAGCAGCGCAAGTTCATTGACAGATAAGTCCAGTGTATGGCCCCAATGTGACGAGTGACAGCAAAGTGCGTAAGTGGGTGAGAGCTTTCAAGGACGGACGGGAAAATGTCGATGATGAACCGCGATCAGGCCGATCATGAGTGATCACAGAAGATTTAGTCAAAGTCGTGGACGAAAAGATTCGTGAAGACCGGCGATTCACAATTTTAACTTTAGTATTGGAATTTCCGAATGTGGGTAGAAAATTTGCACAAAATTGTCCCTGAAATTTTGCAATTTCACAAATTGTGCGCACGTTGGGTTCCCAGGCTGCTTACTGAAGAACACCAAATGAAAAGAATGGCTTGTGCTCTTGATTTTTGGACCGATATCATAAGGAAGGTGATCAATTTTTAGAGAAGATTGTCACAGGAGACGAGACGTGAAAGAAGCAGTTACACACTGGTTATCCTCACAGGCTGCAGACGTATATGACTTAAGCATACAAAAGCTTGTAGAACGTTATGGCAAATGTTTAAACAAATATAGAAACTATGTAGAAAATAGAGAAACATATAAGGAATTAAATAAATAAAAAGTTTATTTTAAAAAATCTGTGATGGTTTATGTTTTGTAAGAAATCGGACCTTACTTTCCGAATAACCCTCGTAGATAAGATCATTACATCAATACATTTCACTCTAGAATATTTTCATTATGTTAAATTGAGATAAAAAAAAATCAAAATTAATAATTAGCAGTTAAAAACAGGGTCCTTCACATTATTTCCTTAGTGGTGAAAATAAACAGTATTTGTATTCCATAAGTCGCCATATTAAATATCATATTCCATTTGCCAAATTAATACTAAATCATATCATTTAATCTTAAGTTAAAAAAAAGTTACTTTTAGAGTGTGTCTTACGTCTTATTAAACAAAATTAATTATTCCAAACTGCCAAAAATTATTTAGAAAACGTTTGTATGTGATCGCTGTGCCGTGTCCGAGAAAAGCCGGACACCAACACGAGCCACGCTGGTCGGTGAGCTGCGTGCAGGAACTGTGCACCGCCGTCCCACGCACTCGAGAAGACGGGGAAGCGAAGTTTGGCAATTCCACACCAACAAGAGGAATGAGATGCGAGGTCACGGGAAGACTGGAACTTCTACAGGAACACGAACCACTTCTCGATCCGGAAAACCACCCAGAAAGAAAACCCTCTGAAGACAGAGAATTCAAACCAACCGGAATTAGATATGCAACCTAACAAAAAAAAAACACGTTGTGGGGTGTGCATGCTTGCACACAAATAAATAATGATTATTATTATTTAGTTAAAAGCTGTGTTCTAAACTATAATAAATTGTTTCGTGCGTTTAATCCCTTTTTGGGAAAATAATACATTTTTTGATTTATTTAAACATTCTAATAGATAAAGCACAATCTCAGTACAATCCCTATTTGTTATTACATTTTTTTGTTATGGGTTAACTTAAATCTTTGTTGTTTGTATATTACAGTTTAATTTAAATTTCTTTATGCGTGTTAATTTATGTTGTATGTTTAAGTAANAATCTTTGTTGTTTGTATATTACAGTTTAATTTAAATTTCTTTATGCGTGTTAATTTATGTTGTATGTTTAAGTAACTCGTGTTTTAGATGTGTTAATTGTGTTGTAGTTGTGTTATATGTTTGTGTTATTGTCTTAATTCCATTTCTGTGTATTTGTCAATTTCTGATTTTTGTATGCTTGTATGTATTTTGTGCCATCCGGGTAATGGTCTCCACTGTTGGGTGGCACACTAAGCTATGAATAAATAAATATTATTATTGCTGTCTCGGCAGCTTCCGTATGTTGAAATACCAGTGAAATAGCCTGTAGAATTTGTTGGATCCTTGCTAGAGAAATAAATCGGTGAATTATTTTGCATTGTTCAGCAATGTCACGGTGATGAGTTTCTTGTGTAAACCCCGAACGTGTTTGGTCATGTGATTAGAATATTTGAGGCGTAAGTCATGGCCGGCTGCCCAAGGGTTTAGGTTTTACAATGTGATGTTCCATCCTGTATGTAGGCGAATGCTGGCGCAGTTACACGCTGTAACTTGGTCGGGTGCCTTATAGTCCAGTCAATTAGGGATTCAACCTCGGAATGAAAANGAACGTTATGGCAAATGTTTAAACAAATATAGAAACTATGTAGAAAATAGAGAAACATATAAGGAATTAAATAAAAAAAAGTTTATTTTAAAAAATCTGTGATGATTTATGTTTTGTAAGAAATCGGACCTTACTTTCCGAATAACCCTCGTAGATAAGATCATTACATCAATACATTTCACTCTAGAATATTTTCATTATGTTAAATTGAGATAAAAAAAAATCAAAATTAATAATTAGCAGTTAAAAACAGGGTCCTTCACATTATTTCCTTAGTGGTGAAAATAAACAGTATTTGTATTCCATAAGTCGCCATATTAAATATCATATTCCATTTGCCAAATTAATACTAAATCATATCATTTAATCTTAAGTTAAAAAAAAAAGTTACTTTTAGAGTGTGTCTTACGTCTTATTAAACAAAATTAATTATTCCAAACTGCCAAAAATTATTTAGAAAACGTTTGTATGTGATCGCTGTGCCGTGTCCGAGAAAAGCCGGACACCAACACGAGCCACGCTGGTCGGTGAGCTGCGTGCAGGAACTGTGCACCGCCGTCCCACGCACTCGAGAAGACGGGGAAGCGAAGTTTGGCAATTCCACACCAACAAGAGGAATGAGATGCGAGGTCACGGGAAGACTGGAACTTCTACAGGAACACGAACCACTTCTCGATCCGGAAAACCACCCAGAAAGAAAACCCTCTGAAGACAGAGAATTCAAACCAACCGGAATTAGATATGCAACCTAACAAAAAAAAAACACGTTGTGGGGTGTACATGCTTGCACACAAATAAATAAGGATTATTATTATTTAGTTAAAAGCTGTGTTCTAAACTATAATAAATTGTTTCGTGCGTTTAATCCCTTTTTGGGAAAATAATACATTTTTTAATTTATTTAAACATTCTAATAGATAAAGCACAATCTCAGCACAATCCCTATTTGTTATTACATTTTTTTGTTATGGGTTAACTTCAATCTTTGTTGTTTGTATATTACAGTTTAATTTAAATTTCTTTATGCGTGTTAATTTATGTTGTATGTTTAAGTAACTCGTGTTTTAGATGTGTTAATTGTGTTGTAGTTGTGTTATATGTTTGTGTTATTGTCTTAATTCCATTTCTGTGTATTTGTCAATTTCTGATTTTTGTATGCTTGTATGTATTTTGTGCCATCCGGGTAATGGTCTCCACTGTTGGGTGGCACACTAAGCTATGAATAAATAAATATTATTATTGCTGTCTCGGCAGCTTCCGTATGTTGAAATACCAGTGAAATAGCCTGTAGAATTTGTTGGATCCTTGCTAGAGAAATAAATCGGTGAATTATTTTGCATTGTTCAGCAATGTCACGGTGATGAGTTTCTTGTGTAAACCCCGAACGTGTTTGGTCATGTGATTAGAATATTTGAGGCGTAAGTCATGGCCGGCTGCCCAAGGGTTTAGGTTTTACAATGTGATGTTCCATCCTGTATGTAGGCGAATGCTGGCGCAGTTACACGCTGTAACTTGGTCGGGTGCCTTATAGTCCAGTCAATTAGGGATTCAACCTCGGAATGAAAATTAGAAAGCTGAACTTTGCATACATCGTCGTTTTGAAATTCTAAAGGTTAGCTTAAAAGTCTAATAGAATCTCGTGTCCGCGTGTCAAGATATTCAAGGTCAAAGGTCGCGAAAATCGGTCTTCTGTAAATATCTTGTTTGCTATGCTTCAAATGATGTTTGAAGTTATTACAAAACTTGTNTGGCGCAGTTACACGCTGTAACTTGGTCGGGTGCCTTATAGTCCAGTCAATTAGGGATTCAACCTCGGAATGAAAGTTAGAAAGCTGAAATTTGTATACATCGTCGTTTTGAAATTCTAAAGGTTATCTCAAAAGTCTAATAGAATCTCATGTCCACGTGTCAAGATATTCAAAGTCAAATGTCGCGAAAATCGGTCTTCTGTAAATATCTTGTTTGCTATGCTTCAAATGATGTTTGAAGTTATTACAAAACTTGTTGAGCATAAAATTCTCTAAAAATTTGGTCTTAGGCGATATGTTACATAATTAGCCGTTCTCGAGATAGAGCGCGAAGTGTGGGAAGCGCCTATCCCTATATAGGATAACGTTATGTCAACTGTGGATTCCAATGCATAGTACAGTTTATAAAATAAATTATTTACTGAAAATATTATAATTATGGAGAAACTTAAATTATTTACTTATTTATAACTAATATTTATAAATATTATTCTTAAATAAGACATAATTTTAATAATATTTAGTTAATTTATATTAATAATAATTTATTGAAATAAAATAGTATAAATACATTGTAATTACATATTTATTAATTATAAGTTTATCGTAAATCCATTACAATTTATTTAAGTTGAAATGCAAGGTGGATTTGTTTTTGTTACTCTTGATTATCAATAGCAAGCATGCAGCTTAATATTCATTTTATTCTTCATCGTCTTCCTCTTCTGATCGCCCAAATTGACTTTCCAGTTCGTTATCACCATCCTCGTCTGTTATATTTGGCTCTAAGGCTTCAAGGACCTAAGGTACATATTCACTTACTTCATCAAGATCATTTGGATATGATGAAGCGTTGAAGCATGCTTGTCCGTTACACTGGCCACAAACTGAGGAGCATTGCAACCCTACTTTTATAAATCCACAACTCGCACCACAGCCTTTCTTGCAATTGCAGAAGATCGTACTGAGTAGTTCTTCTGGTGCTGGTGGTAATAATGCTTTCGTTTTGCAATATCCACCCACATTCCTCGGTTTCTAATTTTTTCCCTAACCAAGTTTGGATCAGGTAGTAGACACGATAGATATGCTGTCGAGCTGCAGCACTGGTCTTAACAATTGAACATCTGCCCCAACTTACTATTATATAAATAGAATTGGTCGTGTTAGGGGCCCCGTTTTGGGAAATAATATAGGTAGGTATATCCAAGCATTTACACTGTTCGAAAAAGAAATACTTCATCTCTTTCCTACTTATTATTAATATAAATTAACTAAATATTATCAACCTGATGTCTTATTTATGAATAATATTTATAAATATTATTTATAACTAAATAAATAATGTACGTTCCTCAATAATTTTAATATTTTCAGTAAATAATTAATTTTATAAGCTGTACTATGCATTGGATTCCACAGTTGACATAACGTTATCCTATATACGGATAGGCGCTTTCCACTCTTCGCGCTCTATCTCGAGAACCGTTAATTATAAAGCATATCGCCTAAGACCAAATTAGTAGAGAATTTTATGCTCAGCAAGTTTTGTAATAACTTCAAACATCATTTGAATCATAGGAAACAAGATATTTTCAGAAAACCGATTTTCACGACCTTTGACCTTGAATATCTTGACACGCGGACACGAGATTCTATGAGACTTTCGAGATAACTTTTAGAATGTCAAAACAACGGTGTATGCAAATTTTCAGCTTTCTAACTTTCATTCAGAGTTTTACCCCTTTTTTCACCTTATTTCACTGTACTATTATTATTGCACTGGTCATTTCAATGTTAATCCAAGATCACGGACGGGTTTTATTTCCAACGAAACTAGATTTATTGCACTGAATTGTAATATAATAGTAAACTAATTTTGTCAGCGTGTTGAGTTATTTAAATCTAATAAATGTATTCAGATATTAGATGAGGGTATTTTCTCTGTTTAAAGATAGTCTTGTAATTTTTATACATTGCGCAAATTTTTTGTTTGACGTACCTAAATGTCAGTATTTAATGTGAATTGCAAGCTTAGAGCGTTAAGTGTTTATTTGTTGAAGTATTTCAACTTTAAATTTTGTTTAGATTCATCCAAATGTTTTTCTCATACTGCAGTTTACATAATCCTGATTTATGTGTTNTGGAGCTTTGTACTCCATAATCCTGATTTATGTGTTCTTTATACTTTTCCCCCCATTTTTTGTAATGTTTTACCCCCTGTGTTTTTGTAATGTTTTCGTGTAGTAATTGACGTACGTGTAGTAGAACAGTGTCTCACAAGGTGCTCTTGTCCTTGCAGACGAACGAGACGCCATCCAGAAGAAGACATTCACCAAATGGGTCAACAAACATCTGAAGAAGGTAAAGGAAAATGCTAAAGGATTACGCATGTCGTGGCTGTAGTGTTGACAAATGTGTGTGTGTGTGTGTATGTGTGTGTGGACGGAAGCTGTGGAAAGGCCTTGGAGCAGCGGTGTGTGTCCTTGACGATTTCTCGAGATGGCCGTNGTTTATTTGTTGAAGTATTTCAACTTTAAATTTTGTTTAGATTCATCCAAATGTTTTTCTCATACTGCAGTTTACATAATCCTGATTTATGTGTTCTTTATACTTTTCCCCCCATTTTTTGTAATGTTTTACCCCCTGTGTTTTTGTAATGTTTTCGTGTAGTAATTGACGTACGTGTAGTAAAACAGTGTCTCACAAGGTGCTCTTGTCCTTGCAGACGAACGAGACGCCATCCAGAAAAAGACATTCACCAAATGGGTCAACAAACATCTGAAGAAGGTAAAGGAAAATGCTAAAGGATTACGCATGTCTTGGCTGTAGTGTTGACAAATGTGTGTGTGTGTNTACGCATGTCTTGGCTGTAGTGTTGACAAATGTGTGTGTGTGTGTGTGTGTGGACGGAAGCTGTGGAAAGGCCTTGGAGCAGCGGTGTGTGTCCTTGACGATTTCTCGAGATGGCCGTCCCGCCATGACATTTCGTACAGTTGATGTAATTACTTGTCTCGCACTTTCCGCAACACTCGTGGCTTGTTTCGCGTCGCCTGGAACTTTGCCACCTTCTCGCACAGTCTTCGTGGCGGTATCCTGTGTGGCGCGAGACTATGCTGCTGCATTATCCGAGTTGAGATATTTGGCGGCTCTTAACGAGTTCTTGAGAGCCAATGGGGTGAAATGAGGTGAGAATGGAGCAGTGCCGGAATGCAAGGGCGGGAAAACGGGAGATCCCCGAGAAAACCCACCGACCAGCGGCATCGTCCGGCACGATTCCCACATGCGAAAATCCGGGAGCGACCCCGCCGGGAATAGAACCCGGTTCGCCTATATGGGAGGCGAGTAGTCTAACCACTATATCACCACGGCCCCTCAAGAGCCGTCTCGGTGACTTAGCGTGAACATTCGCCGTTCTGACCTCCTCGTAGTGTGATTCATGTCTTATAAAAATATTTTCTTCTACGTAAATGGCTTATAAATGTTTCTTTAACTCCTTTTTATAAACTTTTCTAATTTATTGTGTTGGAAAATTGGTTTTCAATGTAAAATTTTAGTGGGCATTTGCAGTTAAAAAAAATTGGTAGTGCGAATTGCAATCAAAGGTATAAATAGTATTTTCTTTGTCGAGGAGTGAGGGTTTTTATATTCTAATGTAAATGTCAAGCCCTTTTATCTCCCCTGCAATTATTTAAAAGTGCTCCTTTTGAAAAATTTCTTGGTCGTTCGAATTCCTATGCCTTTTTGTAAGGGGCATATTATTTCTGCTCTTACTTTTGCATAAATATTTGTGAACATTTTGCGACAACAGTAAACGCCATTCAAACATTGCTCTAAATATATAGGCACGGCGAGTAGCTGTCACTTGTGCACATACACTAGCAGACATTCATANCATTCAAACATTGCTCTAAATATATAGGCACGGCGAGTAGCTGTCACTTGTGCACATACACTAGCAGACATTCATACTTTCGGTGTACTCAAGTTTCAGTGCCTGCAAACCGGCTTTTCGGTTGGCTGCAATGTTTTTTGGAGTGAAACTTTTACTGGCTCTTAAATCTCGAGTAGACCCATTTTTTCCCTCTTTTTTTTATTTTCTCTGTCATCTTTAAATGTCTGCCGTCATATATTAAAAGCATTTTTATGGAGACGCTGTGCTCACGAGCTCTCGGAGAAGTTTCGTGTTACACCGTTTCCTTTTTCCTTCTCCAGTGCTGCCACTCGGTCCCCAGATGCCTCGTCTCGGCGGATGCTGGGTCCAGGCCGCCGGTTTGTTGTCTCTTTATGTGCTGTCGTTACTACTATAGCGAATCGTTGGTTTTTTGTCCCTCTCCCCTGTACATTTTTCAGCGTCTGTCTTCTGTGCTCTCTCGGTCATAGTGGTGAAATTACGCCCGTTTCTCTTTTCAGCCCCCTTATTATTTACGACCGGTAGCCTTGGTGGTTTATAATGGNCGTTGGTTCTTTGTCCCTCTCCCCTGTACATTTTTCAGCGTCTGTCTTCTGTGCTCTCTCGGTCATAGTGGTGAAATTACGCCCGTTTCTCTTTTCAGCCCCCTTATTATTTACGACCGGTAGCCTTGGTGGTTTATAATGGGTATGCTTTGAGCGGTGGATTTTAGTTCTCATGCAACGTAGGACTTACGAAGGAAGGCTCGTTTACGTTGTACAATTCAGAAGTGTGTAGAGTTTTTAGTTACGAAGTTTGACTTAAATTACGTTCAAGATTCAAGAAAACACGTACTTTTTTGTTGGCGTTGACAAGGAGTTCATTGTAGTATCGTTGGAATTGTTCCGTTTTCGTCATTGTTAGCTACTTCAGCAGTGGTTGGGTTTAGGTTACAAAATCTATTCTTTAATCTGAAGTAACTTTATATAAAAGTTGCAAGGACTTTTTTGTTTCGTGTTGATTTCTTGTAGAAATATACGATGGCGAAACTTTTATTACACTTTCAGGTTGCTTTTCCATAGTTAAAATTGTTTACTGTGTATATTTTGTTTGCCTCAACATTTAAAAAAAATTTAAAATGTATTATTATTATTTTAAGCTGTGGCCTATTTATGTTTAATTTACTTAAACGAATGTGTGATTTTTTAATACTTCGTACACAAGGTTCGGCGGAATTTTATAAGTGTGCGTGTGCGTACGCTTGCGTGTGTGTAGTTATGACTTCAGAAGTTTTGATCAAGGTGAAAATAGCTTCATAATACGGTACGAATAGCGGAGGTGTGTATCTGAGAAAGTATTCGGGCCATAGTATATTGTAGCGTATTGGGTCCGAAGAAAAGATTTCACTTTTCACTATGAGCATCCATAAAAATTAGTGCATATTTTACATACTCTTAAANTATAAAAATTAGTACATATTTTACATACTCTTAAATGTAACTCGTAAACACGCCTGTGAACTCTTTTACACGATTGACGATAATTGTAAATTAAACGTTCTTGTAGATACGGCGTAATTGTATGCCAGTAGGCCTACACAACACAAGACCATGTAAAACTGTTTTGGATTTTTTAAACCGTGCGTGTTAAAACGTGGCACATGCGAAATGTCTACAGCTCTCGCTTACTAATAACGCTGGTTTTTTTTTGTCGCTTTTAAAAATACATTGGAGTGGTGAAACTGTGTTTTTTGTCGGCGTTGAGCCAATTAACTCGGTAGGTTGGTTCATTAATATAAATTAAAATTTCAGGAGTTTGTCGGTGTTGGGCGCACCTTATACCGTGCGTGGGCGTGGCTTGCTTGCGAGCTGTGAAAGTGCCAGGGGAGATTGTTGTCGCTCGTGGTGCTTGAAGTACTGGTTTCTACGTGGGCGACGCCTGTGTCACTACAGCGACTAGAACACGTTGTTGACGTGCACTTCTGAACAAGTTACCGGTTTGGGCGAGGAATGGGTGCTATATTTGTGGTCCTTGCACCGCGAAGTGTAGCTTCAGGTGTTTGGTCGGATATCGTGGCGGAAGTGACTAAGGTTCCAACTTTGACCGTGGGTTATAATGAAGTAATTAAGGATTCGTGCTGTGTTCGGAAAGTTATTAGAGAACTTTGTTTTTAATTAAATTGGCTGCCTTTATTACGTGCCGGAATTTTCCTGATTTGATTTGCCAGTTGAAATTTCCATGTCTTTTTTTCGGGACCCTATTATTTCAGGCCAGTTGTCTGATCTTGAGTGAACTAACTCCTTCACGTAGTTTGGCGCAAGCCGTCTTATGGCGAGAACAGTCTTATGATGGATTCCGCCTAGAGAGAGGTGTGTTTCTGTGAGGCAAAAATCGATGAAGCGTTACGGACGACGCTGACTGGTGCATGTAAAGCGATATTGCCTCATTGCGCATAGTTTTTGAATCGCCTGCGGTGTTCCCGTCGTACCGCTGCAACTATAGGACTTTGGAGAGATGACCCTGTCATTTTATTGGAAGCGGCAATGTAGCAAAATCCAATGCACNAGCAATGTAGAAAAGTCTAATGCACTCCTCTATCGTAGTGTCGCAGGTTCGTGTATTTTGAGAAACAGCAGTCTGAAAAAGCAGTTTTCAGTAATTCGGAGGGTTTCTAATTTGCGCGAAGTGTTTCCTTTTCGTGGACAAGCATTTTTGGCGCATGTTTACTGGTTTGAAAAAAATCCTGTGATTTGTTTCAANGGCAATGTAGCAAAATCCAATGCACTCCTCTATCGTAGTGTCGCAGGTTCGTGTATTTTGAGAAACAGCAGTCTGAAAAAGCAGTTTTCAGTAATTCGGAGGGTTTCTAATTTGCGTGAAGTCTTGAAAGTATAATACACTACTGTTCTGAAGTGTTTCCTTTTCGTGGACAAGCATTTTTGGCGCATGTTTACTGGTTTGAAAAAAATCCTGTGATTTGTTTCAAACACACTGCAACGCAGTTCAAGTACCAGGTAGACGGCCGCCTTAATGTGAATTGTACACACATGCTGTGGTAACTCTTCAAATATACATACTATTGTTACCTGTAGCCACTCAGCGTTCTTTACCTTGCTTTCCCCTTCGTTCGTGCGAAGCGCTGTGCTCCAAGAACATCACTGGTAACACGAGAAATGCGCACATGTACAAACGAGCCGTCGTGTGACATTGAGGCGAGCCTCGATAAGGCTATTTGGGGCTCGTGCTGCTCCTGTCCTTTGAGAATTAAATGTCTTGGGATAGCCGCTGCGCGAATTTTCTGGTCATCACCTTTCCTCCTCGGCACGATTCTTGGGGCGAAGAAACTTCGGTGCCGGGTCAACCCAGCCTTGGCGTGCCTCAGACGCGACAGTCTTTTCAAGTCCTTTTTGAATTAAAACTGCTTATTAAAACACGCGAAAAATTACTGTTTAAATACCAGTTACCTAGAATCACCGAATATAAAATTACTTAATTTTCAATTACAAACCACTTCTCGAGAAATTCACGAACGTCTAAGATATTTCTATAACAAAATCTGAAATTTGAAACCCGTATTCTGTTACTACAAAACCAAAATATACAATTTTCCAGTTTTTTGTACAGCCAAAACCACTGAATATAAATTAACTTAACTATTCAATTTTCATTTGCAAAACTTTTCTCGTGTCACGAACTTACGATGTTAGACAACTTAGAACAACACTTTAGCAATTAAAATCTTTAAAAAAAATTTTAAAAACCTGCCAATTTTCAAAATTCTCTTTATTTTTTACAACAAAATTAAATTAGTCCCTAACCAGGCAGTACTGCCTCCCCCCACTCTTCCTGTGCAGGCATGGGGAGGGGAGGGGAATATTTGTGGGACACCTGGGTTAACTGGGGAAACTCAGTTGGTCCATAAATGTTAGCTGCAGAGGGCACCCCTGTAACTACAGATTGACAGACATTTGGAATGGTGGCAATAGACAGTTTGATTGTATACATGCAAATAAGGGACTGTAGCTAGTATGAAGACAGTGATAAGGAATTTAATTAAAATTAAGATCGGCATTAAATATTAGGCTCACTGAGAATAATAAGGTTTGACTGTTGTGCTATGCAGTTTAATGTTGTAAATAAAAACTTTGTGTATTTTTATGGAATTATAAATAAGTTGGGAAATAAAATTTACTTAATTTAGACCTCCATCCCTGACGAACTCTGATACGCCGCATGCTACTATAACAATATACCAATATGTGTGTATTACATATATCAGAGATTCTTTTACATGTTTTGTTGTCAGCTTGGAGCTTGGACGATGGAATTTGTTGAATACTGGAACTGTTATCCTGAAGGAGTTGTGTGTTTCATAAAGCTCTTGTAATAGCGTACGAATTTTTTTCTACTATTTGTCAGTTTCTTTAAAACTTTATTTACTTAGCATGGGGCGTCTTGGTTAAATTTTTTGCGTTGAGGTTTATTAAAGACGGCTTTATGCAAAAATGCGACACTCTTTTATCTGTTGTATATTACGCTAGATAGAAATTTCTCTAAATCAGAAATTTACTTATTACTTCTAATAATGCAGGTATAAGCAGGGCTGTATTTTACACTAGACCCTGGCCTAGGGGCGCACAATGCCAGGGGGCGCAGGCTAAAAAAAAAATATATATTTGAAGAAAACTTTGATATTTAATTTTAATATCAGTTTAATTTTAATATGTCAATGTATAATGCATACATGTATTTATGTGTTGATGGCTATCGAAGAGATTAAACTTATTTCCAATATCTTGTTGGGCTATTTCATTTACTTAATACACCCAAAATACAAAAAATTTATTCTCAAATTATTTTCATAAGCGATGTTATTATGCGATAAAATTAAAATTGTCCTCGTAAAGATTATTTTCTTGAGGAAAATTGCCGGACCGGCTGCCCCCCCCCC
>NQII01000595.1:640520-670557 GCA_002778355.1 Clitarchus hookeri
AGAGGGGGCGGCAAAAACTCTTGGGGTCTTGGAGCGTCCAAACTTTAAATCCGGCCCTGGGTATAATCACATCACGTTCAAGTAAATAAACTATAACCGACAAGACCATGTGATTTTGAGAAACCTGTTTTTTTTGGTCATGTTTGACATTTGGTCATTTCGTTGTGTAAATAAAATTTATATTAGAACGTCGCCGATGTAATAGTAATAGATAGAAGTGCAGTAATGTTGATTGCTAGGACTGTACTCATTCTGTGTAGTTTTATTGTAATGCACGCATTGTGAATGTCTTTCGTCGAGAGTGAGATAAGAACGCTTGAAGTAATTAAGCTCTATTCACAGACTCTTAAGTGCGCCAGCAAGCACGGAAGCACGTGTAGTGTTTTAGAGGTCTACACAGGACGCTCTTTGTTGAAGAAGCGATACGAAGCGACTTGTGTGCATCCGTCGTGCTCGTCACGCAGGCACTGACAGCAGCCTAGCATGCTCCCCCTCGAGAACATAAACAATGGGGGAGGAAGACTGACTGTCTATTAATGTCCGGGAGGCAGCAGGGTTGGCCCCGCCCTTCTCCCGGAGTCTACCGCAGACACCAGACACGCCGCCCCACTGAGGGAGGAAGAGACAAAAACCTACTGCCTATTCGGTTGCGTCTTAATTCATAGCGTGAAATTAAGCTGGCATGACAATCCCATAGAACCCTCAGGGACTCTTGGATACCAAGTTGNAAAACCTGCTGCCTATTCGGTTGCGTCTTAATTCATAGTGTGAAATTAAGCTGGCATGACAATCCCATAGAACCCTCAGGGACTCTTGGATACCAAGTTGTAGATATGGTAGAAATAATTGTTTTGTTTATAAACTTACATGGTCTGTAGTAGAAGCAAAATTCCGAGTGTTCCCTTACAAAAAAACCTTAACCATTATGATTCATTGTGTCATGGTTGCTACAAAGAGACTCTTCATGTTACAGCCGCCAGTGTATTATTATTGCGTCTACGGTATATGTTAATATTTTGTGGTACGCCATCTGTTTTTTTTCTTAGCATAACAGTTTGCTAAAATCATTTGTTTCTCCGAATTCGCAGGAGTTGCGTGAACAGATTCTTTGNTTTTTTCTTAGCATAACAGTTTGCTAAAATCATTTGTTTCTCCGAATTCGCAGGAGTTGCGTGAACAGATTCTTTGTGCAATCCGACGGGGAAACTTTAATATAAGTTCAGTTCGTTGGGTGTCGAGGCAACGACATTGGACCATGTTGGGCAATCTTGTGTTCCCTCTGTGTTTCGTCGAGGTGGGCTCGGGACAGCGACTGAGAAATATGCTGGGTGCACCATCGGATTGGTTGCATGTAAAGAATTCACAATGGAATGCTATGATAAAAAATTTGGCAGTTTCATTTGCAGGAAGCACAAAAAGTAGGGTTAAGTATGAATGTAAGAAAATAACGTGGTTTCGCACTATCGCTATTGGGGAAAGCTCATACTTTCATACATAACCTTTCCTGGAACGAACGAGGTGGTCTACTTTTCCCTGACAGAGATGTTCCGACGGAGGGTTCTGCCTGTCAAACTGCACGTGTGATAACGTATTTAGGTCGGTCTTGGTTTAGTCTGACGAGCTGCAGTCTGGGAAGGATCATGATAACGCCTGGGTGGTGTGAACACACGCAACGCTGGCATTGTCGACGTAACGGTATGGCTGGCCGAGTTGTTTATCCAGTTGGGGGTAGAATGGTCACGAACAGCAGAAGTGGGCGAAGGTGTTCCCAGCAAGCGACAACCGCTGCGCTGAAACGAAACTGGTGGCGACACTTCCAGCACGCTTGTGCTAATCGCTTACTCAGCCGTTCACGTCTCGCTCGACAGGCTTCAGTTTCCTTCTTGGCGCTCGCTAGATAATTAACCTGCCCTGCTATGCACCTCGCTTGTAAACAAAGGCCACTGCTGCAGTTAAACACGCTGGAGCACTCGCGCTGCGTTCCTTTTAGTCCGTTTCAATTTCAAGTTAACGCGGAGTTCGCGAGTAGTTTCCAGATTCCAGATACAGCATAATTGGTAGCACTGCATTACCACGTATCAAATACGAGTTAGTCTTGCTGCAATGTGAACACAGCTACAANACAGCATAATTGGTAGCACTGCATTACCACGTATCAAATACGAGTTAGTCTTGCTGCAATGTGAACACAGCTACAACTACAATTTAGTAGAACAAAAATAAATGATATTTTTAATGTGGAATTGTTTTTAGGGCTGAAAAATTTTTTTCACTCGTTACAAGTTAGTTATTATTAATATTTTACGCAGAATCTTATAACTAGACCAACTCCCGTGTCTTTTNTTTTCACTCGTTACAAGTTAGTTATTATTAATATTTTACGCAGAATCTTATAACTAGACCAACTCCCGTGTCTTTTGCAATTTTCTTTGAAGTACGTAGGCCAATGGGTACCTACCTCCCTATTTCAGTCCATGAGTGAATGAGTGAAGAGATTTGGGCGGCTCTTAACAGCGAGGTCTTGAGAGCCGATTTCATTCCATTCCATGATAACGCTTCGTGTCCTTTGAGTTAAAAGGTTGTAATTACAGGGCTTATTTTCCTGGTTAAAATTCTGACTTTTATACCATTCTTCCAACCTCGGGGATGGCGGGTAGGGCCACTCACGGAAAACTAATCTACAGTTATACCAAAAAACTGCGTGCTCACACACACANTCGGGGATGGCGGGTAGGGCCACTCACGGAAAACTAATCTACAGTTATACCAAAAAACTGCGTGCTCACACACACACGCACACAAGTCTGTGGTTACAGACTGCAAAGTAACATCTTTCCGGTGCCATCTCTGATACAATTTCTCTCCGGACATGGCAACTTCCAAGCTAAACNCGACCCTAGTTTTCTCCCTCTGCGATAGTTTCCGTCCCAGATCGTCAGGGCAGATCAGTTGCGCAACCCTAACCCCTGACCCCGACCATCGCTTGGTGCTTGCTCTCCGTCTCTTTTTGTTAGTCTTTTTGTTTCTATCGTTTTGTTTCAGTCTTTTTGTTTCTCTCTCTCTTTTGTCTCTGTCTCTTTTTTCTTTCTCTCTCTCTTTTTTCTTTTTCTATCTCTCTGTATATCTCTTTTTGCCACTCTCTCTCCTTTTAGCTCTCTTTTGCCTCTCTCTCTGTCTCGCGCATTTGTCTCTCCTTTGAATATCTCTCTTGTCTCCTTTTGCCTCTCTTTGCTTCTATCTTTCCGCCTCTCCATCTCTATCTTTCCGCCTCTCCATCTCTATCTTTCCGCCTCTCCATCTATATCTTTCCGCCTCTCCATCTATATCTTTCCGCCTCTTCATTTCTATTTTTCCATCTCTCTGATCTTTCCATTTCTCTCCCTCTCTCTTTCCATTTCTCTCCCTCTCTCTTTCCATTTCTCTCCCTCTCTCTTTCCATTTCTCTCCCTCTCAATGTCCATTTCTCCCTCTCCCTACCTCTACCTCCCTCTACCTCCCTCCCTCTCTATCTATCTCTCCCTCTCTCTTTCTAGCTTTTCACCTGCCTCTCTTTCTCACACCAAATTCTCTGCTGCAGACTTCTATGGCAAACTTGTATCGTAGTGTGGCCGGAATGTGTAGGAACGTACAGTATTTCTCTCGTAACGGAGTGATTTCCGTTGCGTAACGGCTTCTCCCAAGTTAAAGATACTCCGCCAATCGAAGTGTGTTAATTCACCTATTTAAAGCCAAAGGCATCGCGGTGTTTCATAACGACAGCAGCGATGACATGCTTGACTGCTTCCATCTCAGGAGAATACTTGCTTCGGCATCGGTACATGTGTCGAGACTTTGTGGCCTGCCAGCACGGTTTGCTCAAGAGATCTGATGGTTCGCGAGTTCTTGTTGACTCTCTAAAGTGTGAAGAATCGCCGGTCCGTCTCGCCATGTACTGTAAGCTGTAGCTGGTTCACGGTTATACTCTGTACCATATAAGAAGGCCACTTTTTGACAGGTCTGCGAAAGTAGCGCCACTGTTTACATCTGACTAAGTATCCTTCCACCATCAGCTGATCGGCTACACGGCAACGATGTTGTTTATTTTTATGCTGTCATTATCAGCTGATCCCCTAGTCAATGTACTGTTCGTGGAACGTTTTAGGCAAACTTGCTGCTCAGAAATACGTAGCTGCGATTTTAGCAATAGTAATTTGTACATACATAATTAATCAGTAAATTGTTATGTTAAAGAGCAAAAATATAAATTATTAATTAAAAATTTAGTAACTACCAAAAAATGTATTAAAATTATTAATCAGTAAAATGACTAATTAGTAAAATTATGTTGTATGCCAAAATATAAATCACTAATTATAAATTTATCAACTACGAAAAAAAATGTGCATTCAGGCTAAAGTACTTTAAGCATCAAGATCTTAAACATCACTCTTTCAGCATGTTTTCGATATTGCCCATTCTCTAAGTAATATGAACTTTATAAAAACCATTTNTTAAAAATTTAGTAACTACCAAAAAATGTATTAAAATTATTAATCAGTAAAATGACTAATTAGTAAAATTATGTTATATGCCAAAATATAAATCACTAATTATAAATTTATCAACTACGAAAAAAAATGTGCATTCAGGCTAAAGTACTTTAAGCATCAAGATCTTATACATCACTCTTTCAGCATGTTTTCGATATTGCCCATTCTCTAAGTAATATGAACTTTATAAAAACCATTTTCACGGGGTGAGGGGACTTGCTTACTGCTATAACCCAAATATCATATATAGTAAAGCCCTCTTAGGAAGTTAAATAATAAAAAATACAGCAAATTTTTGCTTACTTAACAGGAAAGCTTAATACACANTTTATAGGGTAAAATTGGATATTAGTAATACACAAAGTTTTACTGTATTTTGGAACTTCCAGCGTGCTCACACAGTGAAATTGATATGTAATGAATCTTCACTCACCTGTACTTACTTTTCAATTGAACCACAACAGGAAGATACCACAAAATCCATCAGAATCACTGCAAGTGGCAAACATTCTGTCGAATATGCAACTGTGAGACTTCTGGTTCTGTCACCAGCAATTAACTTCTTGGTAGAAAGGAATGTAAATTATACGATATACTCCCATTTTAAGTGTACATGTAGGCACCCCATAGACGCAGTCTGAAAATGGGGAAATATAACAGATGATATAGTGCAACATATTCTTTTCAACCAACACCAACCGTAGTGAAATGTGATTTAATTCACATAAAAATAACTTTAACTGAACCTAACAATACAGTAAAAATGTTGCATCATGTTAATTTCATTACTTTAACTTTTTCAGTATCGAATAACTACTTGATTTTAAATTATATATTGAATTTATTTTAAATTTCACAAAAATATTTTAAAATAATACAGGTCTTGGCTAATTTAACTCTGTCAAAATATGAAGAGAATATTTAGTCTAAAAAAAAAACACTAGCTCATTCATGTCTGGAAAAATTAGATGCCTGTTTTGTAGATATAGGTCTCGTTTGTCACAATACCTCCAAGGTTGAACTAAGTGCTGTGATTTATTTGTACTTCTGTGATAACAGCATGTTATTTATCCTTTATCATTGTATGCTTTTATTGAAATTACTGCACGTTAAAATGTCACTCTTACACGAAAAGCAAACAAAAGATGTCCAATGGAACGAAAAACAGTTTTAACTCTGGACGAGGTACTCTTCTAATTTTCCAAAATAAATTTGTTAGAAAATGTTATGTAATGTATTTTCAGTGTTTAATTACATCTATCATTCTCAGTGTTGGCGAGGGTGAAGTAAGATGACATGGCGCAGTTGTGGAGTGCGAAACTACGAGTACCCTGAGTAAACCCAATGGCTATGCTGACGAGGCTTTCCAGATGCTAACATCCAGATTGACCTTGCGGACCTGCCGGACTTGTCATTAACCATTGTTGAAAATGCAGCAAGCATTAATTATAAGAAATTTACCTTTTTAAATAAATTTACATAAAAGGACAGGAATTCAAGCACTAACAGTCTAGTACTTATCAAAAGGTACGCATGCAAAGGAGGACCACACATTTTTCACACGGTTGCGCAATCGCAAAATTTTGCTGGCTTAGCCAGTTTCCTCCGGCGGAAAGTTATAGGACAACACATCTCTGGTTTTTGGCTCCTGCCACAGGCCAGAACTCAGATGCTGGGAATTAGCCACATCAATCTATAACTAAATCCAGGCAGCCCCCGGGCCTCAAAATAAGATAATCACAGCTTCAAGCAAGCCACTCTCATAAACTGTACCGGTACATTTTCATATTCAAAATGTGTGTAAATATAGTACCCGAACACTGTTAATATTAAAATTAATCAGTACTGCATCACTCGACTGCGGCCACATAATTAACAGCATGAGTGTGGGTTATTAATAGCAGCGGGAGTTAACTATTTATGTATGTATTTATGTTATTTATATATGCATGTGTATATATATCTCGAGTGGAACACGATCCATTTAAAATGTATCAATTTGAGATCAGTGTACAGTTTCTTTTCTAATTTAATCAAACATTAACCTAAATCTTTTGTTTAGATTAGGCATGGAAATATTATACACAAGTAAATAACCAAATAAAAAGTAAATTAACCAACAACAGCACGTGTAGTGTTTTACCCCAAATTTCAAAAAGCATAAATTTGTACAAATTATGTCGTGTACCAATTGTGGAGGGAGGAGGAATTGAAAAACTGTACCTACTGAAGGACACACCATATTTAACAGACCTACACTGAATGAAATATCAATTGCTGCACTAGACCATAACTAAGTTTAAATGTTATGGTACCAGTGAAATAAAGTTGCAAAATCAGTACCACTTCAGCAAGAAGTCATGGGTGCTGTCAACACAGTTTCAATAACGAAAAACCTCTCTAGTAGCCCTTTCGCACAGTCAGTCATCTTAATGCTGTAAAATTTTGGTATTTTGTAACATCTGCTATAGTCTTAGAACTGAACTTTTATGAGCTCTTTTCACAGCTCAATGAGGCAGACAACACGAAACCATTAACTACTGATGAATATTTCCTTTTAAATGATAACTGGAAAAATTAAAATGTCATGTTTATTGAAACAAGTTAAAAACACAAACAAGCACAAGAAAACAATGTTAACTCAAAGTGATTACAAAAATTTTAACTAGGTAATTCCAAGAAATAAGTAACAACTACAAATCAATTCCGCACATTATTTTACATTCACAAAAACAACTGAAAGTAAAGGCACATTGTAGCGATGAGAAATATNCAATAATGAAAAACCTCTCTAGTAGCCCTTTCGCACAGTCAGTCATCTTAATGCTGTAAAATTTTGGTATTTTGTAACATCTGCTATAGTCTTAGAACTGAACTTTTATGAGCTCTTTTCACAGCTCAATGAGGCAGACAACACGAAACCATTAACTACTGATGAATATTTCCTTTTAAATGATAACTGGAAAAATTGAAATGTCATGTTTATTGAAACAAGTTAAAAACACAAACAAGCACAAGAAAACAATGTTAACTCAAAGTGATTACAAAAATTTTAACTAGGTAATTCCAAGAAATAAGTAACAACTGCAAATCAATTCCGCACATTATTTTACATTCACAAAAACAACTGAAAGTAAAGGCACATTGTAGCGATGAGAAATATNCAAATCAATTCCGCACATTATTTTACATTCACAAAAACAACTGAAAGTAAAGGCACATTGTAGCGATGAGAAATATCACATAAACGACTAACATCACAGTAGTAATCAAGGTGTTCGTGGGTTTGTAGGGACGTACAGTAAAAAAAACTCCTAATAAAACGTTATGCTGGTAGAATGTTATTCAATTCAGGTGGATGGCGATGTTCCCTCTTCTTATAACTGAAGACNTAATAAAACGTTATGCTGGTAGAATGTTATTCAATTCAGGTGGATGGCGATGTTCCCTCTTCTTATAACTGAAGACAAAAGTCAATGTACAAAACAGGTTGTGGCTGGAAATTTAAACAACAGTAGAATATAAAGTATAGGGTAGAACCGAAAATAAGCAAATGTGCCAAGAAGATATGTTGTGCATACATTTAAATATGAACTGTCATGCTNTAGGGTAGAACCGAAAATAAGCAAATGTGCCAAGAAGATATGTTGTGCATACATTTAAATATGAACTGTCATGCTCTTTCCAGGAACCAAACACTCCCCTGGTTTTTACGAATCCCTGCTCTCTCCATATTCTTATGTTGTATCGGGAGTAAATGTTGATATTTTTTGGTGAGAATGCATATGCTGCAACTGATTTCCCCATTCGCCCAGTTACTATCCGGAACGAAGACAATACCAGCATCCTTTACAAATCCATGCTCCGAGCCTGCGCCAAGGACAATGAACCTCTTCCCCTGGTCAAGGTTCCGACGCTTGCAGGTGTATGTAGTATCATTCTGCCATGTTTTGGATGGAAAACCTGTTTTTAAAAATTACATTACATGATGTACATTACTCAATAAGAACTAAAATCACTATGCAACAATTTTTTTTCGAATCTTGTCACATTGTTTATACCGAGGTTAGGGATACCAATGTAGAATGTGTTCATTTGTATGTTGTTTCTTAGTTTAGCTCATTTAAAATGTGAAGAATTATGGTAANGATACCAATGTAGAATGTGTTCATTTGTATGTTGTTTCTTAGTTTAGCTCATTTAAAATGTGAAGAATTATGGTAAGCCCAGCAATTGCAAATACACCGTGTGTTACCCATCTTCTTGCTACACAGATAGAACAACTTTGTCGCGGTTAGTGCAGTATAGGCTGTTGTTGGCTTCAGCAGCGTAACGCGTAGCTAAAACATTTTTAGGAAGACTTCTTACAAAATGCACGTACAGTTCACGTTGTATATATCATATAAAAAAGTAACCTCTCCATATTCTTAAAACAATTCTTTTCTTTAAACACTGTGTTATGCTTGTAGCGAACGGTGAATGGTGGTGTGAGATAAAGTAAATGGTAGTGTACTTTTCACCGGAATGACTATGACTACGGCCCCACATTTACGGTACCTAAATTAAATTAGCTGACTACGTAATTAAAATTTCACCATTTTGGCAAAACATATTTAACGATAAGGATTGAAAGGACAACCTTACGAGAGCGCACATGTCATGTAACACACATTTGCAACATCACAGTAATTTTTGTGCAATCAATCTTGTAGTTTGTAGTTTGTTGAGACATTTAAAACTGCCCAAAAACATTCACTAGCATTTCAGTTTTACACTATTTGCACTTTGGTCAGTTTATAAAACCCAAATACCCTTCACTTTCAAACTCCCGGGCATGATATAAAACTGTAACTATTTTTGGCATTCTTAACAGATTTTGCAAAGTAAGCAGCATAATACGATCACCACCCTCGCTCAATAGTTACAAATGCCGTATTTGCTAGTTGTCAAGAACCACAAAGGACAGAAGACGAGAAAAGTCGGTAGTGTTTATACAAATGCAGCGCAAATGTTTAGTGTTCACCTATGTTACACATACGTACCATTTACTTTCGCCATATCACCAATCTTTTCAGTTAGAGGTGTCCGCATAGTTTATTTGAAAATATTTCCTAACCTCACTTGCCATGATAAATGTCCACCAACACATAGCATATTTGGTAGTGAAATGTGTGTACATTGACACAAATTTACTCAAATTAACTTTCAGTGGAAGTTGTAAAGTCCGTGAACACACACGCTTCGAATCACACAATGCAACTGCAATCACAGCCAAGTAACATTGGGCANAAGTTGTAAAGTCCGTGAACACACACGCTTCGAATCACACAATGCAACTGCAATCACAGCCAAGTAACATTGGGCAGGTTATGATTGCAACATACCGAATCAGTATGCTAATTCCTCTATCGATAACAAATAAAAAGTAGCTAAGTAAATAAATTATATTTTTCACATAGTAAATTTGCTACGTTTGGAGTTTGTAAACGTCCNAAATAAAAAGTAGCTAAGTAAATAAATTATATTTTTCACATAGTAAATTTGCTACGTTTGGAGTTTGTAAACGTCCCGGCGACGAGTGAGCACAACACACAATTAAAAACAAAGAGAATTTGCTGGCGTGTTACAAATTGTTTGAACCAAACCCATTTTAAAAAACACCATGTGACGTCTCAGTCATATAATTAAACATTTGGTGTCGAATTAAACAATCATCGTGTACTAGCTTATTTTTATGTGAATGTTTAGGTTAAGTATATCAAAACTCGCCCATATCAACCAGCAATCAATCTTTGTAACTTTTAGATGTCGCTCGCATATAAAAGAAATGCAGTGCTCACAGTTTGCCGTAGCTTCGTAACAGTGCAAGTTTGCAACCAAATTTTAATAATTTTTGCAATAAATACGTAGTGTTAACGTTACATAACATATGCCGTACAACAATTTTTTTTAAGCTTATGTAACGATCTTTGAATTCTGCGTATAAGCGGAAGTATCGCAACTTTCTCGACAACATTTGATTCGCCAAACCATAATTGCTTATGTAGAGTCGATACAAAGCTTCTCGCACGAAACCCGACTTGTATTTTACGTGGAACAACACATACAGATATGAACATAAATTTTTCCCGAAAATATTGCGGTAAATTTTTTTCCCGCGCAACGAGAAAATCGTTATGAATGCCTGAAATTTTTCCCGAAGTTCGGGACCCCGCACACCCCTAGTTTTTAGAATTTAACGAAACTTGCTGAAAACAAAACTACCAAATTGCGACCGAACTGAAGTTACTAAATACGAATATACCAAATAGTAAATTTGAACACGGCCACAGTTTTATTTTCAGATTATATCCGCATCTGATATTTTCACGCACAAAATAATTTTCCATTAGAGATTCAGCTACTGGCATACATCAAGTAATTTTTAACCGTTTTTGGGAGGTGATAGGTTATGTATTTGTAGTACATGTAATTGGTTTTTATTACTTAGATTCTTGGACTTCCAATACTCAATTATATGATTCTTCAAGAACAGAGGGTATCGTGGAATCAAGTGACATCCCTAATATGTATTATATCATTGCCATGTTTGTTGCTTCAATTTTTTTTTTAAAGTCCCGTTACTGTTAAATTTGCAGAAAAAGTTATTTTCATAAATTGTGCAATCAGTAAAATACTTGCTATGTTGTTCTTTTCTTTACTAGTTTCTATAAGAGTGCTATTTGTACCCAGGCATGTTTTGTAATTAATAACCCCCAAGATCATGCAAATCTCAAAAAAAAAAAAATTGTCATATAGTGGACTGCCTCAATGTCTGTAAATTTCAAACCAACATAATTTCAAACAAAATTATGAAACACAAAATTTTCTCCTAAAGACTAGGGCTTCACTAATGTTACTCCGAAACCAACTGTCAATCTTCTACAGTGGCAACAGACTCTAAGTTAAGGAATTGCATAAAATGTAATCGAGGCCATAGCCTCCTCTAAATGTGATTGCAGGGCGGAGGTGGGATAACTTTCCATACCACGTATACAGTCATTACATTAGGGTATCCTTTAAAATGTATGGAACTGCAATTTCCCATAAGTCCTGTTTTGTTAGGACCACATCTCAGGTCCACAGACCATTGATAACAGTGCCATATATATACTCGAGAGAAGACTGCTTCTCACATGGCCTGCTCCAGAGTAAGCTCGCTTACCAACCCGTATTCCTAGCACGTGAGGGCACCACCACTAATGTGGTGTACAAAGATATCCTTCACCAAAGGAAAATAGTCGCTACTTCGTGTTGAACATGCAGGCAAAGGCACAAGCACAAAGCTACTTAATGTAAAAATTACTCAAGCGCACAATTGCACACTTAATTTAATGTTACAATTCTGTTTTCAATTAACAAGTCGAGAACAAATTTAACTTCAGCATTCACAGCTCGTAGACTAGCAAACAGAACGTTTTTTTTTTCAAATGTGCTCAAATAAGGACCAGTTTGTTAAAGGCTTAAGTTTTGATTTTCTCATTAATATTCATCTCTAAAGTTAATTGTAATATTTGTATAAGTTTCAAGCATTGGAAGCGTCTGTTTATAAGGCTGCGTATTAGCGGAATTAGAAAAAGTGGTATGTGGACTCAGCCATACTCATTTTGTACGTTTATTGTAGCAAAGTATTGCAGAAGTTTTTAAAGTACTTCTGGCATAATTAGTGCACAACTTACAATATCCCACTATTTCCACCCAAAAACGTACATGAAAAATATGGCTATGTCGCAAGTATGTCTCGTCCAAGTTCACGAAGATCCATCCCATCCTTCTTCCTTCAGCTTCTGATATTGCCTCAGGAAATCCCTTCGCATTCTTGAGATTTTCGCATCTTCCAAAAGCACCTTCCGAGCATCAGTCTTCTTCCACGAGAATCCCAGCCTGAGAAGCAGTCGATGCAAAGAAATCCTACTCCCCTGGAACCCGGGATCGCCGCTGTTCTTCAAGGCTTCCAGGATTGTATCCAGTGTCACATGTTCTCCTGGAAATATTTTTCACACTACGCTAACACACACGCACTCACACACACTCCTGCAATTGACTGAACTGGGTGTGCATTGAAAACTGTAGAAGTACATGTCTCACATGGTTGCTAGATAACCTGGTTAGTCATGTTCAAACAGAAGTAACTCGTCACCAGAATACATGTCATAGCGCATAAATTTTTTTTTATAGTGAAATCCTAATTATTTCATTTACAAAAATGGTACAGCAATGTTTGTTTATTTTCAGTGGCAGTACTGATCTAAGTAAGAGCAAATATTTCAAATATTTATTCCTGAGAAATTTGAAAGCTTAAATATAAATTGTTTCAAATGTCCATAGAATTATTTCAAGTAACATGCCTACTCTAACATGTATAGTTATTTTTAATGCAATGCATTACAAATGACTGAAGGGGCACAGCAAAACCTACAACTGGAACAAAAAATAATTCACTGTCTTTGGTGAATGCACAGAGTGCAGTAATTGTAATAGCCTATGCCAATAAATGTATTGCTGTACCACTGAAGTTATGTGTACTGCAAAAACATGGATTACATCATTGAAATTTTTTTTATATAGGCCTACTGTAAGTCGTAAGGTCAGAGAAAACATTATACAATCATTGGTTTAATATACCTGTTTCATACATGCGGTATATGATGCGACGAGTAAGACCGCATGTAAAATTGTCAACATCTCGGACACCTTCCACCCTTTTCTTCTGGTCTTCCCTGGTGTCTCCAGATTTTCTGGATCCTTCTTGTAGAACATGCCAAATGAAGGTAATTATATACAATAAGGGCTTTTCCGAAGACCGAGAAAATAATACGAGCAAATTATGTATATGGTTATTACTAATCACTCTTAATATGAATTTCATTAGGGCTGCACGTAATTTTCAGTATGAACCATGAAATGTGATGGTGAGTAAGACTATGAATATTAGCGTGCGCATGTGGTAAAACACGTAAAATATATGTAAAATATGTTTCTATCGGGTTACTGAATTGTGTTAAATATGATCATGCTTCGGTAAAGAAAACTTGTAATTTACAAAATGTTATTCAGAGGGTATGTTTTTGCCGACGCACCAGGGTTATATACAGGATAAAAAAACTATCTAGCAGTGTGAAAATATAATTCATTCCGATGAAGTTTTCAATGCTTGTCTTGTATATATTCACGAGAAGAATGTACTACGTAATGTATTAGTAGTAGAAAAAATATACATTTTGTATATCATACAAAAATACATCCACAGTTGTTTACAAGCAGTAGACGTGTATCGCCATGATACTTTAATTGAGTAATCATGCACAGACACAGGATACAAATGTGCATCAATATTGGTTTCTGTGACAGTTGTATGCTAAGAGAGGGCGCAATTTAAGTGTACCTTGTAAAATTTACTGTGCGATAGCATGTGATCTGAAAGTGTTATTTAGCGTTTTTCATTGCGATTCTTTCAATTTGAAGTATTAAATCAAATTATTGTGCGATGGGCGTTTCTTTGCAATCATGTCAATGTGAAATGTTAAAATAGAATATTGTGCGGAAATAAGAGTGTTTGTTGAGTTTCCATGAATCGAATAAACGCAAACGTGTCCTAGACATGTCTTAAAGGCCATAAATCTCCAAGGACCTATATTCGTCAATCACATGGGTGAATAACGTCATTTATACTCTAGTTTGGTAATTATCCAGTTTAGGGACTTTTCTGAACGAAACGCCGTAGACCAACAAAAGTAGTATTGATTGGTTCTGCACAGATTACCTTGTTCATATTTAGGAGGACGTAATGTTAAAATAAGTAGAACGTATCAAATAAAATAGTTAAATGTACGAGCAGCCCGCCGCTTTTTAATTTCGTAATATGTGCCCACCTAACCTAACAGAACCTAACCCCACGATGAGTGAATCACTATTTTACATTTTTAAANGTCAATCACATGGGTGAATAACGTCATTTATACTCTAGTTTGGTAATTATCCAGTTTAGGGACTTTTCTGAACGAAACGCCGTAGACCAACAAAAGTAGTATTGATTGGTTCTGCACAGATTACCTTGTTCATATTTAGGAGGACGTAATGTTAAAATAAGTAGAACGTATCAAATAAAATAGTTAAATGTACGAGCAACCCGCCACTTTGTTTACGTCATGGATGCCATGATTTTTGGTGTAGTAATCCATTAGTAATGTGAACAAATGCATATTGTGCCGTCACCTTATTGGCTGTNTTTTACATTTTTAAACTAACCTAGGATTGAAGGATTTTAAGCTAACCTAGGATTATAGTCATAATATAACCTAGGATAGTAGGGTTTTAAACTAACCTCTGATTAACACCCTACAATCCTAGGTTAGATTAACACCCTATAATCATAGAGTAGTTAAAAACCCTACAATCCTAGACTAGTTTAAAAATGTAAAATAGTGATTCACTCATCATGGGGTTAGGTTCTGTTAGGTGGACACATATTACGAAATTAGTCATTCGTTAACGACCCTAGTATATTCGTGTTCTGCGTAATTAGTAGAGTGAAAATATACCACTTTTCGGGTTTTTTTTTTTACAGAAAAGCCCCTAAACTGGATAATTACAGTTTTAGAGGTTATGACCTACAATCACACGTGGTCAACATATAAAACAAGGCAAGGCACTACATCAAAACAATAAAATATGACACAACGTAATTTTGTACTTACCTGCGGACAGTTCGAGCGGGGATATGCAGAAGTTTTGCAGTCTGGTTGATACTGAATCTTTTTCCAGCTGGCCAGTGCGAATCATGTCTTCCACTTGCTTCGCCGCACGAATAATATCTGCCTGCCTCTGACTGTTCGTAATGGGATTCCGGGACCGGTTCATTTTCGAAGTACCGAATTTAGGAAAACTAAAAGCTAGAAACTTAAGAGACACTATCCACTACAAAGCGTATAAAGTATAGGTACTAGAACCAGGCAACGGAAACACTGTGCAGTTACAGTAAAGCAGGAATAAATTGCAAAACAATCGAAAATACCGACACGCTAGATAGAGCTAAAAATGGAAAAAAACCTAATATATAGGTTAGCAATATTAAGGAAATATAAATTAAGACTACAAATGATGGTACAGCTATAAAGTAAATCTACTTAAAATGAGTTTATTCCACAATTAACGTACAAATAAGAAACTTAGAAGAGTATGCAGAGATTTTATAACTAATCCAACGAGTAGGCCTACAAGGGCAAAGGATATAAAAAACGATTAGAGTTAACCTACAGACAAAACTGTGATGTGCAATACTTCTAGTATAGTGCAATATAGTATTGCACTATAGATGTGCAGTACTACTAGTAAATACAGGCTAATTCAAAAGTTTAATGCTATAACAAAATTAAACTAAACCCAAAGCAAGGCTACAGTAGAAATGACTAAACAGACGTGCCGTAATATTNAAATTAAACTAAACCCAAAGCAAGGCTACAGTAGAAACGACTAAACAGACGTGCCGTAATATTACGTTGGAATTATACTACAAATAAAAAAACCACTACAATATAAGTTAAGTCTATATTAGAATTCTCTTAAATAAATTATGCAACACTAAAACACTAAAAACAATGTTATAAATAGCCAATATAGCAAGATCACAGAAAAACCACGTGCGAAGTCACAATGGCGTCGCTGTGAATCGAATGTGTTCACCAAGCCGTGTATGCACACATCTTAGGACGTAAAATTAACATGTTTTAATATTTCGTAGATGATCGGCATACATACTCAATACAATTCATAAAAACAAAATAATTACTTTTAGTAAAAAAAAGTATACAACTTTATGTTGAAAATTTAAATAAATAATTTTATTGTTACGAACTATTTTCTTTCTTACGGTGCCAACACTAAACTATACACAACGAAACGACCAGTCAGGTGATGCAATGCTGTGGCAATGATAGCAAAGGTTGTTTAACTGCTACGGAGTTGGTGGTTCTGAATTTCGCCGATCTGTCAAAAAGTGGCCTCCTTATATGGTACAGAATAGACTTGGACNTACGGAGTTGGTGGTTCTGAATTTCGCCGAGCTGTCAAAAAGTGGCCTCCTTATATGGTACAGAATAGACTTGGATCCCTTTGAAAGGTTTGCTTAGGTTATATTGAACAGTCAGTATGTACGTACAAGTTCTTTCCCCGAAATATACTAGTCCTGACTATTCCGACGNTACGGAGTTGGTGGTTCTGAATTTCGCCGATCTGTCAAAAAGTGGCCTCCTTATATGGTACAGAATAGACTTGGACCCCTTTGAAAGGTTTACTTAGGTTATATTGAACAGTCAGTATGTACGTACAAGTTCTTTCCCCGAAATATACTAGTCCTGACTATTCCGACGGGTCATCAACTACTTACACTAAACACGCTGAACTATTGGGCGGTACTAACGTAAACTACACATAAAACTGATGAATGTCCGGAATTGAGACAAGAGTCTGTTTATGTTTATACTGTGGTGAACTATGATATGTAGCACAAAATGGGAATAAATAAAACCTTTGGGAAACAAAACGTACGGAAATTGTATGAACGTAGTCAAGTCCACGTGCTATTCGCGGGAGATAAAGGAAACACAGCGATTATTTCATAAATATTAAGTTGCTTTACAGATGCAAGTTCTTTGCCTTTACAAACAAAAATCGCAAACGAAATACGGCAACCGCAGGAAGTGGGAAAGTACATTCGGTTAGTAAGCAACTTGGTACTTGCCAAGGGCAGAGTTTCTATGTTATGGCAGTGCCAGTGTATACGTGACGTCACAGGCGAGGTCAAATATGGACGTGTGTAGACTCAGAATCCGTACACGGCTTAGTTCTTTCTCCTTGCTTGTTGTGTGACGTTCTGCTAACATTGTAGACTGCTCTCTAAGCATCACTCAAGTTACATTCCAACTTTTATATAAAAATTAATTGTCTAAGTATTTAAACATCAAGAATAGTTTTAATAAGATGCCAGGTTGCAGAACAAATTTTTAATCGTCTGCTGCTAAAAATTACATTGCCAGTCAGTGATCACGTCGAAATATGTGTGTTCTGGAAATTTTGTCGAACGTTGATTTAAGTAGTTAAAAAGTGAACCAACCTATGTTTGTAGTGCGTATATTGAAACGTGAGTTCAGCTAACCGACTCGAGGGCCGGTAACATAAAATATTATTGCCCTGCGAACTTCGATATTTTGAATTTGCTGCTTATCTCACCAAATAATGTTGCCAGGGTGGGGGGCCTTTTTATAATAATTTAGGCCTAATCCTTTTAAAACTGTATACAGAATAAATATATGCGTATCACGGAAGTTGGATTTATTTCATCATAGGAAGTACGTGTCTTGAGTATTTCATCAAAATAATAGTATTAAACTGAACTAACGTTTTGGATTATCGCTTCACCAAAGTAAATATTTTTTGTTTGTTTTTGAAAATTGTCTATCAAGTAGTTTTTTTTATATTATCTCCATTTATAAAAGTAAAGAATTATTAGTACCTATTGATGTAAGTTTTCAAATATTAAACGTTCACAGAGGTTGATCTCAAAGGAAGCCAGAGGCACTGCAATTGAAGTGCTCAAAAGAATACGAAAACGTTTTAACTCTGCTTTTTCTGGTTGCTGGACTAGGGCAGCATGACTCAGATTGATTCGACGTGCTGAAGAAATCATGCTATGAATCGTCATATTGTAATGGACGTGGTTTTAATTTGAATGGTGGCCTTTGCAATTGCGAGTGCCTGTAGTTTTGCTGTTCGTGGCGTCAGCGGTTGTTGAGGATATGCCTTTGTGCACGGGATCAGCCACTCTGTCGTGATGCGTGGCAGTCCCCATCAAGCAAAGTCTGCTTGTCGGTGGTCGGGTGTGTTAAACGAGCCGCAGATGATCAGGTCAATTAGTAGTGATGTATGTGATGCCGGAGGTCGTCGGGGCGGTACTCGTCCCTCGCGGGTCGGCGTGGCGACGTGGGGCACACGCGGTTCAAGTTGCTAGAGATGGCAGCACCCGGAGACTCCATAAAACATACTCGTCTTCTCGTAGAATAACAAATAAAACTGGCGAAAACTTACTTTCTGAAGGCGAACTTGTAATTTATTGTCGTTGACAGTTATCGCTCCGCCAAGCCGCGACATTCACGTGAAGAAGACCCGGGATCCGATTATAATTTCGAGGCCCCAACTAACGCGTGATTCAGAATTTGAACACAGAGTAGGTATGCATAAAATGGTGTAATGGCTTACTTTTTACTTTAATCAATGAACTTGCCGTAGCATTATCTGTGCTTAATCGTAGGGCTGCCCAAGACATTGAACTCGGACTGGTTAAAAATACCGTGAGAACGATGCCAAGAGACACAGGCATTCCACGTCGCACGGTTTGGTAGGAGGATACGAAAAGTAAGGAAGAAGTTGAAAGTAGAACCTGGGTAACCATAGGTATTCTGCATTCCGGTGTCTGGCACTTACTATTTTAGTGATGAGTTCGACGATATCTCTAAATAGTATAAAACAAAGTCGCTTATCCGCGTCTCTCTGTGTATTAGCTTAGTACTTCTGAACTACTTGATGGATTTTGATGCGATTTTCAACATAATTTAGAAAATTTCTTGATGAAGGTTTTGGTGTATAATACATTTATATTTAATGTTAGGATAGTAGAGAAATGTCGAACCATTTGTAATCAAGTAATAAAAAACAGCTTTTAGGGCGCTTACATGGCTTGCGCTGACTAAACCATAAGAGATACATCAAATTAATGTACTACAGAATTGTAGCTCTCAAAAAGGTCTACAGAAAAGTCCGTGATAGCATATGTTTATCTTTTAAGGATGACCCACAGTAACCATTTTTGTCTTTCAAAGTTTAATAAAAAATAATGGTTCACTTGCGAAGCAGTTTTGACTAAAATAGTATTTATTAATTCTTATTCAATTAAATATGTAGTTACCTTAGGTATTTAGTTAAGATAAAATTTGTCCTTTACACCATATCATTTAAATGAATATCTTGGAAGATATTACAGGTTTTCCTATTACACCCGGGCAAAGCCGGGTGGTTCTGCTAGTTGTAGATAACACTGTCTGCCTGTCCCATATTCATACCATCTGGAAGATTTATAGGGGAGTCTGGTCTTACTATCAAACCTTCGAGTTTGGATTATGATTCTTTGATCGCTTATATGAGCTGCAGTAGTTGTAGGATCGGCTTAGCTGCTTGCGGATGTTGCTGTTGGAGATCGCTGGTCGTTCGTTGCCAGCGACATGTGGCCGCCCCGCACTGTCGCTGCTCCTGGCTCGACTCCAGTCCCCTTCTCTTCCTTCTACCTCACTCCATCTCCCTTATCCCGCCCTTTCTCGCGTGCGTCTATTATGAGAGTTGGACGCCGGAAACTGGGCCGTTGCCCGTTTGGACTACTTTGTAAACTTTCGTCGTCGTTTCCTGCCCGCCTTTCCCTCCCGCGGTCGGTGTCGCCGCGGCGCCCGTCGTCTCAAGGTCATTGTTAGCGACCTCCCTTTCGGCGTCGAGCCACGTGGACGGGGCGACCTCGTGCAGTAGTTCAGCTATGGATCCCGTTGTTCATCGACTGTGGTTTGCGAACCTGGAGTAGTGACTTTTCCTGCAAGGACCGCAGTGAGTGTAGATTGTTAACGTGGTCTGGCAGTCAATGTAGAAAAATATTCCTTCGCTGCAAATATACACTCCAGTGGAAAAAAATTAACACAGAACATAAGAATATTCCGGCATTTTTAGTGAGTAAATACGGTGGCTTCTTTGCATTACTGTAGCTCTGATTCTTGGAAGTAAACTGGCGTGTCATAATACTATTGTGGTTTCTGCATCATTACCATGAGAAATATCCATAAAGAATTACAGCTAAATATGGTTGCATATAGGCTCAACTACGGCGACTGGTGGGGTCTAAGGATACAGCTGGACCAGGCCCTAAACTAATGGGCACCTCTCGTGAAGATAATTTTGATGTAGATAAATTAAAGACTTCAATGACCAGAGTTCGAATACACTTAAAATTTATCATTTAAAATTTTTTACTGTAGTAAATTAGTTATCATTAATGTAATATTATCAAGTATAATCATTTTGGTTTTAGCCATATGTTAGTAAGGAAGATGTGATATTTGTATTATTTTGGTAGTCATAAATACTTACGTTTTATCGGAAACAAGACCTTGTAGTTTTTCATAATTTAAGTGAATCTTTGTACACGCAAATTAAATCGAGTAAATGACAGGGGAGAGGAGGTGGCTCAAAAATCCGCAGTGAACATGAACGGTTTTTAATTTACGTCGCTAGTGCTCTGTTGCGCACTGTTTTTTCATTACCCCTGGAATATCTATTGAACTGGAGTGTAACCATTCTTGTGAGAGTTTTTTTGGAACCTTTGTTTTTATTTGAAAGCGACCANTCCATCTCCCTTATCCCGCCCTTTCTCGCGTGCGTCTATTATGAGAGTTGGACGCCGGAAACTGGGCCGTTGCCCGTTTGGACTACTTTGTAAACTTTCGTCGTCGTTTCCTGCCCGCCTTTCCCTCCCGCGGTCGGTGTCGCCGCGGCGCCCGTCGTCTCAAGGTCATTGTTAGCGACCTCCCTTTCGGCGTCGAGCCACGTGGACGGGGCGACCTCGTGCAGTAGTTCAGCTATGGATCCCGTTGTTCATCGACTGTGGTTTGCGAACCTGGAGTAGTGACTTTTCCTGCAAGGACCGCAGTGAGTGTAGATTGTTAACGTGGTCTGGCAGTCAATGTAGAAAAATATTCCTTCGCTGCAAATATACACTCCAGTGGAAAAAAATTAACACAGAACATAAGAATATTCCGGCATTTTTAGTGAGTAAATACGGTGGCTTCTTTGCATTACTGTAGCTCTGATTCTTGGAAGTAAACTGGCGTGTCATAATGCTATTGTGGTTTCTGCATCATTACCGTGAGAAATATCCATAAAGAATTACAGCTAAATATGGTTGCATATAGGCTCAACTACGGCGACTGGTGGGGTCTAAGGATACAGCTGGACCAGGCCCTAAACTAATGGGCACCTCTCGTGAAGATAATTTTGATGTAGATAAATTAAAGACTTCAATGACCAGAGTTCGAATACACTTAAAATTTATCATTTAAAATTTTTTACTGTAGTAAATTAGTTATCATTAATGTAATATTATCAAGTATAATCATTTTGGTTTTAGCCATATGTTAGTAAGGAAGATGTGATATTTGTATTATTTTGGTAGTCATAAATACTTACGTTTTATCGGAAACAAGACCTTGTAGTTTTTCATCATTTAAGTGAATCTTTGTACACGCAAATTAAATCGAGTAAATGACAGGGGAGAGGAGGTGGCTCAAAAATCCGCAGTGAACATGAACGGTTTTTAATTTACGTCGCTAGTGCTCTGTTGCGCACTGTTTTTTCATTACCCCTGTAATATCTATTGAACTGGAGTGTAACCATTCTTGTGAGAGTTTTTTTGGAACCTTTGTTTTTATTTGAAAGCGACCANAATATCTATTGAACTGGAGTGTAACCATTCTTGTGAGAGTTTTTTTGGAACCTTTGTTTTTATTTGAAAGCGACCATTAGCATGAAATTTGTCGCCTCGTAGCTTGAGCTTAAAAACCCTTTAGGTTAACTTTGAATGGATTAAGACTACACTCAGTTTAGTTTGCAAATGCATATATTACTTGTGATTTCCGCCTCCCCCCCTTCCTTAACATAGTTTCAAATGTATTTGGTATAGTCGTGTAAATATTCATTATTGGTACATTTTTAGTAAGCAAATTAAGAATCTGGAAATAATTTTGCACATTAAAATAAATCACATCTTTTTTTCTCAGACATTGGTGACAGCATGGAAGTTGGCTGCTGGCGTTGCGTGGAACCGGTTCAATGGAGGACAGTATATTTTTTCCTCGACCTTTCTAAAATACTGTTACTGGACGCCTGAGGGGCGGATCCGACTTCTTCAGGAACGGAGGTCTTAATAAAAATAAAAAAACTAAATTCAATAATTTTATTTATTTTCACGAAGATTTGATGTTTTACCGGATTCCCGATATTCACGGTACACTCGTGAAATGGTCGTACGCGAAAATCCAAATTTTATCGCTACCTCGGAGATGCTATATCCCATCTCTCGTGCGCCGACTATAACACCACGTTCAAATTCACTTAAATATTGATAACCTGCCATTGTAGCGGCAGCAACCGATCTAGCAACTTTGCCAGACGCTTGTTGTCTTATATAGGCGCTGCCTACCGCATCGCGTTACTCTGATTGGTTCCATACCTCTGTTATTTGCATACGCATGCCTATACCAGTTTTTTTTTGGCTCTCNCATACGCATGCCTATACCAGTTTTTTTTTGGCTCTCCAGTGTATGTACACATACATACACACACAAAATACACACATAATGTATCTAAATTCGACCGACAAACTTCGGCTGCAGGTTAATCACCAAAAAAAGTTGCAAACCTATATACAACTCACGGTCTAAATCGACTCCCAAGGGCGGTACACGTCTTTGAAGTTGGACCTGACGCACCAGATTATTACTGATATGGGAGAAAATATGTAATATGGAACGATGCGTTTCTGGTTAATGTGTAAAATGATCTACAAACACCACAAAACCAGTGGCTGTCAACAAATTAATCCATGGAAATAATAACGGTTACCACTCTTATTGCGAGCCATTCGACATGACGCGGTAGCATATGTGGGATCTTATTGATGGAATATGAATCATCATATTCCAATTGACGAAAAAGGTTGCCTTGTGTAAACACCCTAACCCCCACCGTTTTCGAGTAATTCGAGTTTGAAATTTCAAAAGAATTATGTTCAAAACCTGGCAGGCTGGTAACACGCACAACCCATACTAACGAATGGTTGGGAATATCAAAGGGACAAGATAACAGTGAGGGGACTGAATCATTCAGACATATGGGGTAACAAATGTACGTTTGTGGTTTACCGGTATGTAATAGTTAAGTTGTGGCAATAAGGGGATGCCAGGTAAATTCACATTGTCTTTTATTACATAATGACGTGCAATACTGTGGTATAAACGAGCCTTAGAGGAGGTGCTCGAACTGTCGGCCTCCAACCTCGGGGCAGTGTGTACATCGACGATGTAACGATTGCCGAACACTGTCAAACACGCCGGGTGTGGTTCTTGTGGTTTCGGCAGCAGCATGTATTCTGGCCACGAGATCCTCCGGAGATGCTACTGGAGTCTCGTACACCGAACACTTCATAGCACCCCACAAGTAAGTCAAGCAGTGTTAGATCTGGAGACCTCGCAGGCTATAACCTCGGCCCACCATGGACTATCCATTTACCTGGGAACGTGGTGTCAAGGTACTCTCGAACATGTGCACCAAAGTGTGGTGGTGTATAGTCATGCTGCAGCCACATTTCTTATGTGGTGCCCACTATTATCACATGCTTACGTTCACTAAGAGCTAACTTAACTAATGTTTTTGTAAACTGAGATAAATTTGTGCCAAGCTTTATACTAGGCATTGTATTGTATCGAACTGAAATTATGTAAACAAAAACAAAACAAAATACAGTAATTAAAATAAGAGATATTAGCCTAACAAATATATGCATGAACAAGTTCACAGCAAAAATGCTAAAAATATTAACTATGACAGTAATTTAGGGTAGCGCAGCTGATTAATATGTAAATTATATCTAGCATTAACCGTTTATCCACGAGGCCGGTGCAAAAATTCACCCTTGAACGACCAGACGCAAGTGAAGAAAATGAGATCTTCATCAGATATCAGCACTTGCTTGACATGTATCTGGTTGCACAAAGTTAAACAAAAAGTGAGCTGCTATCTGGTGTGTTAAGTGTGAACCCGACTTGCCTAAGGAGTGGCGAAGGCAAGTCAATCTCTTCCCCAAACTACGTCAGCCAATGATGGGCTTACCTGCTTGCTGTTGTATGACAATAGCACACCTTGTCCTGCCGACAGGCAGTGCTGGCAAAGAAGGGTCGGGCGACATTATTTTCAGAATTTTCAATTATAAATATTTCAAAGCAATTATTTTTTGCGGAAAAATTGATTTTTGTACACGCAGTGGCTATAAATATGAAAATTGAAACTGATGGTGTAATTCTTAAGAAAATATTTTGTAAAATAATGGCGGCACAAGTGGAAATAGAACAACAAAATAACTATTGTGCGTCTTGGTATTTCCATATATGGTAATTCTATTCTAAAACCTCACTACAGTTTCTAATTATATATTTCTGGTAATTAAGAGGGTTTTTTGAAAATAATAAGTTTAATACATGTCGGAGAACGTGCCAAGTCACATGCCCTTTTAACTTATAATTTATTTACTCCTTTACACAGTTTATATTTGTCCGGTAGCGACAACAGCTTTTGTTGTGTAATGCCGTAGAAAAAATTGCAATACTTTTATTTGTTTTTCAATTCTAATTTTTAGCCATTTTTTTTTAAAGTGCTGCAGGTTATTTAAGGAACCTAGACATTTTAAAACAATGTTAGCTGAGTAAAGTTACGAAATTAATTTAGGTATGTATAGGCTACCCACGGTAAAGTGAGCACTTTTGAAAGCTCTCTTCATTTAGAATAATAGTCAATAAATATATTTTATTTTAGCCTTGGATTTTAACTTCCGAGTGCGTTGGAATATACACACTGTTTATTACTTACATGGCAACATTTATTTAGAAATGTGGTTAAAGGATAACAAATGTCTGAAAGGAAAAAGTAACTAGGCCCTTAAAAGTGCTCACTTTACCGTGAACAGTCTATACGAAGTACTGCGTCAGGGTAAGTGGTAAGGTAAAGAAAACTTTAATATTTGATATTCGCCGTGTGTGTAAAACATAACAGCGGGCAAAGGAAATTAATTGAAATGAAAGGAAGGCAAGTGGAGCAAGCAAGCACGCTGTGTCTAGACGGGCAGCACGACAGGCCAGTCGCGGTGAGGTGAACACGAGGAGTTGAAAGAGACGGCAGTACATACATGGTTCAGGCAGCGGGAAGAAGTCAGCCCCTCGCCGTCTGCCGGGGGTCACGTGTTGTGTGAGTCACCCCGCTGTCCAGACGGCTCGCCGCTTCACACTTCCCCTTCTCAACCATACGCCCATGCCCTTTGACCTTGTGCTGTGACCTCCAATACATTATCCAGGGGTTCTGTTTTGTATACGCTGTTGACGGTATAGTGAGCACTTTTGAGGGCCTAGTTACTTTTTTCCTTTCAGCCATCACTTTATCCTTTAACCACCTTTTTAAAATAAATATTGCCANCTATCCAGGGGTTCTGTTTTGTATACGCTGTTTACGGTATAGTGAGCATTTTTGAGGGCCTAGTTACTTTTTTCCTTTCAGCCATCACTTTATCCTTTAACCACCTTTTTAAAATAAATATTGCCATGTAAGTAATAAATACAGTGTATATATTCCACCGCAGTCTGAAGTTTACGTCTAAGGCTAAAATAAAATATATTTATTGACTATTATTCCAAATGAGAGGACTTTCAAAATTGCTCACTTTACCGTGAACAGCCTATAACTGTGTTTATTTAAAGACATTTACCGCATAACTATCTTTACGATGCTAAATAGTATTCTGTAACCTAAAATATCGCCATGACGGTCTTTCGAATGCCTCGTGACTGTCCCTATATAAAACAGGCCAACAATGTGTCTTAACGAACGTCAGTGGGAAGATAATGGTCGCTGTATTATGGTTAAGGCTCTTATTCGCCCATTTTGCAGAAATTCTTCGTTTTCGCGTCATAATTTCGGATCCATAGTAATTACTGACAATGTACGATTATTGAAAATTTACATTTTACGAGAAGTTTAACGTTTTTGTGTTTAATTTTAATTGTTTTTTATCTGTTTGTTGTAAAAAGTCTAGGACATATTAATAAAATATGAATTCGTTCCCAACTTTTTACAAGCAGATAACACACAATTAAAATTACGCTCTAAAATATTAACTCGTAAAATGTAAGTTTTTTTTATAATCTTACATTGTCAGTAATTACTGTGAAGCCAAAATTATGACGCTAAAACGAAGAATTTCTGCACAAAGGGTGAAGCAGAGCCTTAATTTCAACAAACGCGCTTCGTTGGACATATATGCTGAGGGACTAATCGAGGAATGTTTTGCATACAGTATGTCACCAACAGAAACTTACATCAAATAACGACGCACGCGCTTGGGGCTTACACGGAGCTCGAACCCCACAGAGGTTGTCAGCACGACGATGAGACTGCGTCAGTTTAGTGCTTAAGAGTGTAAGTGAAGCGAAGAGATTTGGGCGGCCCTTTACATCGGGTTTTTGAGAGCCGATGATGGTGAAGTGAGGTGAGTATGGAGCAGCGCCGGAATGAAAGGGCGAAGGAAACTGGATATCCCCGAGAAAACCTGCCGACTAGCGGCATCGTCCGGCACGTTTCCCACTTGAGAAAATCCTGGAGTGACCCGGCCGGGGATTGAATCCGGTTCGCCTTGGTGGGAGGCGAGCAGGTTAGCCGGTCAGCCACCGCGGCCCCCCTTACGAGTGTAGTCCATGCTCGTGCTAGTGGGCCACAAACGAGCAAAACAGCTGTAGGTAGGCGAGCGCGTGCCTGGCGGGCGAGTTAGCTTCCAAAAAACTACTGTAAATGGTCGGCCGTGCGTGCGTGTGGCGTTGAACGGCAGTTGCGACCTCCGCGCGTTTTCGGCGGCTCGCGGTGCGTGAAGGACGGCCGACTGGCCTCGGCGCGGGATAGCGTTCGACGTCCTTCCACGCACGATGCCCAAGGATGNGCCCTGACCACGTACTGCTGGGCGTGGCCGGGACTCGAACCCACGCGCCTCGCTCGCGGCCACCGTGACTTGCCGCTGCCCCTCGCTCGGGCAACGCCGGCCTATGTATGTCCTGGCGATTATTTACATAGACAGTTGTTGACGGTACTGTATATGTACAATAGGCCCATATTTTACGAGAAAAATTTTGCTCCATATCGTGTATTTGTTAGTTAAGTATTGAATTTACCTATGTTATATTATATGGTAATAGTATATATATATAATGTGTATATATATGTATATATATATAATATATATATATATATATATAGTACAATATTTGTGACTGCAGTAAAATATGAAATTTCGATGTTACTAATATTTGCGAAAAATGATCGTAGAATTTCATTATACTAAGTTTATGGAAGGTATATTTCGCATGGACACATGATTACATGTACCGAAATTATTTTGAAAAGTAGCCCAGATAAAATTCCTTTCGAGCACTTGACCTGGTTCTGGACCTAACTTAGATAACTGTTACCTCAGACTGCAGGATGTGGTGTAGGTACTAATTTGTGTCATTGGAATATAATAGTGCATAGTTCTGAAATTTCATCTAGGTCTTGAGTGTTTGTGTGGCCCATATTCGCTTTGTGGTAGAACCGCAATCGGGCAGCCGCATTTCAACGTTATTCCTCCTGGCTTGTTCTGCAGGGTTTCCTTGGCATTTGCGTCATCTCAGCACCACCATTTTTGCGTAGGAGTTCGTCGCCAACGACTTTTAGGGCATACTGCTTTGCGAATTCACTTTACTCCTTAAACCAACAGTAGAGTATACTAATATAAAGCTAAGATTAATGGTAACCTTACTTTCATAAAAATACTAGTTACTTTCTGAAGTTTTCGGTGTATGTGTGGAAGGTATAAACGGTGTCTGGACTGGTTAAAAATATCAAAACTCGCGTTATGTAATTGACAGTTTAAAATAAGTTGTCCTGTTTAAAGTTCACGGAAACCTTCCAGTGTCATGTGACCACTGTTGACTTTCTTACCGCAATGTTTTGTTGTTTGTACTCGTAAGCACAGATCGTAGCATTTGGTTGGCTCATTGGGCAGCCAAACTGATAGGTGGTTTTACGAACGTAATAAATTACGACGTGACTCATTCGAGAAGTTGTTTTGTGCCTAGCAGTCCTGGCATCAGTTTTCTCTTTTCTAACCGCCAACGTAACACACGAACTATTTTTGTGTCTAAGTCGGTAGTAAGCATGTAGGCCCTAGTTTTTAGGTTTACATATTATCGAAATGAGGACGTTGTTGAACCCATAAACTCAGAATTTCATTCGTGGTAGAACACGTATATTTTAACGTTTATTGAAAAGAACTTGATAGAAAATTCTCAGCCTAATTTATAATGATTATCACATTTTCCCCCAGTAAAAATTTATGCTGAAAGGATAGATTGTTGGAGAGTTTCTACTTCAGCATCTAAAACGTGTGCCGTATTCTAAAACGTGTGCCGTATGATGAAGTCGGCCACAGCGATCAGTCAGCCACAGTGAACTTTACAGGGAGTTGCAAACGTCTGCCGCTCCAACATCGCCCTGCGTGCTTGCACAAATCGCATACTGCAAGGTACCTCGTTAGTAAAGCGGGCGTGAGCAATGCCCTTTCCGCTAATTCAACGCCTCGCCGACCAAAATAACAGTTCCTCCTTACTGCCTGCTTCCTGAGCCAGTCATATGTCTCACAAATTTTCTCTCCAAGTCGACACGTCCAATTCTTGGCAATGGGAAGCACGGGGAAGGCTTACGTAATTTTAAAAGTGTACTTCTGCATTTAAAATGCCATTTTGACCTAGCAGAAAATTGGTAGCGTTTGTATACACACTACGACGAATGCTTACATCTCTCTTTATCGGACTCAATTTTGTCTCGATCTCTCTGAGCATTTGTGTGTGTGTGTAGCCGTCTCTCCCTCCCCCTCTTCATTTCTTTCTGTTCCTTTTTTTATGACTATCAATTTCATGGGCATGTCTCAATATGTTTGACTTCAGGACTGAAACCGTGCCCAAACTTTTTCTCTCATTTTCGGCTGTCTTTGTGAAGACGCAGGGCAGTATCGCGTTGTGTGTGTGTGTGTGTGTGTGCGTGTCCGCGCGCGCGCGCGCGCGCTTACGGTCATCTTTGGGTGATATGTAGGTTCAAGTTAGTTGTAGGTCCACTTTGTTGACCAGATGCATCAAAACCCTGCGTCTGTGAGGGCAAACTCCAACAGCGCTGTTTTAAAATGCCAAAAATTGTAACTTAATGGTTGAGAATATGCAATCGTTTCTAGGGGCCGGCCCAGATCTCTGGCGCCTTGATCGTGACTACTTCGGAGTGTTGCCGCTGACCAACTTGATTTAGTTTGCGGGGAGTTGATTCATTAGCAAAATTTTAAATCTAATATTTATCTCTCATCTGTTAATATTTTTCATATTCCTCACATACAGAAGTGACCATTTTTCTTTTGGATTTTGTGGAAAATTGCACTTGACCTCGCAGCAGTTGCACAAATTTGGCACTTGCCGAAGCGGGAATTTGCTGAAAGTGTCGTGTAGTGCGCTAGCTGCTTTGATTATTGGTTACGTTTGCTGTTTTAT
>NQII01000595.1:670650-683934 GCA_002778355.1 Clitarchus hookeri
GGGGGGGGGGGTACTCTTTGGACAGTTAAATGCTAATTGAATGGAAAGTGGTCAGTTATCTTACAAACGGTTGTGTGAAGCCATGATTTTATTGTAGATAATGTGACATCGATCATACATTAATTTTTTGGGTAATTGAACATTTTTGGATGTACATTATTTGTAGACTGTTGGCCAGTTTGAAGTGTTTTCTTTGTGAAATGTTTAGAGTTCGCCGTGTGGTCTGTAGGTACTAGTGAGTGGGTTGAAAAATGTTTTCTGTGATTGCTTGACTGTAATTTTAACATTAGTATCTTGCATTGGATTGATTCTGTTTGTAAATGGTAAGATGAAACGCTACAAATATTTGTGGTTACTATGCCACCCAGCATTAATCTACTCTTGGTAACATTAATTTGTGTCTTCTGTTTGCTTGTTAATATTCAGTCTGTGTCCTGCTTGCTTTCGCTAGTTCGGCCTTGACGACGGAGCCGGTTTGGTGTAAACGAAGGATTTGTTGTTCGCCTGTCTGGTGTGCCATTTAGTTTTCCGACTAGATGCTTCGCTGAAAAGGTTCTGGCCTCTACTTGAATAGGGGGTGGCACACCACTTACTCGTGCGATTTGCACTGTCTATACTGCCGCCAAAACGCTTCAGTATTCGTGATAATTGCAGGAATCTAATTTTCCATGCCTTTCTCCTTTTCAATTCTAACGGTGACTGATACAAGACGGGCGCGATTATCTTCAGCTTGGATAATCAAAATCTACCTTCGTCCCCATCCTCGTAGTTTTTTTTATGTATCAAACTGTCTACCTGCGTCAACTAAAAATAGTCAGTTATATTATTTCATGTAACTTGCGCCATGGGAAAGTTTAGAAATAACGATACGCCAACATGACTGCTAGGTTTAAAATGCAATATGTCATATTATGAACCCGTAACAAAGTTACTTGCAGAATTCTAATAAAATAAAAGTAAGNAGGTTTAAAATGCAATATGTCATATTATGAACCCGTAACAAAGTTACTTGCAGAATTCTAATAAAATAAAAGTAAGAGTAGTCGATTCGAATAGTATGGCGATTTCTCTTTCCCGCGAATAAGGAAGGCTTCGCTTGCTACAGAGTGTTAGGTGGTCTTACGAAGGGAGTGGTATTTTGACATGTGCGTGCGTGCCGCGATGGGCGCGAGATAGAAGAGCCATATGTGGGCAGGACTGATGAGTTACGCTGGTGGCGGTTCGCCGAATTGGCATGACGTGAGAAGAGGTGCGGCAGCGCGTTGCGTCATGTCGCTCCGCCCAGTGCCCTCGGCTGCCCTCCCCGCGGGACAAGACGGGCCTGTCGCAATGCCGTCTGTCGCCTGCCTTGCGTGCCATTACGTTACGCCGGGGGTAAGCCAATAACCGCTCCTCGACTCTCTGTGCTTAATTACCCGCGAGTCGCCGCAGGTCGGGCGGCTACTCCCCCAATTTGCGCCGCCCGGTCCGGCGACGGGACAGCACGACGTGTTCAGAATCTACGAGCTCTCCTCGGGCAGGCAAGCGGTGGAACTACACATTTGCGAAAATTGATGCGTAATTATTACTTGGTAAATTCCAATGCATGCTGTGGATTTCAGAGCTCGTTTCGAGTTGCTAATATCTGCATGAAAACTTCGGCGTCGATTTCTGGTTCGGTAACCATACACATGCACACTAATTCACGAGTAATGTGGAAGGATTACATAATGGCAAATCTTAAAGCGTACTTACCAGTATTGTCAACAGAAAGATAACGTGTTCTATTGACTCGCACGTGTACTGAGTGTAATACATCAATAGGATATTCACGGTAAAATGAGCACTTTTGAAAGCCCTTTCATTTGGAATAATATTCAAAAAATTTATTTTATACTGGCTTCAAGATGTTAACTTTCGAGTGCGGTGGAATATACACACTGTGTTTATTACTTAGATGGCAATATTTATTTTAAAATGTGGCTAAATCATGAAAAATGTCTGAAAGGAAAAAGTAACTAGGGTCTCAAAAACGCTCACTTTGCCGTAAACAGCCTATACAACGAATTACAATGCATAACAATTTTTCTAGCTTTTCGTAATNTCACTTTGCCGTAAACAGCCTATACAACGAATTACAATGCATAACAATTTTTCTAGCTTTTCGTAATTAAATTACTGTAAAAAAAAGTGATAGTACAATTTGTAGAATGCCAGTAGGAGAGTTGTTTGTTCGTGGCTTCAAGCGTTCGTTAGCTTCAGCTGCGCTGCAGTTAGCTTGTAAAACACATTTTAAAAATAACTCTGTGTAACCCATAAGCGGTCTATTTCTTATGAATTAACTCGTATTTCAGACTGTTGAATATAAATTTTAAAATAAATCGAGCATATTGCAAACATTCTGAAGCCCTTTAACCAAATTTAAGAAATGGCATTTTGAGACTGCTATGTCCTAAAATGTATTAACTAAACTTGTGTTAGGACTGCTTTGGATTTTGATATAGATTTTATTCCAATAAATATGTAGAGTCGCCGCCTGTAGTACGTAGAACGACGAAAGTGCTTTTCTCGGAGCAGCGGGGTGCAGTGGTCAGACCAGACCAGTCAGGCCTCCCAACACGCCGAACCGAATTGTTAATAAGCGTTTGTGGACATTCGAGGCCGTGGATACTGCGCATGCGCGTTCGAAAACTACCCCCCCCCCTCTTTTTTTAAAAACAGTCCTAGGTTAGTTTACACTACAAAAACTGTTGGATCATGGACAGATACAGACCCTCACATTGACATGAAACTGTCCTCTGAATGTTTTAAAACTGAAATTGAAAATAATATCAAAATTGTTTTATTGGTTTTATTAGATTCATTTAATATTGTTTCGTGAAATTATGATGACGGTGCCTCCTATTCATGCCACGAATCAAAAGTGAAGTTACATCANCATTTAATATTGTTTCGTGAAATTATGATGACGGTGCCTCCTATTCATGCCACGAATCAAAAGTGAAGTTACATCCGCTCCTATGTTAGGTTGACATACAACGTTGAAAAATGATGTGTGAAAACATGCATGCTCAGTAACGATGGCTGCTCACACACGTATGCGCTGTAACCACGGCATCGTTGGTGCACAGATTCTCTAGGAGATTCCCGGCTACGTGGAACTCGTGTTTTCGCACTTGGAAAAGTGTTTGACGATGTCATTGGCCGGTTTTCCCCTGGACATTACCGTTACATTTCCTGTCACCATCTTTGAATATAAATAGTACTACAGAAGGAACGAAGCGTAAGACGTCCTCTTGACGTTTTTTTTTAAATAGTTTTCTAGCGCCAAAAATGTGTTTGCCGGTGGCGCCATCGTATGACAAGCCAAGTACTTTAAGCAAGTCATTGTTTCGTTACTTTGTCCTTACGCCTTGATACACAGTAATGGCGCATATGTTTGACTCGCTGTGATAAGGAGCGACGGCTGGCTAGCGTTATTTTGTTCTCCGCACGATGTCTCCATGTGCAAATAAATATTTCTGAGTTGCGTTGCGTTGAGTTAGGAAACCAGCACAAAAACGCTGAGAAAGTCTTACGGCTTCGTTCCGTACGTAGTATTCCTTATATTCAGTCATAGGAGACCTTGTTCATTACTCGTCCAGTAAGGTGTGCAGCAAGCTTCAGCGAAGACAGTAGGAAAAAGTGAGAACAATTTTTGAAAATGTTAAAAATATGCTTTAAGCACCTAATTTAAGAAATATCGAACCGCAACTTTTTGCTGCCTGAAAAGCTGTTTATTAAAAAATTGAAAGAAAACGTAATTTACACACAGAAACACGCAAGACTAATGAAGTCATATTTGCTATACAGGATTATCCGGAACTCCAGGTACGAACTCTCCGATATGATTCGTTATGAAACGTGTTACACCCAGAGGGACGTTTGCTATTCTTTTAAAGTACGGTATATAACAATTGATTAACACCCACTGGTGAAGCTTTTCTGTTGGTATAGCATGGAATCCCCAAATTTTCTAATTACAGGCAATATTACCCGCTAAATGTATGTTTACAACTGATAGATGTCAAATGAGACCAGCTTTATTAACGAATTTGTTTCCTCTCTCGTAGTTTATTTTGCAAATAACTACTTTTAATTCCCCAATTTTAAGGGCCTGTCCTCCCCTTTATAATCACATTGTCATAGGCCCTAAAGTTCTCTACCTCATTTTACATAACGAATTATCTCACAAAGTTCGTGTCTGGAGTTCAGGATCACGTAGATTCCCTGTTAAAGAATTTTCGTGCCTGAAATATGCATGTCATCACGTGAGTGTAGGAAGGGTCTGCAGTGTATTGTTACAGAAACTGAGGAATCGTCTTCATGTGTGCATCATAAGTCGTCTCATTCGTTGCCTTCCTTCCATGCTTAAAAATCTGAAAATAGTTCCAGGTAGGCGAGCGTATTGCAACTCAGTTTTTTTCTGTGGCTACATTCCTTTTTATATTGACAGCGCTGAGGTCACTGGTCAGCAGGAAACTATTTAGGAACGCCGACAGTTAATCAGTTGCCAGCAGTAGAAACAAATGGCGTTCACTAGGCCTCACGAGTTGGTTGTCATTTCATTAGGAATGTGTGTGTTTTTCAATAAGGATATTAATTTGTAAAAAAATATAGTATGGACGTTAATTAAAATAATGTAATACTAACCCATCCTTATTTCTTACTTGGGTTATAATTATCATTTACCACTGCCATGATTGTTCGTCTGCAGCCTTAACACCAAACCAAAACACCTCTCGTCAGCGACTCATGAGCATAGACTAAAGATGAGGTAGACAGCTTATTTGCCTTCTGCGCATGCGCCCAACACTGACCTACCCCAAAGGAACACAACTGTCAAAGTCACATGGTCAACAGCGATGAACGTGGTTGTTTTTATCTTAATTTTTAAATGAAAATCACTTTTATATGAATAAAATACTTTTACCAATTTTAATTTAATCTAACTGCATTACATTGTTTAGTGGAAGTATACATACATCTCAAAGCACTTGTTTACATGAACAGGGTTCTAACCTCTAATCCAACCCACGTCGTTTTTGCTAGTCGTGTTGGCAGAAAACCAGTTCAATTTTGGAACACGAAGACTGGTTGTGCTTAGCCAGCGAGATCTGTCTACCTCATCCTTAGTGTATACTCATGAGCGGCATTAGTAAATAAATGAATACTCTTCCGTAATCTCAGCTACTGGCAGTTAAAGAAGGAACGTGAGTCTGTCGGTACTCCCAAACATGTCGAAAACCAGGAATGTTTTGCTTGTACTTTTACGGCGACTCGGAAGGGTAAATACAGAGATTTGGTAGGTGGTTGCGGACAAACAGGCGTCGACGCCGTTGGAGGGACGCCTTCACGTTGACTGTGCGGTAGTGACGTCGGCGCGCGTCGTTGTGTGAGCGTGGCCGGGGCCGCAAGCTGCCTTACAAGGCGGGTTGGCAGTCTGGGGGCGACCCACGCACACCCACCTGGGGGGGCTGCCGCACCAATTATGGACCATACACGCCCGCGGCGGCTCCAGCCCAGCCTCCCAGCCAGTGCTCCGATCTGCTCTGGACTGAATAATTGGTTGAGGGGAACCCTTCCCCTCCACGTCGTATCCTTGGTTCTTCTAGCTTGTGTATGATTTAAAAAAATTAAATTCTGAAAGTATACGCTATTCACGGGAAAATGAGTACTTTTGAAAGCCCTTTAATTTGGAATAATAGTCAGTAAATATATTTTATTTTAGCCTTAGACGTTAACTTCCGAGTGCAGTGGAATACACACACTGTGTTTATTACTTACACGGCAGTATTGATTTAAAAAGATTGTTAAAGAATAAAAAATGGCTGAAAGAAAAAAGTGAGGGCCCCAAAAGTGCTCACTTCACCGTGAACAGCCTATACCCATATATAGTCAATTCGCTGTTATTTCGAACTTGTCTGAATTCCTGCTAAAGTTCTACTTCCAGGATATTCCTCCGCCTCATGCATCCAAACCTTAACCGAGTCTAGAAAATTACAACAGAGGGACAGCGTACCGTATTCGTCCGCACTCAAAGTAATAATATTTTACGTAAGATCTATCTCTTACTAGGTATTACCAACACACCTATTTTCTCCCTGTTTTATTTACGTTGATAATAAACATAAAATATTAAAATTTATAAATAAAATATATGTAAACTTTAAATTTCATAAAAAAAAAATGGATATTTTTTATGTTAACGTTAGTATATATTACGTGAGAAACAATCGAGCACATCACTCTTCGGGTTATTTTTCAAAGGTTAAATTAAAAACGTGCGAAGAAACCGCGAATAGATTATACCCATGTAGCTATTGACCTTACATAGCAGTACAGACATAACGATTGAACTATGAACTTTTCTTTATGTACATCACAACATTGATTTTGCCAAACTTTGTGAGACGATTCGTTATGGAAAGTGAGGTAGAAAACATTACACGACTTATGACCTAACGTGCTTTAGGGAGATACACCCCCTTGAAAAATGGGAATTGAAATTTTTTTCCAAAATGTCAGAAACTTCTATGTTTTATCGACATCCGTTCGCCTGAGCAACACAATATTGATTTTACCAAATTTTGGCAGTGTTAATATTGTGACGTAATGAGGAGTTCGTAGTTTAGTCGTTATGCCTGTACTGCTGTGTAAGGTCAATATGTATTTGGTACAGGGGTACTTTCGGAATTTTCTTTTTTAAAAACATAAACAAGCTAGAAACCCCAAGAATCCAATATGGCGGGGGAATGTTCCCCGTAGTTCTCCAGTCTTCTGTTACTCGGCCAAATGATCTGCAAAGCCGGGTTGGGGTGAGACCCGAGCGCTGGCGTTGCTGTTGAGAGGAAACGATGAACTCAGAGTAGGGAAAATCTATGGCTGTTAGATGTCTACGCAAGCCCTTGCACATCTGCCTCATCAGAAATGTCAACCACAAACTCAGTAATCTGCCTCAAACTACACGGAAAGGTTATAATAATGTGCCACGACTATTGGCCACCTGCAGCCGAGCACTTCATCTCTTCTCGAAGAAGGAAGGGAAGAAGAAATAGGTGCTGACCTTGTGTATTTCACATAATTTTCGGACGCACACTCGACATGTTGACCGAGTATTACTTCCGTACAATTCACTCCCGAACTCTGACCGATAGCGATGGAGTAACATATTTTTGTCTGGTTTCTTCGTGTTTAACATAAAGCCAGATGAATCTCAGATTGTAATGCGGCAAATATGATTTGGAAGCTGGTTTCTGGAGGGAAAAAATAAAGCTTTTTCACATGGCGATTGCGTTCTTGTATTGTTGTATAAATTAGACTAGTCTACTGTGTAACAAAAAAATGCTGTCTTCTATTTTTCAAATTCTAAACACTTTAAATTGTGTTAACTGTTTCTCTACATGGCATTTGTGTGGCATTCCTACATAGTGCATTTTTATTATTTGATCGTTCCTGGAAAATACTGATGGTTGCAGGAAGGTCATTGTTCAAGAAATATTGTACATACAGCACATTTCATACACGATAATCATTGACTTAGAAATAAGCAGTCTACTTTTGAATGCATGCGTACTGGTGGTAGTAAAGATAAATAGTTAGTTATAATCTATTTATTCCGGCTAACTTGGAACGTTTGGATTTTGGGGGTAAAATAGAATACAGAACTAATGCACAAATAATATACAACATAATGTAAAAAACTTCCTATTTACACATAGCGCTTTATTTGCACATTTTAATGTATAGTGGTGTAGGTAGTAAGTTGTTTTATACATAATTTAGAACACTGAGTTATATCGGTGCACTGAACAGCAATGCATACATATTCAGTCGGAAATTAAAGGATCTTCTAACAAACTAAATACTGCAGTACCATGCATCCGGAAGGCCAGATAAAGAAGGTTCTGCTGTATGTCGCAACAACAGAACTGTCTGTAGCAGAGGTGCTCTGTTGACGCTAACAAAAAGCACCCACTGTGTCTACTTTTTATAGCTGCATGCGCCGTCGACGGCGGATAAAAGCGCTGATGTCATGGTCGCGCGCGGTTTGTCGCTGGTGGGTCGTCGGTGATAACCGCTGATGCGGTGGGTCTGCGTGGCGAGTTAGCCCCCCCCCCCNAATTTATTATTGAAATTAATAAAACTAGAGAAAAAAAGAGTGTTGGTAATGCCTAGTAAGAAACTGTTTTTATGCAAAATATCATTAAACTGAGTGCGCAAGAATGCAGTGCACTGCTCCTTTTGTGTAATTTTCTAGATTTAGTTACGGCGGTCGCCTACCTAACTCTTGAAATGCGTTGCAGCTTGTCTGAAAAAAGCTTTTTTAAATGAAACAATTAAATGTGCCCTCGACAAGTTTACCTATGAAAATAACACACATTCCAGGCGATGAATGACTGTTTACTATTGGTTCTGAGTCGTGCGGGGCTTGTTAGATGAAATAAAACCCAATGAAACATGTATGCAGTCTACCATGGTACTCTTTAATTATGCGAAATAATAGGGTTATCATAGAGCAAATAAAATTACTGCGAAATCTTTTAAGAAGTGACAAATTAAATTAATATAGTTTTGTTTTGCGAAGTGGCTGTACAACTTTTGTTACAGTTTGTTGATTTCTCATCAGAACCGATCCGAAGATACACCCANTTGTTGATTTCTCATCAGAACCGATCCGAAGATACACCCATAATGCACTCACGTTAGATGCCATAATCTGCCGGCTAAATTAGTTAGTCGTGCGTTTCCAGGGATAGCAAAATACGTGTTGAAGTCCGCAGAGGCAAATGCGGGGTTTTTTTTATTTTTTTTAAATAAAGTCAATTTTAAAGCAGAAAAGCAGCGGTCAAATGTAGCACGCACGTGTGGAACTTGGAGACATGCCAAGGTGGTGCTCAGGATGGATGACCTTGTCTGTGCGGAGGTCGTTGCCCGGCACGATCTCAGTGCGGACGAGCCTCGTGTTGTTGCCTGAATGTAGATATTTTGGTTTCCAATACAATCACGTTTGCCAGCACAAAGGAATAATCTGATGTGTTATTCCCGATCGCCTGTCCGAGGTTGACAGCGAAATAGAAATAGTCGAGGCGAGGCCTGGCCTGTGTTGTTGCCCTCTGGCGGCAGAGCGAGGCTCTCGCCACTACCTGGTAGTTTGTTTTCTGGTCGTTGTCGCTTCCTAGCGGGCCGGTGGTTGAGGTATTTCTGTCGTAGAGAGAGCGGCGCCAAAGTTTTTCCGCTGCACCGCTAGGCTACGTGTCCGGCATGCATCTCTGGCGAGGCCGGAACTGTAGCCCTTGGATTGAAGGTTACGCCGTGGAGTCAATTTTCAATGAATGCATTTAACAGTTTTAAATTAGTTGAGACCATTTCAGATTTACGACTGTCGTAGTTTCTGTTCGTTCAAGCGCACATGTGAAATGGAGTTAATTATTATTGCGTGTTATGTTGGTAATATCTAAACTGCGTTGAAATATAAATTTCCAACATTTTAAGTGTAGATAGCTGTAAGTTTGTGGATGTATTGCTGTATGATTGTACTACACGAAGAATAAACTTGAGTATGTGGCATATTTTCATCCCGGGGAGAAAAAATTGGGAACGACGACTTGTTTTAGACATAATCTTCGGCATGTTAATTTTTACAATAGCGCTAACATGAAAATTTTCATCTGCAATTAATTGATTGTAAGCTCTCCAATCTGTAGCCAGAGACCATTTCAAGTTAATGTGTAGGTTTCCAATATTTGCCATGTTGTTTGACTTTTTGTCAATATACGCTATTTGTCATCATTATTGAACGGAAAGAACACTTGACGGAAAAGTGGTTTGTAATTGGATCTAATTTTGACTCTCCCGCCCTGAGTTAATGTATTTTTCATGTTTTAGTGGAAAGTTAGATGTGATGTGAGAAGTCTGTTTTTATAGGTCGTCGGTAATGTGGTGTCGGAGCGACAGAGAGGGGCCAGGTAATGGAGCGAAGTTCTCAAACGCAGGCGCCATGAGAGATAACATGAATGGAATTCCAGTCGGCGTGCCTGGGAGGGGGATGACCTTTGACGGCCCGCCCTCCCCGCACCCCGCGTACACCGCTTGTTTGCCGCTGCATGGTAAGACAACACCGCCGCGGTCTCCTGGCCACGAAGCTGCCTGAGGAGATACCGCGAGTCATGGTCGTTCACGGCCTCCTTCAACTCTTTGTGAACCACCTCCAGTTGGTCCAGATCGCTCACTCTACGCGTTGTACAATTACACAATATGATTACGACACGGAGGAGATAAGTCCCCCAATCGACTGAGTTTACACTGGCTTATTTGGTCGACATCTTGATGGTGAATTGAGTTTTGATACTATTGGCGCACCCATTCCCGTTGATTGGCGAGTTCGTAGAGATCAAAGAAACCGCGCCACAATTTCGCGTGTACTCAGAGGTCCCTCTGTCTTAACAATGCTAGCTACATCTTATGGTTAGTCAAGCTGTGTACTATTGTATTTTGACTTTGTTGTGAGCATTTCTGGTATCTTAGATTAGTTTCTATATTAAACTCGCACAGTAGCTGACAAGAAACAAANTTTGCTGACAGGAGGCGTGCATCGCGGCAGAGGGGGATTAAAGCAGCCATGGCCGCAATTGGGGCCATGAACTGCATCCCTAAATTTTCCTATAGTTAAGAAGGGGAAGGGGAAAAACCGGCATAGGCACCGTAAAAGCCCTTCAGACAGGAAATAAATTCAAAACTTATGCATGCATTATTTAAAATGCTACAGTAGGCAGTAGGTGTGGATTCCATACTTTTTATTGAGGAGTTGAAAATCTAGAAGAGAAGGGGGTGGGGTTGTGGGTGCAAGCGCCCCTGAGGTTGAACTGCTGTCAATATTTCTGTGCAGGCGTCCAGCTCAATAATATTGACAGCAGCTATTGAATTCAGGACACCTGCTTCTCGCCGAGTGCGTCTGCAAACTGGGCAGCTCAGTCATGGCACCTACTCCATCTTCACTCTTCCGCGCCGACACCAGGATCTCCATGCCGTGGGTGATTGCGGGAGGTTCTGACAGGGGAGCCACCCAATCCCCATCCTCCAAAGTAGTTCGTCGGTCGTTGGTGAGCTATAGCTTGGCGTGACATCCGGGACCTACCAGGCCTGATGGTGAATCAGCTGGCCCAGGAGTGAAGGCTGATGGCAGGAAGCTTCCGAGGTCCGACGCATTCCAATCTATTCCTCACGCATTCGCAGTCAGCAGCCCGCAGAATCCAGCAGTGAGATTCGCTACACTTCGCCCATGGCACCTCGAGAGCCCCTTCCCCGACGTGATCGTTGAGCTGCCTCCTGCACGATGCGCTTCGCCATCTCGTACTGAGCTACCCAGGTCCCCGATGTCCACGACGACGGCGTTGTCGAACCGACCAGTTGGTCCGCGGGCTGTTATTCGAGTATTCCCAGCCACCCCAGGGCCCGGGGATCNTTCCCAGCCACCCCAGAGCCTGGGGATCCCATATCCGCCACCTGGGGATGCGACGAGTTGCGGAATAGTCGCCGCACCCAAGCTGCTGCAGTCCCGCCGCATTCGCAGAAGTCCTCGCCTTCGCTGGTCCCAAGTGGCGGGCAGATCCCGGTGAGAGAGAGAGAGAGAGAGAGAGAGAGAGAGAGAGAGAGAGAGAGAGAGCGCGATGTTAATTTTTTCTGTGCGTCACCACGTGGCAAGTTGCTCACGAAGGAGGGAAATAACGCGATGTAATACTTAGCAATGAAGACTATTTGCAGTTGCAAAGTTTGGCTTCGGGCATGGATTCTTGCTCAACAATCCTAAAGCTTGGATGCTTCCCATGGTTAGTTCTGGTATAATAACTTAATCTTTGGCTTGCTGCTAATCCTTGGACTGGGATTTTATGTCGGCACTTCTGTGACACAGTTAAGCATATCTAGAAAGTGGATGTTTGGTGAAGAACGTCGTGTTTGGTAGCTGTGAAAGATCTAGAGACCAATGGAAGTAAAGGCCAGTTAAACTGGAACATTGACTTTATTCAGTGTCATCAAATATAATAATTATTGTAATTGGCTCATGCATCTTCTTTGGTGATTCGAAGGATTGTCTAACTACTCACCCGTTTTATAGCTAGTCTACGCATTCAGTTATAAATTGTTTTTTTTTTTATAACTTTGCTTTGCTCCTGTTGGTAGTATCTTAGCGCTGGTTTGGCAAAAATAAGGAATTTAGACACAATACTAGCTCTTTGAACGTAGTAAGAGTTCCACTTCTTTAAATATTAACGAATAACTTATCAGTGTAACTTGAGAAATTTAGTTGGAGTGTATATGTACAGATACTGTGCAAGTGGTGCCTTGTCGACGTAGCTGTTAAGTATTCTGGATCGATGTTATAGGCCGTACATATGTAACTTAGATGGAATAATAGAGTTGTGAAAACGTAAAGTTATTTAGGAAAACTCTGGAAATGCCATTATGATCTTCAGTACCAAATATTTTTTCGGAAAACCCGATGAAACTTAAGCATCCTGAAGAAAATAGCCCGTTTCGAGCACGAGGCGCAGCATCTATCTAGGCTCCATACAGCCACTTACGTCTTCAATCATCGCCGACAATAGGTTGATGGGTCGAACGGCTCTTTGAGCGACTGTCTGTGCCGCTTGACACCCCGTTGGAACTTGAGACACAACTTCTGTGGTCCACGGACGAGTGCCGCTCCCAATGAGGTGCCGTCGCATTGTAAACAACAATATGAAATAAAAAGAAAGGAAAACAAAGCAGTTATTTTAACATAAATTATTATTATTTTTACTATTTTTTGCAGCGCAGGTTTGTTGGCTTTTTGTAGATTATTCTTCTAGTCCTTTCGATCGTATTTTATCATAGCGATTCAGACGTCTTATTGGTGTTGCCCTCCAATGAAGTTTTTCGACTTTACCTATCGTGTTGGGTTCACCCTAAATACCCAAGAAGTCTTCATTACTTACTTACCTCAGGTGAACGTGTTCTGTCATGTGGTTGAAACGTACGTACGGCTTTGAATTGGCTCTACACCTTTTCCGCAACAGAATGTCTTGTATGGCTGTACACTTGTAGTATGTACTTGTATTACTATGTACGGTTTACGGAAGAAAGCTTAAGGATTTTGAACCGGTTTTGCCAGTAGACTTCGTGACCGCACCCCGTACGTTCAGTTGAAAGCTCGAACTTTCACCATTCCACTCTTCGTGTTCCAATCGTATTACGTGATAAGCAGTTGTGTTCTATACTACAGTTCGT
>NQII01000595.1:683964-701267 GCA_002778355.1 Clitarchus hookeri
TTTTGAGGAACTCTGACGCTGAAAATTCGATGTTTAAATTTATGAAATTATAGAAACGTTATTTGAAGCTAGCATAATTTTTAGAGATGCTGTAGTTTCTCGCATAATTCTTACATGATGGTTAATGATTTTCCTCTTCACAATACAATACGTTATCTTTTAATTTGGTGGACGTTAAAACTATTTTGTAGCTTTGTTACAAAGACTCTTTGTAAAAAGTAGCGAGTCACCTTAAAAGGTTACGGTACTTAACTTGCATCACCACACAACATTGGAATATAAATAGCAGCTTTATGGAGTGTTTGTAGCCGTGGGGCGGCCATTGTCCAACCTTTACGGCATCTCCTTGCTGTGGCCTTATAAGACGCGATGTCCCAGTGGTCGAGTGATTGAAGACGTTGCGTGGCATTTTCCGTGGAAACAATACGACATTCCGTACACGTCACGAGCGGTCCAGCTTCACTGCGGGAGGTTATCGTCGACCATGTACGTGCCGCACATTTTTGCGATTGACGGCTTATTTTGGTTACTCGCTGACGACACAGAATTTATTCAATCTTGTGTTCACTCATTCTAATAACTCGGAATTGTTTTTATTCCTGTGTGACCGGAGGAAGGGGGAGGGTCTTGTGATTCAGTTTCGTTTCCTGGTTTGGGAACTAAAAAAAAAAATATATAGAGATAATACTGTGTACAACAATATTTACCCATGTACTCCAGATGTTCTGAAGGCCGCCTTGCCTCATGAATGGTCGCATTGTCTGCTATTCTGTGTGAGGTAAGGAGGGCATGTTATCTAAACACACACAGAGGAGGACTCGACGAGACGCAGTTTTTTGGTCTCGTAATTGGACATGTGAACATCTTCATAACACACGTTTCTAAGCATTTCTTTAACAAGTTGTTCGGAAATAAATGACAGTTATCGTACCTCTCACATCTACAGAGTTTCTAAATTAAGTAAATACGTCTGCACGGTTCATACTAGTCTTGATCTGCAGCGTCAAGTGTGTGCAGTCAACGGTCGGGCCGCGGTGGTGTAGTGGTTAGATTACCCGCCTCCCACCTAGGCGAACCGGGTTCAATTCCCAAATTTTCGCACGTTGAAATCGTGCCGGACGATGCTGCTGGTCGGCGGATTTTCTCGGGATCTCCCCTTTCCCCCGGCCTTTCATTCCGGCAATGCTCCACCCTCATCGGCTCTCAAGACCTCGATGTTAATAACTGCCCAAATCTCTTCACTCACTCTGTAAATGGTTCGCAATGCACTTCATCTCATCACTGAATAAATGTGACTCTTAAAGCAATAAAGTCGGGAAGGCTGTTTCTGCACTATTCCTGTTTTGAACTCGTATTCTTCATTAAGTGAGTCATATGCGTATAGGTTGCTCATGGTAAAGTGAGCACTTTTGAAATCAACCTTTGAAATTATCAATGCCCGTTTACTGCATGTACATTATGCTGCTGTGCACACCTGCATGCATAGGCTCACAGTTAATGTGGCAGTGAATTACTAAAATAGCTCTATCTAAGACTAACGTATTGCGAGTGAAACGTTTAAATTTATGGCAAATAGAGTTGGTAATTTTTTGAGTATGCAGAGGCATATTGCTAACACATTTTAGTTCGTAACAATTTAGCTTTTTGACTTGACCGAGGCATGAATAAAGAGATCGTGGCCATGGCAATGTAAGTTTTACATTGGCGGAGCAATAAAGTATATTAGAAGGGGGTAGTCAGTTAGTCAATGAGAATCGGGGTTGGGGCAATTGGTCAATTAAATATATTAGAAGGGGGAGGAAGTGGAGGGGGTCAGTTGTCTGCTGGGTGGGGTGCTGGGGACAGCACCAGCAAGCAATGTAAAACAAATAACAAACGAAAAAAAAAAACGAGACGGTGGTCGAACGAAGGTGAAAGACAATCTCCAGTAATGTATAAACAAATTACAAACAAAAAATCAAGATGGCGGACGGTGGCTTTGACGCCTACCAAGATGGCGGACGACTTCACCTACCAATATGGCGGACTGCACCAACCAAAATGGTTGATGGCTGCACCTACCAAGATGGTGAAAGGAGTATTGGTGGAGGGAGGGTATGGGGACCAAGTTTTTTTTCTTTCAAATTTTTAAAATAAATGTTTAAATTTTTTTGGATTATTTTTGGATTTTCAAGGTTATAGTTCACTGGGACCAAGGTCATGGTCTAAGTCACCTGGATCCAAGATGGTCGTCGACCTACCAGAATGACAGAGCACGAACAGCTCCGACGCTCTTGTCCCAGGTCCCGATGTGCCAAAGTCCCCATAATCCCTCTACTTTGACCGACGTCAAACCATTGCCCACTTCGCTTGCAAATTACCTTGCAGGATCCGCTTTTTATCACAGGTCACGATACGATCGAGCAGATATTTAGTGAGTGTACTGTCGAACAGCAGATGCCTATCCGCTACTGTTGATGAATGGTCCAGTTCATGCTGTAATCAAGTGCCAATTTTTTTTCTCACTTTCCTATTTTCTGCAGATGAAGTTCGTGGTATTGGTGCGTGGATTCGCCATAACATACGCCTTTTAAAGCGTCGTTACCCATCCATACCACCCTATGCCTCCTCCATAGTGGAGTACTTGGTCGCTGACACAGCGCGTTAGTAGCATCTACACCCCATGCGCTTACCAAGACACTTCTGTTTTTTTGCGGCGGTATATTACGGGTTGAATCTGCGCAAAAAAATGATTCGTACATGTTACCCAAAACCACTGTAGCACGTCCTGTGGTACCTGCAAATATATTGCAAAAAAACATGGCTTCCTGTTACTTCGACACTTAACGGGAGTGTTAGTTCGTGGCTCCAAATATACCAGATAATGTACGCTGAGTGTCACTTTGGGACTGTATTTATGGGAATGTTTTTTTATATATCCGAAGGGTAACATGAATTCCAGAAGTGATTGCCAGGAATCGCCAAATGCAATCGTATAACACGTAAAGCTTCAGATTAATTTAAGATTATCAGTGTTTCATACCGCCGCAAACATCTTATGTATATCGAAAATTGGCCGAAAACGCGATTTTGTATTTAAAACTGCTTCTGCCGTTATTGTTTAAAATGTGATACCCCCTATACCTATTGTTTAGCTCTTTTATCGCTATGTCTGTCAACGAGGTGAATCACTCGTAACGAATGTAGCCTTAAAAGAGAAGCATGAATATTCCAGATTGAGTGCAAGGTTCAACCATTGCCGTGCAATGACTAGCAAAATCTGCTTGAGTGGCAGTGACTTGGCTTCTGCAAATCCCGTTTACGTCATCATTTAAGAGTTACGACCGTTTGTTGCCCCAGCAAGCGGGACATCGAATCTCTGTAGGAATGGGGATTTGCGAGATCTTGACACCACCTTATTTATCTCTGTAAAATCACGTTGGAGATGAGTGTTTTTTGTTCCTTCCTTTTACGATATTTGATTGCCGCAGTTTCGAGATCCTGATTTTACTGGCCAATTGAAACATTGAAAAGATAGCTTTATCAGCAATGTTTGATAACGGCGAAAAATGGGAAGATCTAAAGTGGCTGAAAAAAAAGAATTACTAAATAATAATGTTGATCAAGGTGTGTTCGTGGTCTGTAGTGGGCAACAAAAACGCATAGGGAGAAATATTGCATTAAATCATTCACCGAAATAAAATTTCGCTAATGCAGCTCCAAATGTCAATTTTTTCGTGTTGCACACAGATTTAAACATATTTAATTACTTCCTAATATCAATAGATTATAAAATATTTTTGTAACATACATTTTTCATTTAAACTCTGAGAATAGTAGTCTAAATCACTAAGGAATAGCATGTAGTATTTTGTGCCTTCAACCTGGCACGTTTTCTCGAAAACTGAAGTAAAAATTTATTGTACAGACATACGTAGCTATTGTTATTTTTTCAATTAGGCAATTAGTTTCTGAGGTTAAACAATTTCCGCTATTATGAAACTTCTGTGCAAAAATTACTGAAGGCTGTATATCTATAAGCCTTCGACCTTTAGACACACCTACAAAATAACTACTATGTCCACTTTTTAAAATTTTTCTTTTAAGTAAAGTAATTTACCTGCAAAATGTAACATTATGGAAATATACTTTATTTATTCTGGCTAGAATGATAGTTAATGTGATTCAATTAATGCTAAAAAGGAAGGGGTGGAGGGATCTGACCATATTTTTTTCTGTGTCCCTGATTTTATTTTTGATTTATTGCACATAGCCCTTTGTGTATACTGAAATAATCACTAGATGTGAAAGAGGAAGTTCACAAAACAGTACCAGACCAAAGGTTTTGCGAGCCACATAAAATTACTTTTCGTTGCTATCGTCTATAACCGAACCAAGGTGTGAAAATTGTCCCCGAAAAGCGATTGCTCACGTTCATTTTGATTGAAAATATCAACTAATTGAAAATAAACACAGTCGGCCTATTGTTAGTTCTCTATAAACTGCTTGGCTACCGAAGAAAGTTAACTAGAAGGTATTGTGTGTTAAATCACATTGCGTGTGTTTTTACACATTTTCAGAAAAAGCAGTTGAGAATTTTCTTATATAATTTAATGTATCTTGCCAGGGACATATAAATTACAATTATTAACTTTTGTTAAGACAACATTTAAATATTTGTTCTTTATCATTAACGTAATTTGGAGTGGACGTTACCTGAAGTCTGTCTTAACTAAACTTTTGTCCCCCTTGTCGCACAATAAATGTAATGTAATTTGCTCCTAATTACATATACAACATATTTATAAGTGCTTTCGCATTATTGATTATGGGCGTTGCCTTGAAATATATGGCTCCCTGCAATACGTAGGATCGTTAATTTTACTGCGGAATTTATGGTAATCCACTTCACCAGACCTGTTATTTAAATACCAGCGAAGGCAAACACAGTAATCAACATCTCAGTTTTTTTTTTGTGGGAACAGCCGTTCTTTTTGGCCCGGTAACCGTGATTTTACAGGACCACTCTCATTCCGTAGCATGACACGCACAACACACAGTATGAATGACTTGACTTTTAAATCTGTAACTCCGTAGGTAATTAACTGCATTTCCTTTGGGAATACATTTTAAGATTTCATTCGTCGCTGGTCTTAAGTGGACATACATCATGTGGGATTCCCTTCCCCCCCCCCAGCTCCATGGGTTTTATGTGTGAAGAAACGAGTAAAACTCGTAGACATAACAAAAGGTATTTGTGTGTTTGACGTGGTTCAGCGGATCTTTCGTTGTAATAGTGTTTTCTGTCGGACCGCCGCACTCTAGAAATATGTTTTCAAGAAATGCAAACGAGTCAAGTGATTACGTAACTCTGAGGGGAAAAAAATCTTTGTATGTCAAGTAGAGTCGACAAGTTAAAGAATCCAATCATTTTACGTGTTTATATTTTAAGTTTATGATTGTCTTGTATGAAATTGGTTCTGCTGCCCAACAAAGCGACGACGTCCATACATATTTATTGGTTTTCAGAAGTCATGACTGTTGGTTGACAGTGCAAGATGGCATAGTTTTTCTAATGGCCTGCTTACGGCTATTGGCCTGCTTACGGCTAAGTGGTGCTAGTTCACACTGAGACTATTACGACGTATTAGGCGAATTTGGCTGCATGTCAGCTTGTGGTGCGGTAGTTTTTGGGTAGAGACATTCTTCCTAGGGTTATTTGAAAGACTTGAACCAAGTGTGTCATTTAGACTTAAAATAAGTTGGGTATGTTAAGCACTTTAGCATGTTTTTCCAGTGCTGGTCCATCTTTTTACCTCAACTCCTCGGCTCCTATACGCCCACGCTCATTAGAATGTGACATGGTTCTTGGTAACAGAGCTTTCGTTTCGAATATATTATAAATATTTTCTTAGGAAAGAGAATAGACTTAGTCGATTTCCAAATGTTATTCATATTAGACCGATGGTCCTTTTATTACATTGACAGTTAGCCGTAGGAAGTAATTAATAATCTTTTGCCACTGATCTTCACTGTTAATCTTAAAAACTCTGTTACTATTTATTGACTTACGCTGCATACATTTATTTCTAAAATGTTTTCAAAATTAAAAAAAAGGGGGGGGAGGTGGTTAAAAAGTGAAACTAGAAATTATTAAAATATTAAATCATGCTTGCGAAATCAAATTTAAGTGACATTATTGTTAATTAAAAACTATCCATACGTCGTGTGGCTACCACCTAATCTTGTGATCTTGTTGATAGGCAGGGGAATGTGTGTTGTCTATAGTAAGAGTAAGAGTGTGCTCCCTATAGCTTGCACTGTCGTGTGATGCTCGCCTCATCCCGGAAGCATAAGTAAAAATATGAACTGAACTGCGTTTTGAAGAGATGATACGGAAGTTACAGAGAACGATGAGTTCCAGAATAAGAATGATTAGGAGGTTATGGGAGTCTGTAAGTCCAGTGCGTGTCGTAGCCCATATGACCCCCCCTTCCACCCCCAATGGCTTCTGCACCCGTGCACCTTGGTTGCGACTTTCCACGGAGTCGAGATAAGCACACTACGCTGGAACGATGGCTTTCAGATGCGCCTGCATTCGTCATACTGCTGGTGGCATTTCGCCAAGCTCTTGTTCTGTTATGCAGGCACATTGCATGGTATCATTGCAAGGTTTCAATAGAATTGTATGTTTGATAATTGCGCCTTTGCTTTAACTTTTTTTTTCGCTCTCTGCTTTTAAATATCTTCGTTGGCTTTATGCCCTGAATAGTATTACCGAGATGTAAAATTATACATTAATAAACGATATGTTTCGTGGACAGCTTTTGGAGGAACTCGTGCCATTAATTTAATATTGGTGTAGAATTTTTCTATTACTTTTCTGCTTTACAGGGACTTGCATGTTGATGCTGCCACCTTTGGTCGTGTTAGCGTTTCGGGTTTCGGGCGAGGTAAGAAGCGGACTAATGGATTAAAAGTTGTCAATTTTTTAGTGACACGCAGTGTTTCTTCTCTTGACGCATACGCTTACTTTTATGTCAATTCTAGTTGACACAAATTATACACCACAGCGGTTTAATTTTTCGGTTATTTTTGCTCAACTGTTTCAGACCCGTAAGACACGAAAGCGTTCCCGTTGTTATTCGATAATTTTGTTTTTAGTGCCTGTAAAATACTGTGTAGTATATTAATTTGCATTTAATCCAGAGTACGCGTACTGAAACATTCTTTGTATGCACTGTTTAAGATTTGAGACAACTGTAGTTTCTGAGCCACTGATAGTCACCAAGTATGCCAAAATACCTCTTGTCGAAATAGTCTCCATGGTTTTATTAAAAAAAGTGTGTGTGCCTGCAGTAACCTGGCCGCGGCAGGGTAAATGGCCGTTGTAAATACTCCAGAGCAGCGGCGTGTGGTGAACTGTTGCAAGGTAAGCTGTGTTTTGCTCTGTGCCATGCCTGATAGTTTCCTAGGTTACACATCGGCCACTTGACGCAGTAGTTCATTTTGACGTCATAACATATGTGTAATGGGTGCCTCGCCTCTCCCGGGTCCACTCTGGTTACTGGTTGCTGCTGCGTGCGCCGAGTGTGTACATCACTGAGCAAGCATCAGCTTACTTTGAGACACTCAACCACACGCCACTGCTCCAGAGGCAGCGTGCTCGCGCGTCTCTTCTTCCGCCGCAGTCGGTGCGCTGACCCACTGCAGGCACGCTAACTGCCGGCTCGTTTGTAATTAACAGCCCTCGCAAGTCGTCTCACGTCGCCATGTGCGCCTCGGGATACACGTGCAGCGCATCTCTCCTCCCTCGCGACGCCGCATCTGCGTGACAGCGCCAACCAGGCCCGTGCGCAAGATTGGGAAATGAGAAGTGTTGTTCTGGTAGGGACAAAGCTACATCACCTTTGCCCTCAGTTACACAATTGGTAGAGACCTGAAATATTCGCGGATTCATTTCGGGACAAGCTAGAGTTCGAAACACGTGTGTTTATAAAATTTCAGCCATTGGTCCACACGGTGTTTGACACCTCCTGGAGAAGGCTGGCCCAACCGTAGTCTTCTACTGTGACAGCAGACAACCAATGTGCGGTTGACATCGGCATATTTGTACGTAATACTGGAGAGTCTAACCTGCAGGTCATTGAACTCGCGAATTTTTCTGGTCTCTAACAATTGGCATAATTTTCTGGCGCAACCCAATTTTTAAAAAATAATTTCAAGGCACAACAATATTTAACATGACTTTTTAGAGGATAATTATAACCGAGATTAGCACAGTTTGTTCATAATAACTTTAAAAATTATTTTTAGTTTAGTTTTATTTCTTTCAATTTTATTGAAGGGATTTGACCAGCAAAACCCTACTATGCTCACGGCTCCGACTTCCGTATCACCCCTCAGAACTCGTGTAGTTTATCAAGTGACGAGCGGTTATTAATAAATTATAATTCTTATGATTTTAGTAGAACATGAAACTACGTTTGGGGGGAGGGGGTGTCTTTTCGCGTGTAACGTTCCCAGTATTGTCAAACAAAACCCTAGTCGTTCACGTGAATTACTTTTTCATACACTTAGNTTTTCGCGTGTAACGTTCCCAGTATTGTCAAACAAAACCCTAGTCGTTCACGTGAATTACTTTTTCATACACTTAGTTATGTAACTTCTCGACAAAATGGTTGGATCCATGTTGTGTTTGAAAAAAAAATCCCTTGCATTATAAAACAGCGGCCCTTGAGTATTTTTCGGGAAAGGGGGGGAGGTTAGTTAGTCCTCAAGGGCCGAACTGTTCCGAGCAATTTCAACCGCCCTCCTCCCAAATCCTTTTTGATACCACGTGTATATACGCCCATTTAATAAGATTGCCTGGAATCCTAAGTGTAAGTGCTGGGGTAAACACGTATATAAAGCACGAGATACATATTAAAATTGTCTTTTGATGATCTAGCGAGTTTTACATTGAGTAGCAGCTTCAATGTCTCAATTGATCAACTTACCGTGTAATCTAGACTAGATAGAGCATTGGAGAATGAAAGCAGTTTCCCTATAGCCTTAAGGCTTTAAACAATTTTGNGGGGGGGGGGGGGAATTGAAATTTAGATTTATGGTTTTTATTGTTTTAATACCCATTGCATGCGAAGGAGATGATTGCTGATTATACAACCTTGTAATAAAATGATTTTAATCACTTTGATTGAAATAATTTAAACATATTTTGTAAGAGAATTATAATTTGCGAATGTCTTTGAACTTTAAAATATTTGCTAACATTTGAACAGTGTGTTAATATCATTAACATGTGAAATTTATTTTGTTTTCATGCGTACCAGCATTGGAATTATATTAAGGTCAGTAAGGTAAATTAANCATTAACATGTGAAATTTATTTTGTTTTCATGCGTACCAGCATTGGAATTATATTAAGGTCAGTAAGGTAAATTAAAGTTCATTTAACCCTTAAAGTGATTTTGTGTGCATGCTGACTTATGTTATAATATGCTAGCATTAAGGCGAGTAATTCGTGTTAATTGTAATAACATGTATAGACAGAAAATGTTACTAAATCATATTGGCCCATACATTAAATCGCTTCAGTATTAAATTTGACCGATTCAGTACTGAGAAGGCCATTAGTATTTTTGGTATTCTAAATATTTAAGTATGTAGCTGCCGACGATAAGGAAATTTTGTTGCAGAATGGTTTTTTTTTTTTCATGGTGAAATAATTTTGTAAGTCGGTCATAGGTTTCGCAGAAATACGAAACATTTCAAGTAAGAGTTTAGCCGAAGTGTCGTCTAGCAAATTATGGGCAGTTAAGACATTGGCCAGGAAATTCAGACGAATGTAGGCCTAATGTGATTTTAATTTGTTGCTCATGTGTCAGAATACTTGTCTGTCTATAGATTTTGCGTTTAGTAATTTGTTGGTCACACAAATACGCCAACCTCCATTGCATACCCCCGGAGGCACAGCATTTACAGGAGTGCGGAAAGACTGCCAAGAGACGTGATTTTAGCAGCAGAGTTACGTGTCACCTTTAAAAATAAACTACGTGTTTCGCGCTCTGGTCCTGAGTGCTGTGGTGCGGGGCAGCTGGGTGCGGAGAAGAGCTCATGTATCGATTGTCGCACCGCTCGCACGAACTGGGTCACCGGCGCTGCAGTTCGACCCCGGGTGAGGTCTCGGCGGCTGTTGCGTAATGCCGCAGGGGGCGCCAGTATTTCTCTGGGTGCTCGAAATAGTCTCCGTACCTGCTATGGGATTGTTACCTTTCATTGGCAAGCTGGGCGCACTGTGAAATTACGCAATGAGCGCCTTGAAACAAAAATAAACTATTGTTTTAAACATTTCAGTAGGTTGATTTTTTCTCGTTGCACGCTACCGAGTGAACTGGCGCAGTGGTAGCTCGCTGAATTCGCAATCAGTAGGCCCCGGGTTCGATTCCCGGTCCGGCCAGTCTGATTTATTTTTTCCCCACGGTCTTCCAAAATCACGCCAAGTGAATGCTGAGATGGTTTCTTAACTACGGGCCGTGGTCGATTCCTTCAGCGTTCATGTTTCTCTTAGCACCTTGCAGTCGACGAGACGTGAAGACCTATCTACCGCGAGGCATGTTGTATTTAAAGTACGCCTAACTTTACGACAGTTAAAAGAAGATTGTCGTAATCTCGGAACTCGTGTTTTTTCCAGAAAAAAAGTGAAAATCAGTTATTATTGGATAAGAATTTTAGCCGTCGTCGTGGACCACTGTTTTCGTGTCACCGTTAGATGAGGACATAGTTTAATCCTTTCAGACATATGTGATGATATTCTTGAGCGCAGACGCAAGAGATTATTTTTACCAGCGAGGCGGCCAGAGCTTGTTAACATCACACAAGTGTGGTGGCCATGTATTGAATTCGCTGATGGAAGTAAATTTTGTAAAGGTGCAAGTCGTGGTTTTATAAATTTGGAAATAATGTGAAAAACACGCAAATATAATTTTTATATTCCCCTCAAAGTCGACGGAAAAGTCAATTTAACGTTCGACTTCCTAAGTTTTCCAAGTAATGACGCTAATTAATTTATCATATGTGGCATTTTAAAACGTTTCTCAACGTGAGATGCGTGGAAGGTTAACGTGCGTCAGTTTTCAGCAGTAACTGAGCATTAAAGATTCAATGGCGTTATCATTAACAATACACCAAACGATGAGTATGTTTTATGTTAAAGTACAACTCTATAAGAATTTTTTTAGAACGCTGCTGTAAGTATCTTATTACTATAGGTAGCTCGCGGTAAAGTGAGCACTTTTGACAGCCCTACTTAGGATATACTTCAGCCTATTTGGTCCCTTCCGCCATATGTAAAATTTACACTGCCATGGACCATCTCACTTTACTCATGCTTTGCCAAGGGTAACTGTGACATTTCTAGGAATGTAAATACGTAATTAATATGCCAATCCTAAAAGTTTGGTCCATCAAATAAGCATAAATTAAATGTTAATAATTTATTATGCACAAATCTAAACATCTCATGTATGCGACGTTAGGACGTGGAACTTCTCTTACTGCTTCGCTGCCTGCTTTATTGAGAACATGCCCCTTTCTGGTGTTAACGGGAAAATTTATGCTGTTACGGGGCAAGGTTTTTTTTTTTTTTCGTAGGATGACTTCAGAATTGCTTAGTTAACTGTGAACAAGCTATAGTAAAATGTAAATGTGTTCCTTCCTGCCTTCGGGCGAGGTCACTGGCGCAAAATGGAGCTGGATGCCGTACTCTAGGGACAGGCTTGTCGTCCCGGCCAGCCAGAAGAACGGATGAGACGATATGGAGATGAAACAGCGGCGGAATGAAGGTGGAGTAGGAAACGGGAGCACTCCGAGAGCACTTCGGCAGCGTCGACCATACTTTTCACACGAGATCAGCGGTGGTAGGCCAGTGTATAAATCACAGCATAGGCTCCTTTGAGTGTTAGTCTCCAGTCAGAATAAAGCTAACTTTGTTATAGATTGTAGATAAGGCGCGCGCACTTGTAGATAATCACTAGCAATGATATACGTTTTACCACGCCTAACTTATCTTGTTTTAATCGACTCTGCAATAAATTGTTAAGCAGACACACGGTTTTTGCTCGAATGCAGAGTTCGTGGATGGCAACGTTAAGTGGAGGTAGACACAAGTGTGCCGGCTCCGGTTGCTCTTACATGCGGAACTTTAGGCCTACTACAGAGAGGACATTTTGATTTTTCGGATGAGCAACGTTAACTGGCCCGTGAATTTATGCATCCCTGGCAGACACTTTTGTTTCATTTACAGAGTTTATTCTTTGTTTGTAAGTGTATGCTTCGGCCACAGTAGACACATTTATATCTCTGGTAGTGGTATTAAACAGAAGCAACTAACGCCATACGCGCCAGGCAGTGGGTTCTTTTACTCAGTGTATATTTTTTTAAATTACGTTCTCTCTCTCTCTCTCTCTCTCTCTCTCTCTCTCTCGCTCGCTTTTAATTTCTTGTTATTCTCTGCACACAGCAGTGTTTCTCTAGTTTCATTTCCAACATTTCCTACGTCAAGTTTATTTGTATTTTATTACTCACGCGTTATTTCATACTCGGTCTCCACGCTTACGTGTTGATTGTCTCTCATCTTCCACACTTATATATCCTTTTTCTGTGACCCTTCCCGCCATAAAATTTTTTGTAAGGAAGTTGATGTTCGAACAGGCTAGTATAAAGCAGACTGTACTTCGCTGCCAGTTTTCTTTTGCCGGAGCACGGGCCATATCGCGCTAGTTGACTCGGCACGTAATGCAGTATAACGACGTAGTGGCTTGTACAGTGGACGTATTGCAGGCGTGCCGAGAGCAGGATGGATGGGGTAGCGAGTGTACCGCGCAACTAGGTCGTGACGGGAGGGACAGGGATCCGATGCTGCGCCGAGATAGCTGAAATAGGATTCATTCCGAGCAGCGCCGAAGGGGAAATCCTGGTCTAAATCCGGCTACCACCGCGCTAATGTGCCACGTTGAATCGATACAGTATTTTCCCGCGGACTATCCTCGACTGTAACGTGACGTCACATTGGTGGATTTACCACGCGTAGCGTGCTATAGAGCACAGCTGAACTCATACGACAAATTGCGAGCTGACAGTGTATCGTCATGTCGAGAACACACATACGTTTGCCTTAATTTGTTTTGTAAATTGGTTTTACTCAATATATTTACACACAAATGATTACAGCATAAGTCACGCTGATTAATATTTTTGAGTTGTTGCTAGTCTGTGTTTTGGCATAGTTATGTATTAATTTTTATAATTTTCCTTTCAGAACATTATGCAAAAACAACTGGTGTCTGTATTAAAGGAGAGGCATGCATTTGAAGAACTGCGCCAGTTTCTGAGCGAAAATTTAACANAAAACAACTGGTGTCTGTATTAAAGGAGAGGCATGCATTTGAAGAACTGCGCCAGTTTCTGAGCGAAAATTTAACACAATAAATTGTGTTTTGTGTAGTTGTGTTGTAAGTCGTAGAAAACCAGGAATAATAAAATAAAATACACCTCCACANCAATAAATTGTGTTTTGTGTAGTTGTGTTGTAAGTCGTAGAAAACCAGGAATAATAAAATAAAATACACCTCCACAGAAAATAAGTCCAACTGTGATTTATACGAAATAAAACATAGGTTTGCAATGGCACATGTCCACAATTTCTCACTCAAAACTCTTCCCTCCGTGTATAAAATCATAAAAATAGCGCAAAGAATGGTCCTGGAAAATCACACGTGGGATAACCAGCACAGCCGATCGGTCGTTATTCCATTAATGATCGACAACTTTCGCTGAGAATAATTAGGTTTTCATATTTAAGCTTAGCGCTGCGCATAATGTACTCTTGACTAACTGTATTGCCACAGTTATTTTTGCAAAAGCCATATTTTCATGCCTGTGCTTAACACGTGCGATTATTGTGATCGTTACGAAGTGCGTAATCCTTTTGCTTTTCCAAAACCTAATCTATTGCTAAGACTTTTGGCTATAGTTTCTGATAACGAAATATAAATACTTCCGTAGTAAGAATTTCTATTTAGAGCGCTTNGCTAAGACTTTTGGCTATAGTTTCTGATAACGAAATATAAATACTTCCGTAGTAAGAATTTCTATTTAGAGCGCTTTGAACATGATCACAGCTTGGAGGAAGTAGTGGCGCAATTAAGCAACTGAGTGTATTTTTTTCCCCCTAGGAATGCGACTCGTAGCGACGTCTCCTGCGTGACACGTCACATCCTAACTTTTCTTTTGGGAATGCTATATTAAGGATCCCGTCTACCTGGANCCACGTTGAATCGATACAGTATTTTCCCGCGGACTATCCTCGACTGTAACGTGACGTCACATTGGTGGATTTACCGCGCGTAGCGTGCTACAGAGCACAGCTGAACTCTTACTACAAATTGCGAGCTGACGGTGCATCGTCATTTCGAGAACACACATACATTTGCCTTAATTTGTTTTGTAAATTGGTTTTACTCAATATATTTACACTCAAATGATTACAACATAAGTCACGCTGATTAATATTTTTGAGTTGTTGCTAGACTGTGTTTTGGCATAGTTATGTATTCATTTTTATAATTTCCTTTCAGAACATTATGCAAAAACAACTGGTGTCTGTATTAAAGGAGAGGCATGCATCTGAAGAACTGCGCCAGTTTCTGAGCGAAAATTTAACGCAATAAATTGTGTTTTGTGTAGTTGTGTTGTAAGTCGTAGAAAACCAGGAATAATAAAATAAAATACACCTCCACAGAAAATAAGTCCAACTGTGATTTATACGAAATAAAACATAGGTTTGCAATGGCACATGTCCACAATTTCTCACTCAAAACTCTTCCCTCCGTGTATAAAATCATAAAAATAGCGCAAAGAATGGTCCTGGAAAATCACACGTGGGATAACCAGCACAGCCGATCGGTCGTTATTCCATTAATGATCGACAACTTTCGCTGAGAATAATTAGGTTTTCATATTTAAGCTTAGCGCTGCGCATAATGTACTCTTGACTAACTGTATTGCCACAGTTATTTTTGCAAAAGCCATATTTTCATGCCTGTGCTTAACACGTGCGATTATTGTGATCGTTACGAAGTGCGTAATCCTTTTGCTTTTCCAAAACCTAATCTATTGCTAAGACTTTTGGCTATAGTTTCTGATAACGAAATATAAATACTTCCGTAGTAAGAATTTCTATTTAGAGCGCTGTGAACAGGATCACAGCTTGGAGGAAGTAGTGGCGCAATTAAGCAACTGAGTGTATTTTTTTCCCCTAGGAATGCGACTCGTAACGACGTCTCCTGCGTGACACGTCACATCCTAACTTTTCTTTTGGGAATGCTATATTAAGGATCCCGTCTACCTGGAGGTTTTTTCCGCGACGAGGCCGAGAAGCGCGGGAGCGATAAGGGCGATACTGCCACGCGCATCAAGTTCGCCATCGCCACTAACCGTTAAGGCTCTGAACTGGCGCGCAATGTTCTAATCGCACTGCATGTACCTATGGGACTTTCAGCGGTGACCCTACTTTTTATTGATGGGAAGTCTGTAGGATGATTAGTGCTTTGAAAAAGCAGTTTTTAGCAGTTTGGGTACTCAGAAATTGTGTTTCTAACGTGCGTGACATTTTGAAAGTACTCAACAACCCTCGTCTGAAGTGTGTTCCTTTGGTAGATCAGCACGTTGGACGCAATAGTTTCGCGGGAAAACGTGTATTTAAAACACCCTGCAACGCAGTTCAAGCACCAGGTAGGCGGGCGCCTTAACCGTGATTCTTTGAAGTCTGAAGTCTAAAGTCTTAAGTAACACGTGAATCAACACGGCAGTCGGACCTATCGCAAATACCTAACGTTGAAATAAAATGAGGCTATAACAATTTCCTCGTTTATGATGGGCGCCCATAAAACATTCCTCGGCATGGGAATATTAGACTGAAAATTCAGTAATTACTCGAACGCAGCCCGCAATCACATGTAAACGGTTGTCGAGCAGCAGCTGGTATGTAATTCCGTTAATGGAGGGAGGCGTGCACGCAGTCTCGGTGGAAAGTTGCGTAGCCACCGACTCCTTCCCGATGGCGGCGCCGGGGAAATGCTAGGAGTCGGCCGCCGCCTCATTAAACATCGCCTTGTATAGCAGAAACAAGGCGCCTAGAAAGTTTACTTTTGAAATATATTGACAGATTTGTTTGCGGGTAATTAGTACTTGGCGGCGTGCTTCGTAAACCATGCAATGAAGCAGTTCAAGGACGGCAGGTCATGCTAACTCTGCCATTAAGCGTTTTCTTCGTCAGTCATTATAGTCGAGATGATGAATTTGAGAAACATTGTGCCATTACGGACCTGTAATTTCTGTACAGAACATGGCATTTTCTGTTCATCTGAATCAGGGTAATATGTTTGAAATAANCATTACGGACCTGTAATTTCTGTACAGAACATGGCATTTTCTGTTCATCTGAATCAGGGTAATATGTTTGAAATAAATTAGTTAACTTTTCTGTGCCAAATTTTAGTGTTAGTAGGTATTTAATGTTAAATAACACCTTAACATAAAATGTGTAAGTAAGAAATTTCGGAAAATATTAGAGGTAACAGAAAAAACACGTGTTTACACATTAACGTACAGTTAAAGCCTGTTGTTGAGCAAATGAAATAAATAGACTGTATTAACTAGTTGTATAAGGTTTTCTACATTTTCATGATGTCAACTACTGGATCTGTAAGTTCTCAATCTATAAAGCATATAGTACGTCCATTTTTTTTATCCGACAGCACGAGGCATGCCCCAACATAATATATTAAGAATTCATTGTGCACATAAACTCCAGTTCTTCACAAATCTTGCACATTTGAAGAGTGTACTATGCATCTATACGTACGGGACGGCTTTTGAACAGATATTGTGCAGTCTCATTTGTAACCATAACACTGTGGCCATCTAGCGCCCGTTCGGCGACCTAATGAAGTCGAGGTTGGTTCCCGGTGACCGTTATATTCCTGGTGGTGTCCAAAAATGCATTAGGCACAATGTGTTACGGCACGTCCGGGTTTTGGGCGGAAACGGGAGCGTGTGCAATGACCCAAAATTAAGATACTGCAAAGGAGTTGTAGTGAAATTCAGACCTGCAGGTTGGCACATTTTATAATTTCACTTGCGTCACTTATCGTTTGGAAATGATTGCCATAGTTGCCGGCAGAAATTTTCTTTCGCTGTTGGGAACATGCCAGTAATTTGAAGACCAGCTAGGCAATAGCAAGAGAAAACGGGATTGTATTTTG
>NQII01000595.1:716769-727898 GCA_002778355.1 Clitarchus hookeri
AAGGTTGGAGTGCGCATGCGAGCTGCGCATAACAAGACCCTTTTGCAGCACTAGACTATTATTCTGCCAATAGCATAACATAAACAAGGTGGTTAGAATTTGAGGTTAAAATGCTGTTTACGCAACTACATACTATGAAAAGTTTGCACCCTCTCGAACCACAGGCGTGACCGCGGGACGGTCTGGGTATGCAAATGACAACCAATTAGGCATGTGTACATGCACGAACTTATCACGACGCCATCTTGAAGTCCACTGACTCATCTTGTTTGGGTAGATTGGGACTATTTGCGTAGGTATTCCTCCGAGAAATGATGAAAATAGGCCCAAGCATATTACACAGTTGTTTTTCTGAACAATACATAACACACACTAATATCCCACCCCTCTTTTTTTTTTTTTACTTACAACCCTTAAACACGTTGTAGATTACGCCTAACTATGGACTTTTTGTTGGTTTATTTGTACCAGAGAAAGATAGTGTTGGTTCCTGGCTCCTTGAAATGGGACAAGCTGTTACCAGAAAACTGACATGCCTCTTAACCTACCTTTAATGCAACTAGAATATGTTCAAGTTGGTGAACGAATTTTGTTCTTATAAAAGGGCGTCTCTCGAGAATTCAAATGTAAACACATCCATCACTGCTGACCATGCGACTTTGACAGTTGTATTAGCGATGGGTGAGATACTGTTGGGAACAAGTGATGAAGACGAAAGTTGGTCTTTCCCAGGCTTCACTGTGGTGTTGCCATGCCAGCCCATTGAAGTGTGCTATTCATTTGTTTGCTGGATATATATGCAGATATATAGACACACACACACACACACACTCAAAAAGTGACTAGCGTATGGTTTTACGTAAGGTGCTGCCTCATGGCGCATTAATTTTCTGTCAAATTTCAGCACATTTTAAGTATTGAAATGAAATTTATACGATTATTAAAATTAAGGTAGAAGGAGAGTTACTTCCAGTGGAGCACTGCGTCTAACTGTACAACGTACGAAACTCATTAGAAAGCATTACATACATTACAAAACTTGTCAGAAAAGTACTATTTATGTTCCGTATGAAATAAGAATGCATACTTTTTGTAACATTAAAAAATACTTCACATAAATGTGCACCGGTTGTGTGTTTTCGTAGCGTTGCGTGTACCAATGGGACTTTCAGCAGTGTGCCTATCATTTTATTGGTAGAAAGTATGTAGAATCTTATCATGTTTCACTTTTGTCTGGGTAGTGTGTTTTTAAGATACAGGAGAATGAAGAAACCGCTATTAATAAAAAAAACAGCTATTAACGATGTTGGAGGGCTCTTAAATAATAACTATGGGCAGCGTGATATATTGAAAGTACAATTCAGGTCTTGTTTGTGGTGTTTTTTCTTTTTATATGTATACATTTTGGGGTCATATTTAATAGTATCATTACAAAACACATTTTTAAAACATCTGTAATGTCAGTTAGGTGACTGCAGTATGGGCATTTTGTAACACTTTTGTTTAGTTTGTTCGTTGTAAATTGTAATTTTTTCATGCAAACTTTTATCGGGAAGATTTTCAGTTAACTGTAAACAAGCGCTCATAATAGTCTTCGGATGCAAAACTGCATTAAATGGTGCTGGTTGCTGTACCCTAGGGGATGAAATTTTGCTCCCAGCAACGAGATGGTTTGAGCCCAATCAGTTGAAGGTAGAGGAGGTACAAAGAAAAAAATTTATCCGAAAGAAAAAAACCCCACACAATTTATACACTTTCTCCGCAGAAGAATTTCTGTTCGAGATAACACGATACTTGGAAGTGATTCCGCAATTCCGTTTTCAAGGAATTTGGTGACTAATTTCTGAGGAAGATGTAAGCCTATCGAAAGTAAAACTTAATTTCCTAAGGGGGTGTGGTACGTAAATAAAAATTACACACATTAATAAAAACCTACAGGTTTTCAGAAGTGAATGTAGAAAAAAATAAGAAACGGCAGTCGTAGATATTAAGTTTTGCTATCTTTTTAAGCAAATGTTATGCCAGCATGATGCATTACTGTCGAGTTATTTCTTACGTTTTAAATGTGCACCGTTTTAGTGAAGTGTAAGATGTGTAATGTCATTCTGTGAAGAAATTTGCTCAATAAGTAGGCAAAAACTGTTATTTAGCATTGTTATTTCTTGTTTTTTCTATATTGCCTCCGAGAAACCTGTGAAATTTGCTCAACATCTTCAGCTTTAATTTATGTACCATGCCCTCCTATGCTAGTGCATGCTAATGTTTAATGTGCAGTTTGTATTCCCATAAAATAGCTGGTAACCCACATTGCCATACGCTTGAGTGATTGTGCCCCTGCACTGTAAATCTGTTCATGAAACTAGAGTGCTGTAGCAGGAGTAGGGATTGTGCATTTTGAAATTTATTTAATGCAAAAAATTGTTGAGTGTGTTTTGTAACTGATAGTGTTAAACACATGTACCTGGGATAGGATTTAGAGATGGTTTAGTTTTTTTTATATGAGTGTTTTACGGCTCTGTTTTAATAATACCTGGTGAAAATTTATACAAGATGAAAAGGAGGGAGAGGGTTATGGAGGTATTTCCTTCCTCATTGCTTCATTGTGCTTTCCAGCTAATATATAGCTGAGGCTAAGACTAACACAATAAAGTTACCTTTCAGACTGAGCTGTTGGTAACATGCTTCTTTCAAATTTTATCCATGAATATACAACACAAGGAACACCTCTTATGCATTATTCATGTATGTATAGGCTGTTCACGGTAAAGTGAGCACTTTTGAGGGCCTAGTTATTTTTTTCTGTCAGCCATTTTGTATCTTTTAACCACTTTTTTTTAAAAATAAACATTGCTGTGTAAGTAATAAACACAGTGTGTATATTGCACCACACTCAGAAGTTAATGTCAAATGATAAAAATAAATATATTTATTGACTATTATTCCAAATGAGAGGACTTCCAAAAATTGCTTACTTTACCATGAATAGCCTAAAATGTTAGATATTGTTCAGTACATAGGAAAAGTTATATTTAAGGGTGCTGCCTACTAAGCCTGCTGTCATACAGATCAATGTTAAGAATAACCATTTCAAACAAAAAATATTCAATGTGACATTTCTTAAGGAATAGCGGCACATTCAAAAATCTTGCCAATTTTGTGTTAAATAATTTCTTTTTTCAAAATTTAACATAAAAGTATTTTCTGAGAAAGTTGTGTACAATATTTTGGTTTGAAACGGTTATCTTTAAAATTGTTGCATTGAGAAGGAATTTCTTTAACATTGATTCACAATTTAAACTCCATGGTTGCAAGCATGGAAGGCAAAACCCCCAATTCCTTTTGTCCCACTCACATACTTTGTATAAACTTTCATTCTTAAGGTTTTATATTTATAATTGATTAAAGTTTTGAACCCTTGAAGTTGTTGCCAATCACCTTATTTTTAATGCTGTTTTATTAAACTTGTAATGTGATAAGTCTGTCATAATGTTTTTTATTTCCTCCAGATAAAATTGGTGAACATTCGAGCTGAGGACATAGTGGATGGAAACCCAAAACTCATTCTTGGGTTGATTTGGACAATCATCCTCCACTTCCAGGTAGGACTATCTGTCTTGTCTGCCTTGCATGTTATAGTCAGCCAATCGAATGTACATCACCTATGGGAAATAAAAATTTTGGATTATTTTTACTTGTAGAAATTGTTATGGCAGAGTATGCAAATGCCAATTTTTGTAAAAAAAAAAAACAGTGCTAGGAAATATTGAGTTAAAGCTGCTAGTTTAATATACATTTTTGATTACAAGTTTTTTGTCTTAATCTGGCAACAAAAGTGTCTGATTTGTTAATTTAATTCAACACTTAATACAGTTCTCAATAAAATAATTGTGCATATTAGTAAAATTTATTTAAACCATGTTTTTGGTAGTCTTCTTTCATTGCGAATTCACATTAAAAATCAAATTCATCAGTATGCCATGTTCAGATCTCTCTATGCCAAGACACCAATTTTTTAAAATCATGCAGTATGTTATATTTTTCCTTGTTGATGTACATCGATCAAGAGGCTGTTTGTTTCATTGGATTTTGTGTGTTGAGTAAATGCAAAGCATGTACTTCACTGCATTCACTGTAAATAATTTTTTTTGCACAGTAACTATGCAAAGAACAGTCATTATTAGTCTGTATTCTGCAATATCTCAAGTCATATTCATAAAGTTAGTTTTTATGACAATGGATTAGGTGTGTTCATAAGATTGCTAATTATGTTTAATAGTTGTAAATTTTGAAAGTGTTTACATTGGCAATGTAAGATATTCAGGTTTATTACATATGTAACTCCAATAAGAAAATTACCAACAATTTATTTTCAGCCCCTCTCAAAAGGAAAACTGTTAGCAGACAAAATGTTGTAAAATTGAGCAAGTAGGTAGGCCCTACAAACTCATAACATGTGTAGTTAGCGCCTGTGCACAGAACTAGCAGTTATGTAATGCCATTTATCTTGTTGTACCGAGGTGTACTTTTTTGGATTTATGTTGTTAGTATATGTTGGACTGTGAGATGTGGTTTTACATTAGCCTTTACAGTTAGATTTATCATGACTTCGTAGACAGTTATATACTTGTAGATTCAGCTCATCGTGATGAACATTTTTCACTACCACAGCATAAACTGTAACATATGTTGCAATGCTTTTTAAGATTCAAGTAACTCCTATCTTAAAGTAGAAGAGTGGCTTCTAATGGAGCTCTGCACCCGACTATACATGTAGAACATGTTAAATACTATTAAAATATTGTCATACAAGTAAGATTTGTTTGCACATATGAAAGAAGAATGCATATATTTTGTAACACTAACATATTTGGTAAAATTTATTTACTTTTTGGGAAAAAAAAAAGTTTATTTTTAATCAACTATCCTAAAAACTCAAAAAAATAGATTTTGAAAAAAGAAAACTATTATATTAATTTTTTGGGTTGTATTTAATAAAAATTAGCAATAAAATTGTAACATTTTAAATGATTGATTTATTACATATTCATTTCAGCAATGAAAATTATAATTTTTAGAACTGAAATAATGGTTTTTGAGGTGGATTTGTTGGTGCCCTTTATTTTTTTAAGTGTCATGACAGTCACATTTCCACCCGAAAATCTGATTCTGATCATCCGGGTATTGGGCACTGATTGCACTGTTGGGTGGAAGAGAAAGGGGTTTGGCGTACTGGCAGTTTGCCCACGCGTCTCCCCACCACAACATAGACCTAATAGAAAGTTGTTAATGCATCGGAAACTTGGGGCACGTGGATTATTTGACACCTATGTAACATGAATCAATGCAATGAATGGCATAAAATCGAACACAAAAATAGTTCACAACTTCATTTAGTATGTTATGGAGGATAATGCTAACAATAATGACGAAGGTGATTATAATAATAATACAGTACATGCTTATTGATCTTGCCCAATGCAATTCAGGTGACGATGATGTACAGTGGGCGTTTCCTTGTGAATGTAATGTTAAGGTGGCCGGCTGGGCAGGTCGCCGATCGGTGTGCAGAGCTCCATCAGAAAAAGTTATATTAAAAAACCGTCGAACGTGCCTGAGTGATGTCTGCTTACAAGTAGCATTTAAGAAACATTACGCGACCGTATACGTTTTTCAGTTCCTCCATTTCTCTCTTAAGTATGTTTTTGTGATAGTGAAAATGGCTCAAACGGGCGTTTTCATGGTCATTTTTAGGTATGAACATTCCAGTACAAAACTTTAAAAAAGAAATAGGGATGTGCATCAAACCTTTATTTTTATTATTACGTCATGAAATAAGTGGCGGGGGGTCTGCTGAAAGTCTCGTAGAGCTGCGTTATCGACGGCAAGACTGGACGCTAGTTCAGTACTTTTCGCGTAGAGGCGATGAGAGAGTTGATGCGCATGTCTCGGTCGCCCTTAGCGCTCACACGCTTTTAGGCCTCAGACGTGCAAACTTCCTTCAACCAGGTGGCCATCTTAAACAGCTGGTGTTCCTGCGACAGTGGGAAGGAAGTAGATTGAGTATTCTGTCAGAAAAATTAATATTTTGTTTGTAGCGGACGGGAGGGGATGCCAAATGTAACGTGGGAAGACATTTCAATGCTAGAAAATATTGTATAAAAATATTTGGGGTTTTCTAAGTTAGAAACAATTTAAAAATTACAATTTCGTTTATATTTGACTTACATTTCCATCCGAGTTCTAAACAAATTCCCACCCCTAAAAGAAATATACAGCCTAGGGCAACTGCAGAAGACATCCCTGTTACAGAATTAAAAATTTGGTAATGCTATCAGTAATATTTATAGGCAGGTCACATATCAAGAGTTTACGTATAAAGTTGTACCATCTTGAACATTCGAACGAAACAACTAATTATTATGGGCAGGGTGTGACGTATGAAATGGGCGTGGATTTTGTGTGATCTACCAAAGCTTGGAACCCACAGAAATCGTAGAGGATCAGCTGATATTGGCATTCGCTACGTGTGAAAACTTGTGTCAAGGCAAACCCACGACCCATATTGCCTGTGCCGAGGTAACCACGATGTGGTGAGGCAAAGATTGAAGTGCGTCTGAAGAATCTGAGACCACAAATGTTTATTATTTTATATTTCTGCCAAAAATTGTCTTGTTATATTCTAACTTAACCTACATAGTTGTCAACAAAATAATTTTTTTCAGCGACACAAATTTTATACTAATTCTACGTCTGTTCATGTGCAGAATGTATATATAAACTTTGTCACTTCAACGTGCACATGTGACCATCCCTCTTCAGGCGGCATCAGTAACAGGCATTTGGTTTTTTTTTCCAACAGAATAATCTCTGGGCCACTGGATGGACACACTCATAGCAAGCATTGTACTTACATATCAAGGGTATTTTTTTTTACGGCATTTGTATGTATAATCTAGTTGCCTGAATTATTTGGATCGTAGGTTCAAGGAAAAAAAAAGCGTGGTATGTGAAGAAATAAAAGTTTTTTTTTCTCCCACTATACATATGTTGTATTTTATTTTATACTTGGCAGTGCCAAATTTTTTCCATTAGAGAAAATATGCTGTAATAAATTAACTGCTACGAAACTTTTTTTAGTCATAAATACGGAGTTTATCAGATTTATGTATTTGTATCGTATATGTACATATAACTTACACTTGCCAGTGTAAATATTGTACAGATAAATGTTGGGCAGTTCTTTGTTTGGTTGCGTAGCTCGAACGTTCTATTTGTTCTTTGCATTGGTTTATAAATAGAATGTATATGAGTGTTCCGCAGCCGGAATTTTCATGAATTGAATTACATTTCTGGTCTATTCTTGCGGCCAAATATCAAACAGCAGGCACGGAAAGCAAAGGCCAGACTACACAGAAGGAAGGTAAGGAAATTATTTCCGAAGTTGTCGAGACGTACGCATCCAAGCTAATATTTGTTTTTCTTATTTATGCTTTTGCTATGTGTTGCCACGCAAAGAACCACCTATCATTTCCTTACAGCATGTTTACCTCCTGCCTTCCGTGTTGTCGTTCGTTATTCAACCATTTGCGACCTGCTGGCACTTTGCAGTGTTGCCAGATGAGGAAAATTAAATTCTAGTACTTTGGGCCCAAAAATTCTGGTATTCTCCATAAAATTTTGGTACGTAAATAAAAAGAAGTGTCTCCCAATGTCCCTATCTAATCTTGTAATTACGTTGCACTGATTTTAAAGCCTAAATAAAATGAGCATAANTTTTGGTACGTAAATAAAAAGAAGTGTCTCCCAATGTCCCTATCTAATCTTGTAATTACGTTGCACTGATTTTAAAATTAAAATTCCAAATAAAATTATGCTCATTTTATTTGGAATTTTTTATTGCTATCGGTTAGATTTTGTATCTATATTTTTCAGGAAGCACAGAGATAACTTATCGGTACTCATTTTACAAAATAAAAAATTCAATTTTCTTTAAACGTACTGAGTCACAGAAAAACAGCAAATAATTTTTGAAAGTTATGACAATATAGTCTGATTTAACACTATGTATGGTTATAAACTATAAGGACAATATAACATAAAATATGCTTAAGCAGTTGTTATATACAATTATTTTTATTTTAGCTTACAAAGCAATTTAAATTAACCGATATTTTCGTAAAATCAGTAAATGTAGCTACTTTTTGTAACCAATAAAAATACGCGTACCAGGATGAGAAAGTCTGGTACAATTAGCAGAATTCCGGTACGTCTGCCACCGGGTTTGTAGAATTTCTCCAGTTAGCCGCAAGGAGCGGCACACTACAAGCAGAGTAGAGTTAGTTCGCGCTGTCCTCGACAGGTGGCGCGCGCTTTTCTTACAAGCCATATGACGCGGCAGACTTCTGAACCTGAAGAATATAGCGTGATATAATAGCGAGTATATCCACTAGTTTATTTTAAAATGTGGATTGAAACATACCGCACTCGGTTTATGCGCGAAGCAGGCTAGCGCGTAAATTGTGTATGTTGATGGTACGCGGGGGTCCAGTTCAGTTTTGTATGTACGTTTTAGGAAATTTATTTCACGGAACATTTTTGTGAATCTAAGATTATAAGCAGCAATGTTCGTCAGAAATATAAGTGCAAAGTTGGAAATATTTGTTAGAATGGTTGCTTATATTACACAAAAAACGTAGCGAAAGGACCAGTGTCAGAATGGACCAATTATTGGAAATAAAATATGTATCAGAATTATTGTAGTTTTTTTTTACACCGGCCGTCAGTCATATCTGTAAATATTCTTTCGCAGCAGTGATGGCATTTCAATATTTTTGGGTATGAGTAGGTTCAGAATCTGATGACAAAAAGGCAATGTTTTATTTGTAAAATATGTTATCGAAACCATCATGACGGTTTTTGTGTTCACTGTTGTAGAACTAGTAACTTCTATGAGAATAAGGCATAAAGGGTAAGTTTCCGGTGGATGCTTCCGGTTCCCCCTCGTTTCTTCGGTAACGCCTTCGCTTGTAAGTGACCTTTCCATCACTGGGCGTACTGATCTATACAGAAGTTACTGTATGTACCCTTGTAAAACATGAGATGCATTGTAATAAGGCCCCCGGTACTTATCCAGATACGGATAAATATATACCTTATTCTATAAGTTAACTTGTACAGTTTGTGTTACGACCTCTTTTAAGCTGTAGCAGCGGTAATTGCATACTTTTTTTAAAGAAAGTTTTCTATTTTCATTGCTACTTCTGCACTTGATCCATCACAAGATGATGCCGTTGCTGCTTTGAAAAGAATAAAGTTCCTGTGTGCTTGCAAAAACGGCAAACGTATCTTACTGTAAAGTAAATAATGTCTTTTTTTGTTAAAATGTTAGTATAAAAGACGATGACAAATTTTCCTGCAATACGGCAGCAGTCACACATATACATTTATCTAGTTTATTCATGAAAACTTATATTCTGAATGGCTGTGTCGTTCATACGCGTTTGTATAGGCACAGTAAAATGAGCACTTTGGAAGCCCTCTCATTTGGAATAACAGTCAATAAATATATTTTATTGTAGTCTTAGACGTTAACTTTCGAGTCCAGTGAAATATATACACTGTGTTTATTTCTTGCATGGAAATATTTATTTAAATAAGTGGTGGAAGGAACAGCCTCTAGTGTTGCTGAACAGTTCCTTCGTAAAAATTATCTAGCTGATGTACGAAGCAAAGAAATTAAGTAGGACTACTGTGAGATGTGTGATGCAAGTTTTAAAGCTGTCTTTGGTAGCGGCCAGTGAGAAACTTGGATCGAGTTCTCATCGTGTGCAAAATTTTCCATCAAATTATATGGAGGTTGTTTGTTGGTAGCACCGCAGGGGTCCCGGGCGTGGGGCCTATATTTTTTCCCTTCAGGCGTGGGTCGCGTTGAATCAGCTTGCCAACTCTGGGCGGGGAACGTGGGGGAATTTCCCTACGTGGGTTGGCAGAGAATGCATGTCTTTGGGCGGATCTGCAAACATGATGAGGGTGGGCGGGCAGTGGCAGCGCCAGTGCCAGTGTTGCCAACACAAGCGGAACGTGCGGTGGAAGACTGTCTACATAATGCAGAAAAATATAACTAATCTTAGGGTGGTGCAGTTAAACTAAGATTTATATATCATAATATAATTAATCTTAATTAAAATTGTGTGTTTTTTTTAGAAGCGCCGGTGGCATGTAAATATTTTTATAATAAAAAATGTATCCACGGTTATTTTGGTGACGCACCAACCAATTGTAAAATTTTCAACTTTCTGTTACTAATGACACAAACCATATTTTTTGTTTCGTGCACATCCTTACATCAGTTTCGAAAACATTTATAACAAAAAACCGCACTTAAGGTCTCTTCAATAAAGTACGTTCTTTGTAGTGGTTACAGAAATAGCTCCTGGGCAGTTGAAAAGTTGATAAATTAATCTCATTAAAGGATCCTCCAGTCATTTATAAATCGTAACATCTGCGGCCCTTATTCCACGCATTTGTTACTATACAGATGATGAGAGGCTACTTAGCAAAATATATTTCCTTCCCTTGATGCACATGGTAATGTGGAAAATGTGAACAGCATTTTAGGACTCTTGCGAGTTTCCAGATAAGGACTCAAGAACAAGAAATATGACGCAGAGCAGTTTCAGGTGGACAAACATTGCAGGATACGTCAGGCGACCTTGTCAGGTTTGCTCTCAGATTAGCGAGTTGCCATACATATACGGCTACGTACGTAACGTGGATCATGCTGTATGCGACCCCCGGTGGCGTAGAAAACAGTTGCGGATACGTCTTACGCTTAATTTTTCCCATTTATAGCCAAGCAAGAAATAATTTGATCACTTTCTTAATTGTGTAAAATTTTGCGAGTTAAGTGCAAGTTTGTTAAACTGGCTAAGTTTTATGAAAACTCTACCATAATATATAATGAACTCAAACTTGTGTATAAATGAAATGTAATATTAATTTTATGGCTACACAATGAAGCTGGCTTATTTTCCCCATCGTAACTTTTCGAAGATTTTCAGCAATTTTTCATGCATGATTCATGTGCTCAAAACTGAAGATGATTAACTATACGTTTACTTTACAAATTG
>NQII01000595.1:732702-756393 GCA_002778355.1 Clitarchus hookeri
GCCTCTTTCTCAGGCCAGACACGAGGCGCCAGTTCGGAGCCACGCTGGAGGCGTAGACCGCGGTGAGTGATTGCGCGAAAGGAAGGTTCCCATCTGTCTCGACAGTCCAGTTGAAGTGCCCGCCACTTGCTACGATCCTCCTCGTTCTGCAAGCGGCGCTGGAGCCGGCGGAGCAGCTCATCTGCAGTGGCTAGTGCGGCCGCGCCCTAAAGGCACACAGTCCCTGCCAGACAAATGCCACTTCATCTTCTAACATTTATTTCACACGTTCTCTGTTCATTGTGTAAACATGTTACAGGAGGTGAAGTAAGCACTTCTGGAAGCAACATTTGAAAAAGTAATCGCTGCCCGTAACTGCAGAATGCTACAGTATACACTGGCGAGCAGGCTTCCAGTTAAGTTAGCAGCGAATTAATACAAAACTGCTTTTATTGCGAGTTTAATTATATATTGTCACATTTAAATTGCTACCAATGTCACGGTTTTACTTGGATGGTGCATGTATAGAGCGGCCAGCCCCATCCCCCCCCCTCCTCATGACATTAGAGATGGGCAAAACTATGAATTATAGATAGCAGGCTGTGAATACTACTTTTTCATACGTGTGAAATATACTTGCTACTTTTCACAGGATGTATGCTATCGTGTGACGCTGTTATTGTGGTACCTGTGACAANCGTGTGACGCTGTTATTGTGGTACCTGTGACAAGGCACATGCCGGGATCACAGGGTTTCGGCCACTATCTTTTACGACCGTGGTTTCGGCATTTGGGTTAGCTGTGCCTCTAGCTGCCCGTGACAAGCATAACGGTCTGTTAGTGTTTCCTTATTTACCCATAAGTAAGAGAAAACCTGCTGTTTGAAATATGACAATTTAAAAGTCGGTAATTTATGTTGTACGAAACTGTGACGAATGATAAAACCACCGTTAAAGAGACGGCCTGTGATAGTTCCATATAATACGCACACTTCACGGGTAGCAAGCTGTATGTTAGAAAGATAACCCTAGTTCTAATCGTGACATTTCACTTTCCCTGCTATTATCGATTTCATTTCACAGGTTGTGATTGCAATTTGTACTTACGTGTGAAATTTTCACAGGTTGCGATTTCACAGTCCATTTCTCAATGACAGTGTTGATTTTACAACTGGCAGAAGGATACGAAATATGAAGTAAAATATCATAAGCAGGGCTTCCAAAAGCACTCGGTTAATCGTGAACAGCCTTTATGCCCTTGCTTGCAATTTGGTAATTGCTGCGGTGACGAAACGGCGACAAGGACGTAATTTTTGATAGGTGATAGCTATGCACGCGGTGGTGGCCGACAGAAGCCAATGCCCTCCAAGCACGCGAGAGCGGGCGGAGCAATGCGAGCTGCCGCCTCGGGACGGCTAGAGAATAAGTGCTGGCTGGTGTGGGCGGGAGTAGCAGTGCGGACAATGGCGGGGCAAGTGGTTGAGAGCGGTGCCCGCCCATTGTTTAAGAGTAATAGCAGGTATTAGCCCTGCCCCGCGCGCTCATTGCACGGGCATAGGCAAGTTGACCGCGCCGGTGTCGTAATAAGGCCCCCCCCCCCCNTTTCTGCAGGCAACCACATTCTCGTCGGCCATTCTTTCAGCGAAGGCACCAGTCGTTTTTTTTTTTCGCCTTCGTGCATTTGGGTTCGTCTACAAATCGACCGAATTAGTGGAGTTTGCACTGCTGGATCTTGTACTGATTTAACCGAACAAGGTAGCGCAGTGTTAACGCATTGGACTCTCATTCGGTTGGAACCGAATTCGATTCCCGGCCCAGCCATCCTGATTTCAGTTTTCTATGGTTTTCCGAAATCACTCGGGGCGAATGCTGGGACAGCCCCTCCCTTCCTGCTTCTAAGAGTACCTTGTCTGCGAGACTTTAAGCCAAACACAGCTGCCTTGTACTAACTTCGTGTGAGCAAATGGAAGTCGCGCGTCCTGGGTTCAGGACTTGTGTAGGCCCTCAGTTGTATACCTGTGCGTAACGTGACCTATGCTGTGTCNAGTCGCGCGTCCTGGGTTCAGGACTTGTGTAGGCCCTCAGTTGTATACCTGTGCGTAACGTGACCTATGCTGTGTCCGAATTCATCAGCCAAGGGCACCGCTTACCTGGCTTCTTGCCCTAGCAAAGTGCATCGAAGCTGTGACGTCACATTGTCGCTGTTCGAATTGTCGGTAAGGGCACAGATGCATCCTTGAATGTCCCTTTCATTTAAATGCATGATCGACGTCTCCTTCACCGCTCTTAACTGCTAAGTTTAGTTTTTCAGTTGTTTATAACAGTTTTGCAGTTCCTTCTTGCTGTTTGCTGGACACTGTTAATCGTACACTAACCGAGGAAACATAAGAAAATGCGTATAATTAATTGATATTTTTGGCATGTACGCTACAAATTTCAAAACTAAGACAGGTGTTAGAAANAGTCGCGCGTCCTGGGTTCAGGACTTGTGTAGGCCCTCAGTTGTATACCTGTGCGTAACGTGACCTATGCTGTGTGCGAATTCACCAGCCAAGGGCACCGCTTACCTGGCTTCTTGCCCTAGCAAAGTGCATCGAAGCTGTGACGTCACATTGTCGCTGTTCGAATTCTCGGTAAGGGCACAGATGCATCCTTGAATGTCCCTTTCATTTAAATGCATGATCGACGTCTCCTTCACCGCTCTTAACTGCTAAGTTTAGTTTTTCAGTTGTTTATAACAGTTTTGCAGTTCCTTCTTGCTGTTTGCTAATCGTACACTAACCGAGGAAACTTAAGAAAATGCGTATAATTAATTGATATTTTTGGCATGTACGCTACAAATTTCAAAACTAAGACAGGTGTTAGAAATTATACCGACTTTGTCACGNGGGGGGGGGGGGAACTTCGGGTACTGAGAGGATCAAGGGTAATTGAACGAGGGTATGTGGCAGTGAATTCGAACACAGCTCTAGTCTTGATTATATAGTAAACTCGCAGGGTGGAAAAAAGGGGACGTATTTCCGCGCTGTTTCCGAAGCCTTATAGGTCTGTGTCTCTTTTTGATCTTTTTATTGGACCAGTAAGTTAGGTTTATGCTAGGATTTTTTCTTGCATTGCGAGTTTTTTTATTTAAAAAAACACATTTTTAACCGCTGTTGTTTGTTGATGGTAATGCCCATTTGCATATCCATGCACACACATTGCCTGCAAATGATTAGAAAATGAATTTAGAGAAGCGAGCAAATTTGTTTACAAATGATTAGAGGTTACATTTTTCTTAGTCGATTTCATAAGGTTTTTGCAAATGCCACTTGTGCTGATTAGAATTGAGAAACGGTTACCATGCTGTAACGTAAAATACATCTTTTCTATAATTTATGTGGTTCGAAATACGCATATTTTTCTCTCTTGGAAAAATCCTTTAAATTTCCCACTTATTCTTTTGATGCTATTGCAGATTGGTAGACTAAGTAGAATGCATTGTCGCTAACGGGGTTTTGTGTCCCAGTATGCGATTGGATTTTTCAGTTTGTTTATTTATTTATTTGTCTTTCTGATCCCAATTTTGGGATATTAGACATGTTACAATTACACAAATACAATATTACAAAAACACTAACAAAATCCATAAAAATATGCACAGTAACAATCTACATTACACATTATTTTTTTAAAACGATCATTATAAAACTTGTCAAAAACGTTAATCAATAAAAAATAAACCAGTTAGTCTTGTGCGTCATCAAGGTACTCTTCAAGATTATTACAACATTTTTTTACTTAATAAGTTAGTGTAATATAATGACTAAGGTAACTAAAAAGCATTAACTTCACAAATCACATTTTGTAATGTGATAGCAAACCTTGGTGTTCTTTCAAAACGCTACGTAGACACAGTATATGGAGGAAAACGTTTGTAATGTATAGCCATTTGTGCCTTACTGTTTTATAATTTTATCAGCAGACCGGATTGCATGATTAGACCTATACGTTAGAAATAAAATTCGTGAAAATTTATTTGCGCTGTGCATAGTCAGTGAGCGGTATAATAACCAGTCTGATCCCCCCCCCCTCTCCAAATCCTTCTATGTGTTATTCCTTTTGAGCAGGGAGCCATGTTTCTGCCGAGGAGAATCAGAATCGCTTACGGGATAGGCGTCAAACAATTTTTGTCCATATTTTTATTTAATTCAAAATTTTCTGTTATGAGACTCTGAGTTTACGTATGGTTCCTTACATCGCATGGCAGGGTTACTAAAAATGGTTGTACATTTCGTGTTCGTTGCTATACTTCACACGAAGTGAAGATATTTGGGTGGCTCTTAATAGCGAGACCTTGAGAGTTTCCGCGTCTTCCAGGTTAAGCATGAGCTAGATATATGTGAGTTTGAGAAACGTCACAAGGAGGGGGGATGTAACTGACGATTTCTGGAATCCATTACACATATCGCGAGGGGTGAGGATGTGACAGAACATAAGTTCAAATTTGAAAATAATAATCTCGCAGTTTTGAGGGAGGGAACGTAGGGGAGGGCCCTCCCGAGCGCATGCCGCTTGAGGGAGGGAAACTAATTGATACTGCTGGCGCTAAACATGCCAAACTGACAACATATAGTCGGTTCACAACTGGAAGAAACTTTTGAAAATCAACCTATGAANAGTCGGTTCACGACTGGAAGAAACTTTTGAAAATCAACCTTTGAAAAAACACCCTAGCCGTTAGCGACATGCATATAACATTACAAACAGCGGCGAGCGCGGATACAGTTATGACGTTAGGTTGCCAGCACAAAGAGAGGAAATAGTTCCAAAGTTTTAACGTAATTGTTAATTTATTGCTTTCAAATGGGTGTCGAAAAGAATTCTATCTTATTATGCCAATTATTAATGACGTGATGCTAACGTATTTATATTTCAACGTTTCTTGCATAGTCACATGATTACGCTCAAGGTTAAAGTAACACGGCCATTTGTTTACTAACCTTCGTAGTCCTTGTGTTGTTGACACACGTGCCAGAGAATTTGTGCGATTATCTCGTATAACCTATAATAATTAATTTATTTGTCTTGTTTTACTAATATCCGTTCTTTATTATTTGGTTTTTAATAACGTATGATTTTAATTTGTGCTCACTTTCAGTTCTAATTTTTTTTGTTTTTATGTGTTTCGTGCACGTGTCTTTCCTTTGCCACTTTATTCTAACGTTGCAGTATTTGCACATAAGAATTGTTTTCACATTGTCGAAGACGTAGAATCCTTCACTCACAAACTCTGCCGTCCTGTCGAAAACCGTCACAACCATTATTAAATAACGTTTTACAATTGCGCGAAACATCCGACACAACCACCACGCCATTTTAACGTGTGTAGCAATTTCGATCAATACTGATGATCTTGCCTTCGATATACGGGAATTTATCGAAAGTCACTAACAATCGATTGTAAATAGACAACAACTATCGATTCATCAAAATACTCGCATTTTGGGTTTATAGAATGAAATGTTTTTCGCTGGCATCGCATATTCTTTTGTGTGAAATTCTCAATATTAAAAACTTTACGCTTTTGGAATATCCATTAATTTTATATATATATATGACTTTTATAATGGGTACGTGCATGTACGAACACATCTACACACACAGTGGAATGTAAACATTGCATGTAAACATTGCCATGGGACTGCCACATGGCAGTCACATGGCAATGTTTGTTTACCTTTGGCAGAAGGATACGAAATGGGCTTGAATGAAGATCTTTAGCAGGGCTTCAAGAAAGTCTCTTCCAGTCGTGAACCGACTATAGCTCTCTACCACCGCGCTGTTAACCCTGTGTCAACGATCGAGGACATGTTGCACATGAAGGATATTTATGGTCAGAACTGTACACAAAAAGGAATCGGTGGTCGGTGTTTTGAACGTCTTCCTTGTGAAGGATCCGATATGCTAAAACAATGCACCTCTCATTCGTGAATGGCTAATGCTGATATCAATGAACACGCAGAACGTTGTTCACTGGACGCGAGAAGCACACGTGACACAAGTGCAGCGCACACCATAAAATTAAACGATTGCAACACTTTAGCTCGGGAATTAATTCGGGATTGAAAGGGTAAATATCGCGCTGCGTGACCTAAGTTTTTTCGACAGGTAATATGCACACGCGGAGCAGCTCTCGCCCAACCGCTCTCGGCCGTTGGCACTACTGAACAACCCCACTCCTTCGTGCAGCGGCAAGGACTCGCCCGACGCGTTTCTTACTTATGCGCATTATTTTCTCATTTGGATTTCACTATACTAATAACACTATATATATTTACTATTACTTCGTTGGTATTCTGAATTTTGAAAAATAATTTACGTTAGTACTAAATTTACTGGAGTAAATATTTTCATATCGGTTAGAAGGAAGTTTCCCACGTTACTTGCTCCTGCCTCGTACCCCAAGACATATTCGCAGATAGCAGGGCTGTTTGTAACCGTCACCCAGGTTCGCAGGTGTGTGGCGCGTAGTATAGTGTCATTATCTCACTCCTAACTTTAACGTCACCGCGCGTGCCGCCGAAGTGCCTGGTTGCCGAAGGTGACGTCAGCAGCAGACGCCAGTAGTCGGATCCGTAGGCGTGTCAGGCCTATATTGTGTCTTGCGTCACCGACAATGGCCTGTGTCGAAACGAGCACAGAGGGGGAACGTGACTAGAATGTATAGTCTGTATGTCGAGGTTTTGTAAAGCCTTTTTTTTTTCCCTTCCGTTTTTTTACATTTAGGCGTCTACACAGAATGTATTGCTGTAGATCCACATTTCTCTTCTCAGAATCCTAAAACTGTCCATATAAAGTGATTAATGAATCATTAAATGTAGATATAATGCTAGTTACGTATACTTAAAACGGCGGAGTCATTTGTAATTTGAATAGAATGTGCCTGCTGTATTTAGTCAATTGTATTTTTCGGATTACAGTAACGTGCTGTTACAATTACTTTTCAGTAATTGTATTTGCAAATGTAAATCTATTTTCTACAAAGCACAAAACCACGCTTTTACTCAAAATTCAGTTTTTTCCGCATAACAATGTTAAGTAAACTAGGATTCCTGCAGCGACGAGTTCAGAGTAAATTACAAAATATTTCTGATGCCTGTATAGGATGATTAATAAAAATTGTATCACACTTGGGTGTTAAAACTAATATATTGTTCATATAACTGTTTTAGTCAGGAAAATGACTACCTGACTGTGAAGCAAAATAAGAACAGTCGTAGGTTGAATGAAGGTGTTTCAGCCCCCTACGATGGTACGCACCAAACACCAAGCCTTTTTCTCCTGTTATCCACCCTCAAAATTAACGATTAACGACATTTATGAAAAGTTTGTTGCAATCGGCTCAGTGGCCAACAATTTATGAGGAAACTGTGGTTTAATACGAACAGGCCGATCCCTTGCTAACATAGCCGCTACGCTAAAATCGTTTGTGCGTAGTCTCAGAAAATAAAAAAAAAGACGTTGCAGAGCAGAATGGAGGGACCCCTAAACAACCGTACGGAGAATTTTGAATAAATATCTGTGGATGCGGTCATATTACACTGAAGAGCCAAAAAAAACTGGAACACCTGCTTAATATCGTGTAGGGCCCCCGCGAGCGCGCAGAAGTGCCGCAAGACGACGCGGAATGGACTCGACTAATGTCTGAAGGAATGCAGGAGGCATTGAAATCTGCGCCAATTTGAGAAAGGGTTGCAAGTCTGTCACTTTTAATGATTCTCGTCAGCCGTCGTTTGTTCCGTTCGTTCACGATCTTTTTCCGGCCGCAGCGATGTCGAAGATTTGATGTTTTACCGGATTCCCGATATTCACGGCACACTCGTGAAATGGTCGTACGCGAAAATCCAAATTTTTATCGCTACCTCGGAGATACTATGTTCCGATCTCTCGTGCGCCGACTATAACAGCGCTTTCAAACTCACTTAAATCTTGAAAACCTGCTATTGTAGCAGCAGTAACCTATCTAGCTGCCGACCGCATCGCGTTACTCTGATTGGTTCCATACCTCTGTTATTTGCATACGCACGCATATACCAGGTTTTTTTTTGGCTCTTCAGTGTATATTCCATACTTTTTTGCATTCTGTATGTATATTCCAAACTTTCTGCGAGGTGTTTATATATTATTTTAGCTATACGAAAAGAACTGTGTATCCAGTGTCTACAGACCACATGGGAAAAGTTCCAGATGTGCTGACGACGTCGAACTAGTGGAGAAACATTGCATCGGTATTGCCATGTGTGTGTTCCCAGTGTATGCAATACCCCATAAATATATATAGACAGCAGTGGCGAGCAAGGAAAGATGCTCTGATGTAGTGAAGTGAATAGTGTCGTATTAAGTGTTAAAATTTTTATGACTCATCCTCTACTGAAGTTTTGTTACTTAGCCCCTGAAAATCTTTTGTAGGACTTCCCTTTAAACATTCCTCTGCCTTATTTCTTCGGCGCGATTCACATCAATGAGTATTTTAGGCCGTTAATATTTGTGGCTTCAGTGACTATTGTTATAGATTTGTATCGAAATGTACACACACACAAGATTTTTCGGCAGTGTAATCGTAGCTTGAGGTTGTTCGTAAATTTGTAGAGTTGCCTTGGCCTTCTCTGTAACGAAAACCTCCTATATTCTCTCTCTGCAAACTGCCGACAATGCACTGTGTTATCAGTGGTACTTAATTGTATAATGTATTATTATTATTTCAATCTACAAGTATTCTGGTACATAAATAGGTCTACAAATTTATCTTAAATTTTTTGGTTGTAGAGTCACGGCCCAATTTTTACAAGGCCTCTAAAATAGGACAGGTCCGGGTCTCACTTCCAGATGTGAACATTTGTGCAGTCAATTATGTACGGTTTTTTATTGTGATGCTATCTTCTTGTATTGTTTGATTATTAAAAATCATAATGAAATGTGAGCACATTTATAACTGTCTATTGATTAAGGACATTTATTATTTGCCAAAACTTTTTTTCACTATATATTTTTCTCTCATCACTTCTTTGACAGCGTATTGTTGGGGAGGGGGGTTCAGCAACCTTGCCTAATGAGGCAGTTCGGCGAATGTGCTCTTAGGTTGTTTTTAGGCATGTTGAAAATCTTAATTTGGTTTTAATTCAGAATGTATGTACATAGCCTTAGAAACTCTGCAGTGGTTCTCAAACTTCCCTTTGCCATGGACCACTATGTGTAAACTGTCAACACGGTCAACTTCGTCGCCATACTTCTTTCATTCAGGTAGCAACACGTAGGAATAAAGATTTTACCACTCGTTACAGTGATATAAATACTTTGCATTATTATTACTATTATTGTTGTTGGAAACTTGATATTAATTACATAAATTGCAGAAAAGTTCAAATAAATTAATAAAATTATTTATAATATTAATTTGGCGGACCACTTATGGCCAAGCCACGGACTACCAGTGGTCCGTTGGACCACAGTTTGAGAACCACAGCAGTCTTTAAGTATTCGTGCAGCGTGTTACAGAAGTGGCAGGCCTGCGTGCGTTACAGGCCGTGGATTCGCACAACCTTGGCACACATGGAGATTGCGCCGTGTGGTTTGCGCGATGCGCGAGGACGCTCGGCGATGTCGGGTTACAGCTCTGTTGACCGGCTGGGAATGTTTAGTGGTTCCAGGCAGGATAATGTTCGACAAAAAAATTCTCTACCCGCCGGTACAGGTTACTGCATGTTTACGGGCAGTTAGTGATGAGAATAGAGACGGCCCTGTTGAGGCTAGACGTCGGAAGCTATCTGCGTGATCGCCTGGAAATAATACTTTGATGCGATTGTGTCATACATTCACTACCATCGGCACAGTGTCGGATACCACACTTCAGGTCAGCTTCAAAAATTGACGGCTAAAAAATGGAAGTTAATTTAAGAAAAAACTATACAAATAAACAGAACTAAGTCGGAAAATTGGGTTTATGAATGAAAAGGCATACTATGGAAGAATGAGTGTTAGGTATTTTAATCTCTTCACTTGTTATAATGAATATTATACCTGAAACTGGCAAAATTCGCGTGTGTGAATGCCCGGTGATTAATTTGTTTTAAAAATGACAAATATAATTGGAAGGCGAATTGGTAATTAAACACATTCCTCCGAAGTAACAAGGCAATCAATTACATTGCATGTGCTAGTGGAGAGTAATTAAATTTCTTGTATGAAATTTATGGAATCAACAGTAAGATGGACAAGCAATTTTTTCTAATAGTTATTGTTCGCTAGTGTCGAGGACAGGTGCAGTTTGTACAGTTTGTACAGTCCACAAAAAGAATTTGGTCAGATGCCTTTCATAATAATTAATATATAATTCAGGGCGTATTTGCTGAGAAATGATTATAGATAAGAGTATTGGCTGTTTACGGTAAAGTGAGCACTTTCGCGGCCCTGGTTACTTTTTTCCTATCGGCCATTTGTTATCTTTACACCACTTTTTAAAATCAATATTGCCACGCGAATAATAAACACAGTGTATATATTTCACCGGACTCGAAAGTTAACGTCCAAGTCTGCATTAAAATCTATTTATGGACTATAATTCTAAATGTGAGGGCTTCAAAAAGTGCTCACTCTAGCGCGAATAGCCTATAACTATGTTGGGGCAGTGAAATTCGCGTGTGCATTTGTATATGGGAGTGTTTTCTCCTTTGGTGGATTTGGAGATCGTAGTGAAAAGTAAAATTTTACAGTCTTCACGCACGAGAGGTCTACACGAGCAAAGCGAAAGCTGATAATAAATTAGTGTCCCGCCTTGCTTCAAACGCCATGTTGCCTCCTCCAGCTCTTCTTTTTTGAAGGAGGAAGTTGCGCTTCATAAGCAGAAACTGTTCGTCAGACGTCCTCTCCACTACTGCTGTTTATATACGTGGCGTGTCACATTTCTTGTATTCCTCGGCAATACTACATCATGTTAATGCACTTCATTGTGGAAAATATTTATGCAACGTTTGCACGTAATTCTAAATAAAATATTTGACGAGCGCATGACGTATATTGTTAATTGAGCCCCAATTTATTCGTGTTTTCGAGCAAAGTCGCTGACATCTAGCTGCGAAAATGTGTGCTTGTATAGAGGATATAAAATGCCTTTATATAACCGACTGCAGTAAAATGAAATGTAATTTTTATGGAAACTGACGATTTCTAGCCCACACTGTGTAAATGTGTTTTCTCGTCAATTAAGTAACTTACTCGAACAAATATAATTCAGTTCTGATGTGTAAAATCAAGCAGTACCTTATAAATTATTGTTTCAAGGCAGGATAATGGCGTGTTCGCACAAAAATTTCCTAAGCAAAGGTTATGTAAAAATGCTAGTAAAACGATAGTATGAAGGATTATGCAAAACAAGGAAATTCTGGGGTAGATAATTGTAATAATAAAATAAAATGTATTATTAATAAACTTTTGGTAACAAAAATATTTAAATAAATCTCAATAGTACAAGTAAAAAATAACCAAAATATTGGTTCGCATACTATCCCAGCCGACTAAAAAGTGATTAATCAAAATCCTTCATTAAAGTAAAAAAAATTATAAATAATATAAACACACATAATTTAATAATATATCGACATACTCTGTAAGCCCAGAAATGCAATTCTCAAATATTTTTGGCATTTTCCCGAAAAGATCCTATTATTTATCATTATCGAGCTGCATACATGCATCTGTCAATGAAACATGTATATCCTTATATGCTCTAATAAATAACTAGTATAGTTATACTCAGTGTAGAGCCTTATTAGTTTAATTTTCACTTTGCTAAACATTGCCACACTCCATTAAATATGATCGTAATTTCTAAACGGTCAACAAATTAGTATATAAAATTTCCTTCTTAACTATTAGTTTACGCAGTTTAACTACAGCCACATACATTCCTATTTTTTGGCCAAATATGCACGCAATATTCCCATTCCCATTTCACTGGTACATTTAGTGTAATTGTCATCTCGTTATACCCTCTATAACGGTCATTTTCGTGGATACATTGTTGCGCTCTGGAGGCATCGAAAACGCGAATAAATAATTAGTAATCGACTTCTTATGTTAAAATGTGTGGTCAGCCACTGCAGCGTGTTAGATGCGACAAATATGGTGTTCAGAGGTTTTGAAATGCTCTTAGCTTAAGTTTTGCAAACGTTCAATATGGTGTTCTTTCACTCTTAGATTATTTGTTTCCGTAATAGGTTTTTTTTATTTTTTTTTTTATGAGAGGCCCGTCTGCGACATGCGTTAGCCTCTGTGGAGTCGTGTAATGCTCATATTTTAATAAATTTAGGTTGTAATAAAAACATTTCTTTCGAAATTGTAATTAGAACTGTAAAAAAAAAAAAAATAGTAACACTGAGAAAGTTATTGCTGGAATGTTAGTTCGAATCTGATTGCATTGTGTATTGATACTTTAGTTGTGTGGGCCCGCACACTTTCCGTGTCCTGTAGTGTGCGCGGCATGCATCCGTCTTTGCCTCTACGGTACAGGAACGATGCCGCCAGCAGCGTATGTTTCGCATTGTGCTGGCTGCCAACCTATGGGCGCTGTCAGCATGTTGGAGTGGGTCGGGGAAAGTTCATCCGTGGCTGCGGCCTTCGCTGCAGGAAAGGAAGTGAGCGCTTCGTGTAATTATTGGGACGTGGGCATTTCCTCTGCATTAATGAGCAGAACATTAAACACGTTGCATTTACCCGCTGCGCTTCTGAGCCAAGGACGGAAAAACCTTTATGCCAGTACTCGGCAAAACGCCTATGTTAAAGGCTCTGTCTCATCCTCCATGTTGAATCTTCCATTTGTGTGTCATAACTTTTTTTCAGCTAAATAACTAAATATTTATTATATCACGTTTAAATTTCACAAATACCTTCAAATATCGCCAAATTTGTATTCACGTGTTATCGGGTGTGTGAAATTGCAAGAGTCTATTGGTAATATAAAAATGATGCGCTAATGACGTCATAATTTCTTAACAAACGTTCAAAATTTGTTTGTTTTACAGCAATGTATATTGCCAGAGAAGTAAACCTGCAGTTTCAAAATAAACGTCCCTAACCACTGATAAGCTAGAAATCTGTATTTCAACATGGGATGTAAGGTAGAGCTCCAAGGGCACTAATCATCGAAAAATGCATAATTTTGTATATTTACGAAATTATGTTTGACTTGTAGGCATTACTCACAAGCACTATTTCAACGCACGAAACAAATTTAGATAGCATATTTTTTTACACAGGCCTGTCAAAATCGCAATTTTAGTGTTTTTGGGACGTAAAAATAATAACTACTCTCACCGAATGAGAACTCAGATTTAAATAACATAGAATGAGTTACTTCAATGAATCTTTAAAATCACGCTATGAAATATTTTCGAAGTTTTTCAAAATTGCTTAAAGTAAGGAAATTATTGCATATTTTTTAATATGTCTGTAATTTTTTGTAAAATAAGTTTTGCTAAGCATAGTTTTAAAATGAATTAATACATAACCTTTTAGTTACCCTTGATAAATTTCATTTAAATTATTTTAATTTTTTTATTTTTACATCTCAAAAACAACAAAATTGTGATTTTGACATGTCATAATGCAAAAACTGTCTCATCTTAAAAATTTTCAATGCTAGGAAAGAGTATTTATAAGTAATGTCAAAAAGTTGTGTGGTGTTTCGTAAAAATATAAAATAAGTATTATTGGTGACCAGCAACCTTAAATGCAGTTTTCCGCTGAGCATTACAGGAAGGATGTTTCCGGGAATACACTTATACTCGTGTCAATGGCAATTCATTAAATACCAGAATGAGTTAAATGAAAACCTTTATTTTTCGTGCAATTTAGAGAACAGGGGAGATGTACAATTACATTACTCTTCCACACAGACCTACCGCGCAATCCAGTAATAATGTAGTGCGGGGATATTTCAATTTTGGGGGGTTGTATGTAACTATTTCTCACCTGCTGCGCCTCTCGTCGTACTTTTAAAAACATCCATGATGTATCACCGTACTACACCTTTATTCTGCAATGAAATTTAATGCCGATAATTACTCCACGACTCAACATAGAGAGAGGGAGAGGGCTAGAGAGAGGGAGAGGGTTAGAGGGAAAGGGCTAGAGAGATGGCTAGATAGAGATGGATAGAGAGGAGAGGGATATGACTAGAGAGATGGGTAGAGAGGGAGAGGGATTGAGAGAGATGGGTAGAGAGGGAGACGAATAGAGAGATATGGATATAGAGGGAGAGAGAGGGATGTAGAGATGGATATAGAGGGAGAGAGAGGGATGTAGAGATGGATAGAGAGGGTGAAGAGGGATGAAGAGATGGATAAAGAGGGATGTAGAGATGGATAAAGAGGGATGTAGAGATGGATAAAGAGGGATGTAGAGATGGATAAAGAGGGATGTAGAGATGGATAAAGAGGGATGTAGAGATGGATAAAGAGGGATGTAGAGATGGATAAAGAGGGATGTAGAGATGGATAAAGAGGGATGTAGAGATGGATAAAGAGGGATGTAGAGATGGATAAAGAGGGATGTAGAGATGGATAAAGAGGGATGTAGAGATGGATAAAGAGGGATGTAGAGATGGATAAAGAGGGATGTAGAGATGGATAAAGAGGGATGTAGAGATGGATAAAGAGGGATGTAGAGATGGATAAAGAGGGATGTAGAGATGGATAAAGAGGGATGTAGAGATGGATAAAGAGGGATGTAGAGATGGATAAAGAGGGATGTAGAGATGGATAAAGAGGGATGTAGAGATGGATAAAGAGGGATGTAGAGATGGATAAAGAGGGATGTAGAGATGGATAAAGAGGGATGTAGAGATGGATAAAGATGGATAGAGAGATGGATAAAGAGGTATAGAGAGAGCGATAGAGAGATGGATAGAGAGGGCGAGAGATATATAGAGAGGGCGAAATATATATAGAGAGGGCGAGAGATATGTAAAGAGAGGGCGAGAGAGGGGATGTATGTATGGATAGAGAGGAAGAGAGAGATAGATGTATGCACATATCGCTGCTACTCGTGTGGTGCATGGGACAGTGAAGTCGCTATCTTGACACTGCTTGCCGCGCCTTCGTGTAACACGCAAGCTTTATTCTGTCGTCTTTAGGTTATGCCACTCAATGGCTTTTTTTTCTTCTTATCTTTACAGGACGTTCGAAAAGTGTTTAGAATTTGTTTAGCATGTTTTAATTTTTTCGTTTGACTTACGGTAGTATTTCCAAGTTACATCTGGTACGTATGGTAGTTGTACGCGCTTTATTCCTAGTGATTAGTGTATACAGAATTCAATGTCCCGCACTGGCTGTACAAGTGACGTAGTGAATAAATTAGGGGTTTATTGTGATGTGTTGTTTGTATAAAAAACGACGAAGTGCCTAGTCGATCTCAGATTTTTCCACGTACCTGATTTTGTGATAAACCTGAAAAGACTTGGTTATAATAGCTCATGTAAACATGCAGACGACATGGTTTTCATCTAACGGAAAGTAATTGGTATTAGTTGCGCCTGGTAACTTTGAAATGCTTGTGAAGTCCAGAAGTCTAGTTTCCTGTAATATTTATAAAATTCTTGATTTGAAATCTTAAAATTATCTTTATGCTTACGGTTTACTAACTGCATACAACGCGCACCTTAAAAAAAACATACTTAAGTGGAGAATATTTGCTGTATACACTTCGGCGGATATGACTTGGATTCTAGATATCACATGTTAGATTGCGGAAAGCTCGTCTGGGACATTATACATACATTACGCTGGTTTTACCCCACTTCTGTTAAATAACGCTTTATTTTACGTTTGTACTTTATATTCATATTTTAAGTGAAATATCCAACCCTCCTAATTTTTTTTTTTAATTGACGGGTGTCACGCGGTTTTTTTTATGAAGTATTGATCACTGCCAGCTTAGAAGCCACGGAAATCTGCATGAAATGGTCGGAATGCTGCGCTTGCATTACAACTACACCGTTGTGTTAACTCAAGCTTATGTACATAAATTTGCAAAGGGCTAGAAAAAACACTCTTGTGAACTTGAGTTTGTGGAGCTCAGCCGTTATTTGTGATGTTTTATTTGTTAGAAAATCATATACTGCGAATTTTTTTTTGTTCACTATTACTGCTTGGTAAATTTATTATACCGGTCATGATTCATAAGTAAATGATTTACAATTTGTCAGTTTCGACAAAAAATTATAGGCTATTCACAGTAAAGTGAGCACTTTTGAAAGCAGTCTCATTCGGAATAATAGTCAATAAATATATTTTATTGTAGTCTTAGACGTTAACTTCCTAATGCGGTGGAATATACACGCTGTGTATACTTACATGGCAATATTGATTTAAAAAGGCGGTTAAAGGATAAAACATGGCTGAAAGGAAAAAGTAACTAGGACCTCGAAATTGCTCACTTCACCGTGAACAGCCCATGGTTAATTTTGTTAGCTTAGTTGTGATGCTGAGGACGAGATGCGAGTATTTGAATAAGCAGTGTGTATAGTCCATTCATGTTTACTTCCAACTTTTCTGAAGCCCTGGTAAAGTTCTATTTCCGTGATATTCATCCGCCTAATGCAAACAAAGCTTAGATAATTTCACCAGAGGGCCAAACGCACCGCATTCGTGCGCGCTCATTGTAATAATTTCTTGCATAAGAACTATTTCTTACTAGTCATTACCAACACACCTATTTTCTCTCTGTCTTTATTTAGATACAAATTAAATATTATAATGTGTAGATAAAATATAATTAAAAGTGCAGTTTAACTGAAACCGAAGTAATTTTAATGTTAACACGAGTATAAAACGATTGAGATACATGGCATATTTATAAAGCAACTAAACATGCCATAAACGGGGAGATTTTTTAAAGGTTATATTCAAAAAGTTTGAAGAAACCGCGAATAAACTATAGCAGAGTTACGACAGAGTACTTGGTAAATACAGAGTTGAAACGGCAGCTTAATCTGTGAACTCAAGAGCAGTACACGCCAGCAAAATGGCGTCACTGGCCATCAAAAATGTTTGAACGCCGATTGCCAATTAGCGCCTTGTAATTTACTCGCCACCCGTCAGTGCGGCCAATAGGGAATCTGTTGCAACATACAGTAGCCAATCAGACGAATGGTATTTCCAGAGCGTTGCGCAGCCAGTCAGAGAATTGTAACCGCCACGCCATTTAGTTTCTGTGCGTTCTCTGCTCTGTGATTATGGCAACCTGGCAACGCTGTCGACCGGAATGCCGCGGTGACGGCCGTGCCTGTATATGGTGACTGGCGTCACGTCGGCCACCGGTGCTCCTTGACAGTAGCGTGATTTCAACCTGCAGTCTTCATGTGTACGCGGCCGCTGGTCGGCGCTTTTCGCTGGTGGAGTTGTGAGAAGCCCACGCTTCTGCCCCCTCGCCATATTTTAATCAGCGGTCAGTGCAGTCACCCGAAACGTAACTTACCTACCCCAAATATAACCTAGGATTTTGGGTGAATTACAGAGATCCTGCGAAATCTGCCATCCCCTTAGCGCTAGATTGGCTTCGCCCATTAAAAAAGCAGACTGGTGGCGGTAATACTGGCACTGAAAGTAGTGTTTCAATTTTATTTATTGTATGGATTATTCTGTCAAATGCCTTTGTGGTATGAAATAAATGCGCGTAAATTACGCAATCAATTTTACCAGAAAACTTAGGCCAATATAAAAATAATACAGGCGTCATGCACTGTCTGCAACGTAACATAGTAAACATTTGCAGCTGTGCTGTGTGTTCTAACGTTGGCGGTACCTATTTAGGCAAACAAATGAATAAGATAAGATCCTCCCATTATACCGCAGAGTTTCAACTCTCTATTCTTGTATGCTCGTTGGTGTAGATTGTCGCCCACGTGGTAGCACGTGTCTGGGTGGGTGAACGCCCGCGGCATTGTGGCAGACAGGCGACACGCGGTAGAAAACGAGGTGCATACGCGTCTCTCCAGTGCTTCCTCTCCCGGCAAGTGTCATTGGCCCGGGCGCAGCAAGGCGTCTGCGTACACCGCGGTCGGTCTTGAGTTTAAGCAGGCTTCAGCCGCTCGCATCCGAGAAATTCTATATATCGAACTGTTAGTGATGCGTGTTTCTGTTTCCGTGGTCTCGGATGGAATCGCACAAGCCCTGTGCTTGAAATTTTTGCATTAATTGCACCCGTAAAAAACTCTGTTGTAATTTCTGTAACATTTACATGATCTTTGTAAGGAATATCCTGTAAGCATACATGCATGCTGCAATTAACTTGCCGATAAAATTCTCGTTTGTTACCCCCAGGTTTTGGTTTTTATCAAACTGGAAATTTGGAATGCATTAAATACTTACACTGTAAAAATTTATTTTGTAGCAGCCACTTTGCCAATTTTTTTTTGTCAATACGAAAATTTTTCACCCCCAAACTTTTGTGAGCACTTAAACATTAGTGTGTAATGTTTACAAAAAAAATGTCAGGTTGACTTTCCTACAAAATTATTTTTCTCNGTGAGCACTTAAACATTAGTGTGTAATGTTTACAAAAAAAATGTCAGGTTGACTTTCCTACAAAATTATTTTTCTCTGTGTAGTTAACGAATGAAATTAACACAGTTTTGTTGTAACGAAGACTATACCTCAGTGATATAACAGCAATTGCTGTATAAAATGCGGAGGAATGCTGCTTACTGCCGCGTCTGGGATGGGTTTGAAGTTTATAGTCCTCAAGTTATTCCTTTTTGACAAACGGATGCTTGCTCTGCGTATTATAACATTCGTTAATGTGTTGTATGTAATTCCGGTTTAGAGCTCTTGTCCTCCGCTTTTGGGTTTGATTGTTAGAATCTCGACGTCAGATAAGTAAAGTGTTCCATCAAACAAAGGAACAAATATGTCCGGTCAGATTACTTGATATCTGCCCACGCGTCACGTGTTGGAGAGAATTAGAATTCAGCCTATTAAACTAGGTCTTTAATTCGAATTGCAAGGTTTAAATTGTGGTTAATCACTTGGCCATCGTTACTACTTCGACCACCAGTTCAGCGATTTATCTGTCTGTTTTTAGAACTGCACGTAATAAGTAAATAAAAAAACAGTAAATAACTTAATTTTGATGTGCTAAATACACCACGTGTTTTCAGTTAATACCGTCGACTCGATTAGCCAAAGTATTTGCCAGAGAGATCCAAATTTCCGCGAGAACGGTGTTAGGGTCATAACGGGGTCTCTAGCTGTTTAAGACACACTCTTATGAAAACTCCCGTATACGCCATGCAAGACTAGTCGGTNGTCATAACGGGGTCTCTAGCTGTTTAAGACACACTCTTATGAAAACTCCCGTATACGCCATGCAAGACTAGTCGGTGATAACAAGTAATCTCTTACATCTTACGTTAATCCAGAAGGCAGTATTTGAATAAGAAGCAAGAACTTAATTATTCCTCCGCCTAACTGAGGTCGAAGCTATTATTCCGCCACGCTGCTGCATTACCAGAAAANAGCAAGAACTTAATTATTCCTCCGCCTAACTGAGGTCGAAGCTATTATTCCGCCACGCTGCTGCATTACCAGAAAATTGTTCTAAATAACAATGTGTTCAGCTGGCAGAATTTCAGCTACGTATTACTTAATGGAACCTGTGTAGACGAGTGCGCTCATGGCGGGAATGGGGAATGTATCACTCACGAGACTGGTCCCGGACAGACCAAGAAAGGAGCTGTCTTCTTTCCCCAACGCAGGTTCGTTGCCTTCGTGGCGGTGGTTAGATGTGCAACGTACCCTTGGCCAACGCATTCACTGTAGAAAAATGTATCTCTTTTGGCCTCCTCGTGACTCCAGGTCGCTCTCGTTTCACCTTAGTGATGGGCGTTGTCCTCTGGTTTCGTCACGTTGCTGACCCCTCGTTGTTTCAGATTGCCCTCATGTCGTGCCGTCGTTATGCAGCAGTTGTTTGCGTTTTGTTGTTGGNGCTGACCCCTCGTTGTTTCAGATTGCCCTCATGTCGTGCCGTCGTTATGCAGCAGTTGTTTGCGTTTTGTTGTTGGTTTTCTTGTGAAGTCTGCTTCTTGCCGTGATAACGGCACTTGTTTCGCATGTTCGTATAAATATGAAGGGTTCGTGGAGCGAAGAGGTTTGCCGGCTCTCAACGATGTCTCGGGAGCCATTGAGGATGAGGCGAGGTGGATATTGAACACCACCGGATTACAATGGTGGGGGGGAATTCGGAAATCCCCGAGAAAACCTGCGAACCAGTGGCATCATCCGGCACGATTCCCACGTGCGAAAATCTCGGGAGTGACCCCGCTGGGAATCGAACCCGGTTCGCATTGGTGGGATGATGGGTTCGTTTTGTACCTTTGGTCTTCAGGATAGCTTTCTGTACTTTCTGAAAGGAAGAGGAGTGGAACACACTGTTGTGTAGAGAGGGAGAGAAAGGAAAGTACATATTCAGAGCCCAGCATCTGTGATTTGAACTCAATACCTCCCGGCGATGTGCCTGCGAGGCTGAATGTTTTACAGAGAGCAGCATGTACAGTGTGTTTATTCTCAGTTTCGTTGTATACCGGGCTAGGAGGATGCGCCTCTCAGGTCATCAACTGTGCAGTCCAGCGAGGTGTGTCGTAGGCGAGTGGTGACCTCCGTGACCGCCTGACCCCGACTACCCACTGCGTGGTGACATCACACTCAGCCCCCAATGTTCGTCGTGATGGGAGAGTCGGGCTTGACCCAGTTAGTGCCCACACGTTACCAAACACAGCCGCGCGGCGTGGTCGTCTTTTGCCGTGCGTATTGGAAGCAGCGCAGTCGCCGTATTCACGAAACCCGTTCATCATCTTGAGAAAAAAAAAACACGTTCAGTAAATTTGTAAATTTCTTCGATTTGAGAGTTGAGAGATTTGGGTGGCTCTTAACGACGAGGTATTGAGGGTCGATGAGGGTGAAATGATGTGAGAATGGAGCAGTGCCGGAATGCAAGGGCGGGGGATATAGGGCAATTCCCGAGAAAACCAGCCGACCAACGGCANTGATGTGAGAATGGAGCAGTGCCGGAATGCAAGGGCGGGGGATATAGGGCAATTCCCGAGAAAACCAGCCGACCAACGGCATCGTCCGGCACGACTCCCGCTTGCGAAAATCCGGGAGTGACCCGGCCGGGGATTGAACCCGGTTCGCCTTGGTGGAAGGTACGCAGTCTAACCACTCACCGCGGCCCCAGTTTATTCGAGAAGTCAGTTCAAGAGCATACTAAAGTGTGTGTTAAAGAGCTGCTAAAGAGATACGTTCACCCCATTTCGTTCGGATTCGAAAATAACTTGTATCGATTATTCCAGTGAGCATAGGTGCAAACTCTGTTCAAGCGACATACCGCTTCAGCGACACGAGACTCTGTTATCGTGATTCTTCATGTGTCAAAAAAAATCCGCGCTGGTTTCCTTTTCTTCGTGTGCATTTACTTGGCATATGCATAAAATGGCTGTACAGGTGTCAGAAGGTAGTTGGTATGGGGCTTGATATACCGTAGAATGATAAATTGAAATTTTATTTACGCGTACAGACTATAAACTAACAGCGTGGAGTTTGCGTACTTTGACTGTTAACAGTGGAATGCCAATATTATCATCAGTACTCTTGACAACCTTATATGACACTGAAGTTAAACTACCACGGTTGAGCTTGTATGTTTAAATGGCAGTAACGGGTTTGTGTTTACGACTAAAGTGCGATAAAGCTTGCTTTATAATGCGCGTGTGTCTGTGTTTAGTGTGCAACTTTTTGTTGCGATTCTCCACTTGACGTTTTGGTTCAAATCTTGTTCTTGATTATCTACGGATGGCTCACTCGGTGTCAGTAGCCTACCACTACCGATATCTGCGGCTGGATTACAATGCTTAGTCGGCCGGTAAGTTTTAGAGCGGGTGTTCTCTTATGGGTTGGTATGACGAGCAGTGCTGTGGCACGGATACATAAGTCAGTGAAACGCAGCCCTTCTTAAACAGTTGACCCACATGTAACAGAGTGGCTGTACGCCAGCATTTCGCTCCTGTCTCCGGTTCGTTCTCAGGCTCTCTCCCATAAATATTCTACAGCGTCTCCATTACTGTTGCATCTAGCATCACGTATTCTTCATTCAAACCAGCAATGACAGGCTAGGGCTGTCGTTTTCAGTTAGTCACAGCCTTACGCCTCTTGTGCGACAGGTAGTACCAACATACGCAGGTTGTCATATAGTTTCCATCAATCGAGACAGCATACCAGGTAGGAACAGACTGAGAAGTGAAACGTGTCTTTTAATACGATTGGTGTANTTTCCATCAATCGAGACAGCATACCAGGTAGGAACAGACTGAGAAGTGAAACGTGTCTTTTAATACGATTGGTGTGATTACCAATGCCATAATTCGACGTGGGTGATTTCATCGATGTGTATGGTGTCTGGTTGTAGCCTATTTACCTTCGATTTACCGATTTCCAAGTTCGAGATATTTTGTGGCGAGACACGTTTTCGGTAGTTTTTTCATTAAATCATGCAACCAAATACGTCGCAAGCCTCATGGCTACTCTGTAATTACGGGATCCCCAAATTAAACAGACTTGTCGTGGGTACTTACTGGGTATCGGTAACTACACCACAATCCATTACATTTTATGTAATACGGACTTTTGAGTGCTTCTAAAAGTGATTGAAGTCTCGAAAGTTCCATAAGGAATCGCCCTAAAACTTAATGGGTTAATTATTTTCTTTCGGCTAAACCAGTCCAAATTACGTGGAAAATGAATAGTACATTGTTGTGGCTCTCGTCCGCAGCAGTTCTATATACAGGTTGCCAGGTAATTCGCGGATACGGACTGTACCACACGAATCTGTACTCAAAACTAAGTAGAAAAAACTCTTTGGTAAACAAAGCTTAAGGCCCTTAGTTTACGAGTAAAACGACATTCAAGTAGATAAAATGTATTTATTTCATGTTAAGCACAGCATACAGCATCAGCATACAAAATGTCGAAACGTCATAACAGGTCTTCGTAGTTTGCTCTGCCCATAGTAATGCACTTTTCCGCACGTTGGATGCATGCTGCATGCACGGAGCTTAGCCGCCGGATGCAATGTCCCAGTACTCACTGCATGTTTAACTCCAAGGCCTCTTTGGCACTATTGAGCTCGGATCGTTCCCTTGCCGTATGCCGTACAACCAACACATTAGTAGTAGCATTGCCACATTACCTCACATTTATATAATTGGAACACCACAAGTTTGCTAAAATGGTTTTTGGACCTTTCATGTGGTTTTTCTCGTAAACGAAGGGTCTCGTGCATTTTTACCAAAGAGTATTATCTACTTAGTTTTGATCACAGATTCGTGTGGTGCAGTTCGCATCTGCGAATTACCCGACATCAGTATATACAAACGAGCTGCTATTCTGCCACTCTACCATTGCCATCCGAACTCGAACACGCAGAAGGTTGTTTCTGGTTTGCGTTCCATAATACAGAAGGTTAAATAGGAAAGAACAGTATACAAATTCCTGCCACCCAAGGGCACATCATTGCGTGACCATAACTGTGCGTACAGCGTCCTCTGACGTCGCCGGTAGTAGTCGTTTATGCGGCCTTATATAGAGTTACTTATCTCAAGCTCCAGGCTGCTCCGGTAGCGAGTGCG
>NQII01000596.1:0-23572 GCA_002778355.1 Clitarchus hookeri
GCACCAGTGAGAGAATTATAGTTCAGGACATGCACATACGACGAAAATCGGGCCACTTCATCTTTAGTATACCGTATATGATTAGAAAGGGTCGAGTTCAAACGCGTGGGACCATGGAAAGAAAATGTTCTAGAGTGCGCGCCCTAGGTGCGCATAGCCACACCACCGTGTGTCAACATTGGACTGCTTTTCTGCCTTCTGCCAATACGACTATCATAAACGACGTTGATAGTATTTCTGGTTGAAACTATGTTTATATTTTTAAAAAAATTCTTCGAGATGCTTGTATACTTCGTCTGATCAGTTTTGAATGTAATTCGATTACATTCAAATTTGTAAAAGTGTTTCACTTATATGAAATGTTTTCTTTTAATGGAGGCATAAACAAACACACGACCGTTACGGCTGATCACGTGACTCTGATAGTTGTAAGTAGAAATGCAACGAATAGTGATTTGGCCGAATGCCGAATATTCGGCCACGCTCTCGGCCGAAGTGCCGAATATTCGGCGAAAGATGTGTGCACTTCGCGCGTAACAGGTTACGACCTGTCTCATTGCGGTGCGTGCGGGCGGGAGTATTTGGTTCATTCGCGAGTAGATCGTGTCACGACACGCATTGTAATTATTAATTACATTATTCTGATCGCAAATTCTGTTATTAATCATTATTATCAGAAATATCGTTTTTTAAAGCCACGAAATTTTCATTATGGTACCAGTAATTAGTAAAAAGTCGCCTATTTGGGAATATTATGAGATTTCCAATGAAGATAATAGGGTGGCTGTGTGTTTGTTATGCAACAACGAGATCTCGCGTGGTGGAGAAGGAAAGAAAGCAAGTAAGTAAATACTTAAATAAAACATAATTTTAATAACATTTAGCGCTAACATACACTAGCAGGGTTAGGTATGCATGCATGTAGGTATAGATATAAGTGCGTACGTACGAATTTTTATCTAATCGTTCATCCAAAACACATTCAGAATTCTGATTGGTATCTGTCATTTGTCAAATTTTTTATTCCGGATTTTTCAAGTGGTTTTCCTTTACCTTTAGCCAATGTTAATAACTAGTTTACGAGTACGGGCTTGGGATCGAACCTGAGCCTTCCAGATTGTAAATCCGGCTTTAACTAAGCAATCACCGTTTTAAAAGTTTTTATCGTATCATGTAATATGTGAAAGAAGTTAGTTTAGTTATTGTATTAGTTTTTTTTTTTTTGCTTGCAGCTACAACTTACATGAAAAACCATTTTATAAGCAAACATTCTGATCAGTACGCTACTTTAACTGCTGTGGAAGTAAAAATGACAGTACTCTTGCATCTACCGATTCGAAGATACTAGTAGTACCAGGTACGTCAAAAAAAAACTATAAAGAAAAGAACTGAAAGGAAAATGTTGTGGGATATAAATTACCCTAAATCAATGAAATACCATTATTTAATCAGTGAAATGATTGCCANTGATCAGTACGCTACTTTAACTGCTGTGGAAGTAAAAATGACAGTACTCTTGCATCTACCGATTCGAAGATACTAATAGTACCAGGTACGTCAAAAAAAAAAAAACTATAAAGAAAAGAACCGAAAGGAAAATGTTGTGGGATATAAATTACCCTAAATCAATGAAATACCATTATTTAATCAGTGAAATGATTGCCATAGACAACGGACCGTTTTCACTTGTTCAACGAGTCGGCTTTACAAGGCTTATGGAAAAGCCTTGTAAAATACTTATATGACCGAGAAAGTTAAGTTATCCCCGATATACATGACAGAATTTACTCAAAAATTGAAGCTAGTATCTCGCGAGCAACAGCAGTATAAGTGACATATGATATGTGGATATGTCAGCACAATAATGGGGGTTTCTTGAGTTTCACTGCGCATTGGTTATCTCCAGAGTTTATTCTTTAACATGGCGTTTTAGCGATGAAGCCGTTTGCTGGCTCACATACTGATGACAATATCGCAAAAGAGCTCAATGCCATTGCAGAAAGATGGAACATTCCTCAGAACAAGATCCATTTACTTGTCCATGGCAGTGGAGCCAATATGATAAAAGGCGCATGAGTCGCAGAATATAATTATGCCAAGTGTTCTATTCATTCACTGAAACGAGTTCTCGAGGAATCACTGAAGTCCCAAATGGAGGTATTAGAGATGATAGCTGCTGCGAGACAAATTGTTACCCATTTTAACCACTCTGGTATAGCACAACAAAGCTGAAATCCATTCGTCAAGAACTTAACTTGCCGAACCACCAACTAGTACAAGATGTTGGTACACGCTGGAATTCTACTTATTATTTAATGGAGCGATTATTAGAACAGAAACTAGCTGTCTATTAGTACATAACAGATCACGACCCTTTGAACTATTTAACACCGTCGCAGTGGGNTTATTCATTCACTGAAACGAGTTGTCGAGGAATCACTGAAGTCCCAAATGGAGGTATTAGAGATGATAGCTGCTGCGAGACAAATTGTTACCCATTTTAACCACTCTGGTATAGCACAACAAAGCTGAAATCCATTCTTCAAGAACTTAACTTGCCAAACCACCAACTAGTACAAGATGTTTGTACACGCTGGAATTCTACTTATTATTTAATGGAGCGATTATTAGAACAGAAACTAGCTGTCTATTAGTACATAACAGATCACGACCCTTTGAACTATTTAACACCGTCGCAGTGGGAGTTAATGGAGCAATGCATCAATCTCCTCAAACGGTTCGAAGAGATAACTAAAATAACCAGCTCAGGTTTTTCCTGCATCTCTGAAGTGATTCCACATATTGTCACATTGTTGAAATACCTGGGAAAGGAAGAGACTGCAGATAGAACACCAAATTTATTGAGAATGAGATCTTCATTAAGAGCTGAGCTTGAAAAACGGTTTGACTTTGATGAGAATGACAAATACTTGGTTGCCATTTTTTTTTACCCGCGATTCAAAACTAGTTTCCTGGGAATAGTTCAAACGGAAAGAGCAAGACAAAAAATTATTTTAGAAGCTCTGAAAATTAGTTGTGATGAACCTAGTGCCGATGATGATTCTCCACCAAGTAAGAAAGACCAATAAAAATGATACAACCATTGAAACAGTTTGTGGAACTGTCGCCACACATGTGCCGCAGAAAACGAACATCTGTCTATAGTATAGTCGCAGTTTATTCACACGTTTTGAATCAAACGTTTGAAAATCATCCCACGTGTGACGATTTGATAGTTTCTTAAATATGCCACGTATCAAAAGCCTTTTATACTTGTGTTAACGTAAATCTACCTTATTCTCGGTTAAATTGAACTTTTACTTATATATAATCCATAAATAATATAATTTCAATTATAACTTATTTTAAAATAAATACAAGGAGAGAATTGGCGTGTTGGTAATGCCTAGTAAGAAATAGTTCTTATGCAAAATATTATTAAAGTGAGTGCGCACTAATGCAGTGCGCTGTCCATTCTGTGTAATTTTCTAGACTCGGTTAAGCTTTGTTTGTATGAGACGGAGGAATACCCAGAATATGTAACTTAAGCAGGGCTTCAAAAAAGTTGTAAGTAACCGTCGATGGACTATACCTCGCCTTTAGTGCGAGCTTGGAAATAACGGAGTAGATTCAGCCCTCGATATCGACGGGATACGCCAGAGCACCAGGCAACACGGGGCTGGGACAATGCAAACACCGGCCTGGCTAATTGACAAAACAGTCGCCAAACATCGGCGCCAGTGCAAACAGCGGCCCGGCTGGGCCACTCGCGAGGAGGGGCGAGAGGGGGAAACGTGTACAGCTCGGGGGCTGACTCGGTCACAGGTCACGAGCGACGCGGAGTCGAAACCGACCCCCCGCCAAAATACGGGTTCCGGCGACTGCGCCCCCAGCCGTCGGCCAGCAGGAATCGCTGCATGCACTCGCGAAACGTGGGGAATGCTCAAGCCTTGGTCACGGTGTCGAATTATTATGTCAAACTGCTTCAGATAAGTTTGGTCATATAGAGTTGGAAAGGCTGTTACGTCACATTAACGTGATTTTGGCTGAAAAATTTGGATAGCTCGAGTTCCCACCAAACATTTTGTCTACTGGACATGTTCTAAAATTTCTTATATGTTTCGCGAGTTCAGCCAATCGGAATCATGCACATTAAGAACGGTTATTTCAGGTACCAATAAACCTTAAAATGGCAACTAATAACTACAAACGTAGTTAGTGGAGTGGAGAGCTTTGGACGACTGTTGACATCGAGGTCTTGAGGGCCGATGAAGGTGAAGTAAGGTGAGTATAAACAGCGATAGGCCAGCGGAATTCAACGGCGTGAGTAGCGGGAGATCCCCGAGAATACCCACCGATCAGCGACATCGTCTGGCACGATTCCCACGAACGACAATCCGGGGGCGACCCCGCCTGGAATCGAATTAGGTTCGCTTAGGTGGGAGGCAAGAGCTCTAGTCGCTACGCCACCGCGGCCCCTGCGAGAAAAACGGAGACCGCCGCTATCAGCCCTGATCTCATATCATAAAATTTAATACTAGCATATTGTCTTTTTAGAATTATTTTAATTCTTTATTAACCCAAAACGGGACATTTTTTCTAAAACAATTCTTTTCAAGATCATATCAAGAATTTATGAAAATAATACATTCAAAGTGTTAGAAGAGCAATCAATCACTATACAAATATAACCAATTATNACATTCAAAGTGTTAGAAGAGCAATCAATCACTATACAAATATAACCAATTATTTTTTTTTATAAAATCGTAAAAAAATTGTGTTTGAAAAATAGTAAAAGTTAGTTTATAACGAACCTAAAATTAAGNTTTTTTTTTATAAAATCGTAAAAAAATTGTGTTTGAAAAATAGTAAAAGTTAGTTTATAACGAACCTAAAATTAAGAACCTCTGCGACACCTGGCACGTGCAGTTATTAGTGAATTGAGAGATCTTCGGATAACTTGGTGTAGCTTCGGTTCCTGTAAATGGACACTCGTTCACATTTAATCAAGAGTCGGCTCAAAAGATGCAGAAATTTATTTCTCATTTTCTCATCAGCTGATGGGAAACTGTTTCAAAATAAGGCATACCTGCCCACAAACTTACATCAAAAGAGCACATCTGCTTTGAAACGTTTTACAAACCGAGATGTCGAAGTAAATTTTCTAAAGAAATGCATGTTAAGAACAGTGCCGTGTACAGAATACAAATTGTGGAGGGTAAAAATATAGAATTTAGGCTCTTCCCTATCCTCACAAAAAATATAATTTTTATTATTATAATCATAACATTATTCAACAAAAACAAATTCAACAACGTGTTTATATTTAAAAGAATGGTAACCACCTGCAATTACCTCTTATTTTATATTAGTTTTCCTTGAATTTTCGCTCAATATTTCACCCCATGTACAGAACATCACCTTTTAGCGAAGTGAGGTGCTAGCACCCCCCCCCTCCCCCCACGTTAAGCGCAGTCATGGTTAAGAGCCAATGTTGTATTTTACTCTAGGTATTTCTACAAAGTGTACTAACAATGGCTAAGTGGATGAATACTCGCCTCATACTACTGGTATCCTAGGCTCAATCCCAGGACTAGGCACGTGAGACAATGGGGAAATTTAGTGCTCTAGAGTGGCAACAGATTCGAACGGCCATTGACCAACAAAAATTTTCTCCCGATATCCTTACTCAGGATTTTAACTGAAAAGAAAACGAGGTGCTAAAATGCGCATTAAAAAAAAGTAGTTTTAATGAATTTTATGTGAACTGCATTAGAAATTACGCAAAAAAAAAAAGNTAAAATGCGCATTAAAAAAAAGTAGTTTTAATGAATTTTATGTGAACTGCATTAGAAATTACGCAAAAAAAAAAAAGAGGGGGTAAGTTTATTTTTGAAACACAAACTTCANCTAAAATGCGCATTAAAAAAAAGTAGTTTTAATGAATTTTATGTGAACTGCATTAGAAATTACGCAAAAAAAAAAAGAGGGGGTAAGTTCATTTTTGAAACACAAACTTGAGCGACATAAATATATATTTTTTAGCAAAATATATTAGTTGCCACCGATTGCGAAATATGATTATTCCCATATTTTGCAAACTTTCCAAATCAGCAACTCTTTGTACTGAAATCAACACGTACATGTTATAAAACCGGACCAAATGGCAATATGAAGTAAAAATAGGAGTTTAGTTCAGAAATATTTTCGCGGAAGGGTATATGTCTCGTACTTATTTAAATGCTTGTTTTTAAATCGACGAACCATCTGAAAAGTTTGGCTCTACTCCTTTTTCCATATCGCAGATTTCAAAACATTTTATTATTTAAAAGTAAAATAAAAGACGCAGGAGGGAGGACTGTCCACGTTTAGCATCTAAAATGCTGGTATAGCATTTTCACGGTAAACTAAGCACTTTTGAAAGCCCTGTTTACGATCTGCTTGTATGCAAGTTATGCATTATTCCGCCTTTTGTAAAACTAACATTGACATGGGCGTCTTCACTTTATTAATGCGTCGGTCGAGGGAAACTGTGAAATATACTCACTATCACACTTCGATGCATGGAAATAAAATAGAAAGCGAAATTAACAATATAAGTTATCACAAATTGTTACCTAACACTTTTTATTCGACGTTCAGAAATGGAACTACTTTCCCTCTATCGTTACAAACTTTACAGGCCGCATGTCATTCAGCGCGCCAGTTAAGGTGAGTGAAAAGATTTGGGCGGCTATTACCATCGAGGTCTTGAGAGCCGATGAGTATGAAATGAGGTTAGAATGGAGCAGCACCGGAACGACAGATCGAGGAAAACGGGAGATCCTGAGAAAACCCACCGACCAGCGACATCGTCTGGCACGATTACCACATGCGAAAACCCGTAAGTGATCCCGCCGGGAATCGAACCCGATTCGTCTAGGTAGGAGGCGAGTAGTCTAACCACTACACCACCGCGGCCCTGCACCCGTTAAAATATAGGCAGGTAAGAGCAGCGAATTTTCCCTAGGATTGATTTCAAAAGTGCTCACTTTATCGTGAACAGCCTTTATGGTTAAAGTGCCGGGTGAAAGTGGTGGCGGGTGTATATAGGCCCGGCTAGACCTCCTCACTCTACAGGCGTATATGGAGAAGACGTAGGGGGGAGGCGAAGATGGCGCCCTCACGTCCCCCGAGCAGAACAAAGCCGCCTGCCCGCGTTACCACCGCATTGTTTGCGAAAACGACCGCGGCTTACCCCGCCAGAGCAATTGTGCGCCAGCGCAGAAAGGTAACGATCACTGGACCACGGAAAAGGTGTGTGTGTGTGGGTTGGTGGGGGGATAGAGAGAGAGAACAAAACAAAACATGGGTTCCACCGGCGTCCAGCAACGAGATGCTGACGACGCGATGAAACGACGGACTCCGGGACACCTCCGCGCACAAACCGTCCTTTTTTTTTTACTCCTCGGCTCTTGCCACGAGTGTCGTTCAAAACATAACCGTAAATAACGATGGCGAGAATTCTAAAACATTCGTGACGGGCACGATAAAACAAACATTATTTTTTCCCGAAAAAATATTTCACAAATGGCGGAGTCCAGAAATATTGTAAATATTCGATATGGTCGCCACGGTTCGTTTATAAATTTTACACCACGCGTACTAAGTCACGAACACTTTAATTCCTCGAATGGTCATATATAAGCAACTAAGCACGCGCCCGAAGGTACAGAACGAACCAATAAGAATGTCGATTAAAAATATTTAAGTCAGAAGATTACCAAAAAATGAAATGCAAATTGACAAAAAAAAGTTTTAAAACCAGTACATCACTGTTACTTACAGAAAATAGCGGAAAACCTTATCATATTGAGAAAATTGAAAAAGCTTACTTTCATCCATTGTAAAGGCGAGATTTTCACGATTTAAGACAACTTCTTAGTAATTGTTATCAATTAAAATACAGAGTGAAATACCTGCGATGACCAGATTTTTTTAACACATGAAACAGAACACTTAGGAATATGCCACGGCATGACCGAGTTTGGCAACAACTTGCGCAGTTGTGGCATATTAATCCTATTATTGTGGCCGGGGCACGGCGCAGTGAACAGTCGCCTTACAATATTACAAAACGTTAATGTTCACTGCCCACTCTACTATAAAGACCAGATCGTCAATTTCGTTGCTATGCCAAGGTCCACGTTGTACTTATAATCAGCTATTAACAGTAATAATATTTTCATTTACTCAAGACATCGATTTTTTTCTTTCAAAAATCTTTACTCAATAATGTTTTGGTACATTTGTTCTCGTGTAGTGTTTGTTTTTCTCGCTGCTCTTTAAATACAAACAAGCGCTGTGGTGACGACAGAATGGCCAATGCGGGCCCGCTTTACTATCCCATAATTTTTGATAACTAGCGAACCGGCCCGGCTTCGCCCGGGTACAATTGAGCTTTACAGTAATACACTAATAAATAAATTGTGAAAAGACAATTAATTTACGTGAAAATAGAATTATGAAATTATACCATATTGACCTAGGTTTTTAACTGATTACGGCAATCCAAAAGGAAGGAAATATTTTTTACCCGATAGCCAAGAAGTAGGGTATTGTTTTTGGATTGTATCTGTGCAACTATCGCGTAGTTACCACATTTCCGCTTTCCAGCGTCGATGTATGAAAATAAAAATGTGAGTTTCATCAATTTGTAGTTTTAGAAACAAGTGTACCTAGGTACTACTTTTTGCGCTTGACTGAGGGATCTTAATCGATCACCAAAGTTAAGCAACGTTCCCAGCGGCACAAATTTGGACGGGTGACCGTTTAGTGGCATAACATCTGAGCGCTTCCGGGCTTCGGAGGGCACGTTAAATATTCTGTCCCGGTTGTTATCGATTTATAGCAGTCGTTAAGCCATTTCATAGTTACTGGGGCGGCCTGATAAACTCTGACACCAGAGGAAAAAATATTTCGGTCACGTTCCCAGCCGTTGTAGACTTACGTTTTGTTGTTATTCCACAGGAACCGTACAATTTTCCGGGATAAAAAGTATCATATGTCCTATTCCAGGACCTAAAGTACCTACGTACCAATTTTCATCAAAATCCGTTCAGCCGTTATGGAGCTGAGTGGTAACAAACATACACACACACAGCCTTTCACATTTATAATATTAGTAGGAAGGAGGATTCTGTCACGGGCCTCTGAACATCTTGGCTGACAAATAATTCAGTTTTCTGAACGCCATCGTTGCGCGCACGGCGCGGCGGCGCCAGTAGAGTGCAGCAGCACCCCATGACCACGCAAGCATATCCTGGTGGCAGGTGACATGAAGGGGGACTTTGCGTGTGGCGCCATTCGTTATTCGCAGCGACAGCACGCCCCGGCCCAGCCAACAGAGCAGCGGCGCGTCATGCGACTAACACAGTCCATTCTCAGTTACTTCGAACTCTTCTCAAGTCCTGCTTCACTTCTACTTCCAGGATATTCCTCCGCCTCAGGCAAACTAGCTTTAACTTAATCTAGAAAACTACGCCAAACGGACAACGCACCGCATTTTTGCGCACTCTGTGTAATAATATTTTGCATTAAAACTATTTATTACTATGCATTGCCAACATACATATTTTCTCTCTGCTTTAATTTATATTAATTACAAATTTAATTATAATTTATGTATAAAATAGATAAGTAATAGTTACATTTAACCAAAAGTAAGATACTTTCATGTTACGATAAGTATAAAACGCATGTGATACATGGCATATTTATGTAACAACCAGACGTGTCATACATCGGGTGATTTTGCAAAGGTTTGATACAAAAAGTGTGAAGAAACCACGAATAGACTTTACCGGACATTGCGTGAACGCATACTGAGACATGTAAACATCAACCATTAAACACTTTCTTTTTCCCTATCAGTTTAAATAAGATTATGCCTGACTACCATTCAGCTACTCCCGTTATGTGTTAGCATTCAACGCCATGTTCATAGTCGTTCCGTTAGGAATTCGCTGCCTGGATTTGTAACATATGTTCAGGTTAAGGTGGCCGCCTGGTTGAAGGAATTTTGCACGTCTGAGGCCAAAAAGCGTGGGAGCGCTAGGGGCGACCGAGACACGCGCATCAGCTCTCTCATCGCCTCTACGTACAAAGCACTGAACTGGCGCGCAGTCTTGCCGTCGATAACGCGCCTATATTGGACTTTCAGCGGAGACCCTACCATTTCATAACGTAATAACAGAAATAAAGATTCGATGCACGTCCCTACTCCTTTTTAATGTTTTGTACATAAATGTTCATTATTACCTAATTACTAAAAACGACCGTGAAAACATCCTTCAGAGCCATTTTCACTATCACAAAAACATGCTTTAGAGAAACATGGTGGAACTGAAAAACGAATATAGACGCGTAACGTGTCTTAAATGATATTCGTAAGCAGACCTCACACAGACAATGTTTAACGGTTTTTGTAATAAAAAGTTTTCTGCTGGAGCTTTGCACACCGTTCGGCGGCCTACCCAGGCGGCCTTGAAGTGAGAACTTTGGAAATCAACATATGGAAAAAATAATCACAGCTCATAACTACGCGTATGCTACAGTTCACACTGGCGTGCTGGCTCCCAGGTAAGTTGGCAGCGAATTAATTAAAATAGTTCTAGGACTTGACGTACTGAGAGTGTATACTCCATACACTGTTACTTCACACTTTTCTGAAGCCCTGCTAAAGTAATACTTCCAGGATATTCCTCCACCTCGTGCAAACTAAGGTTAACTAAGTGTAGAAAAAACACCAAAGGGCAACGCACCGGATTTGTGCGCACTCAGTTCTAATAATATTTTGTATGAGAACTATTTCTTACTAGGCACTAACCACATAAATGTTTTCTCACTGTTTTTATTAAAATTTATTACAAATCAAATAATATAATTTTGTAAATAAAATATTGGTGAAACTTCGATGTAACGGAGAATAACATACTTTTGTTTTAAAGCTTGTGAATATTTAGGAAATAACTGCACACGCTTTTTCAATGGTTTGATTCAAAGAGTGTGAAGTAACAGCGAACAGACAATAATAATGTATATTTAGGGTTGCTAAAACCAGCGCTTCTTGTTTTAAAAACAAAAAGAGTAAGAATGTGCATATTATGTACACACTAACGACCTAAACATTTCACATGCATTCGTAGGGCCGTGCATGGGCGGAACCTTTGGTGTTCAGAGTCTAAAACTGTTATCTACCAGTCTAGCATTTTACATCCTTTTTCGTTGCGAAACGAAAAAATAGTCTGAAACAAAAAGTAATGAAAACGAATAAAAATAACTTTTCAAAATTTAACAAAACAAGCCTGTAGGAATTTTAAATGTATACGTTTTTCAAACAAATTTTCTAATTGAACAAAACGAATACGGTATAATACAGCTTCAAATAATTATTCACATTATTAGAATGACCTTACATATATTTCTTGGGAATTTCTTATTCGATGCTCCCTTATTTAAATTTTATCTTCCGAGATAAAATTAAAATTTTAAACAACAAAAAAAATTAAAACCTTATCGCAGGTTAATCAAGCGTTGGATCTCAAGGTAATTGCAATATGCAATTCCTGTTATTTCAATGAACACTAGCTGAAATCAAACTTGATGTTAAAATAACTTTATGAAATTTGCACGAATCAAGGTTTTAAGATGAATGTCGCATATTTACGCTAAAAAGGCATTATGAACAGTATTTTTCAAATTAATTGGTATTTGTATTAAGTTACGATCGGTATGTCACAAAACTGTAAAATATCCTAAAAACCTAGAGAAGAATTCTTGTCTGTATAAGAGCCATCTAGTTACACTTTCCGGCACAATACGTGCTGCATCACTGACGTTTCTGTCCACATTTCCTTTCGGAAGTCGCATTAATTTGGAGCAGTCAATACTTCTCCTTCGCATTTCTGCAGTTTGGTCGCGTGTCTGACGGTCCGTAACAGACAACTAAATTATACATGCCCTGAAAAAAAAAACGTTTTATTCAGATTGAACGTTACGTCAGCAATGGTAAATACATAGTAGTCTACCTTTGTAATCTAAATCTGGCCGAACCAGATACGATTCAAGTGTCGTGAGAAACGACAATTTCACTGCAAAGAATTTGTTGCACGGAATAACCAAAGGTGAACGAACTAACTATCCGACTTCAACTGCTAGAATACTACTAGCAGCGAATTAATATAACCAACAATCGAATCAGAAATACGTAGGGGGAGGGGATGTTTTGTTACACAAACACAATTGCGACATAATTAATCAAATATACTTATTTCACTAACTAAAGGTTTTCTGTTCCTTTAAAATTCCGCCATCCAACTAGTTCAAGAATATATATTTTTTTGTCTGTCTTTTAGAACATAAACGCGAACATCCACATATCGTTATAATAAAGTATTTCTTACTCTAAAAATGGATTTTGATTGGCAAAACGAAAACGGAAAGATGAAGAATGTTACTTCTTTCCGAGAATTTATGACGCAAACTGCAAAACCTAGCATTTATGTCGTTGATTTTTTATTCCGTGCATTATATTTTGAAGAAACTGAATAATACACAAATTACACCTAACTGCCTGGGAAGGGTCTATCTGTTATGCTTTGTTCGCGAGATAAATGTTCCCTAGCTAAATTGCTAACTGTCGGTAACGCCCTTCAAAGGACAAGTGTTTCTGAAGGGCTAACATTAATATCGACACAGTTGAACAACATGAATAAAGATGAATATGAAAAACGCGAGGCTTATCTGCGTGTAACAAGCTGTCATACTTGAGATACAAAGCTCAAAGCTCAGTTAATATGAGATGAATGACATAAGGATGGAGTGGCACATTGAGAGAAATGTTTCTTCCAGCCAACAAAATATTAGTTTGTATAAGGCCAAAAATATATTTAGTTGACCCAACAAAATATTTTGTTGAGTAAACAAAACTTGAAAACAAACTAAATAATTTTGTTTATCTAACAAAATACCAGCTTGAATTAACAAAACCTCAGTGTTGCGCCAAAATAAATTACACTCAACAAAATATTTAGTTGAATAAACTAGCCCCTAATTTGATTGTTTTCGTTCAAAAATACTGATCGAGAGTTAGTTTGAATATTTTGTGACAATTAGGATAGCAACAGTATGTGTTGGTAAATTTATTGATGCCGAAAAGTGGTATAACATTGTAAGCTCAACATGAAACTAAAAAGTAAAGCTGCAAAACTTTGAATATTTGATTGCGCACGTTGTGCAGTATTCGAAATGTATGTATTTTAAAACATTCATATTACATCAACAGTGGCTTTAGTCGAGGTTACTAAGGCTTAGCACTCGGATACAACGATCTAAGTTTGAATATCGGTTGGGTTTACGATTTTTTTTATATTAACTGAAACTATTTACTGTACGCAGAGCCAAACAAACCTTTAGTTGCACCAACCAAATCTTTGTTTGGGAAAAGAAATAATTTGCTTTTAACGACAAAATATTTTATTGCCGCAATACAAACCATTTATTTGCTAGAAAAACTTTATTTGATTGAACGAAACTTTTTTCTCGTTGCAGTACAATAAAAAAAAGTGGCGAGTAGAAAAATAAAGCGTCTGCCAACACGCCCAAGACAATCATAAGCAAGTGTTGGGCCATTCTGCTGACCCAGTTTACACAATGGTGTACGTACGGCACAAGGGTGGTATTTATGGCGGGTACTGTACACTGCCACGCTTGGTGTCCTGTGAGCTTCCGTGAGGGTAGCGAATTCGCAAACCGTGCTACTGTTCTCAGTTATGAACGCGACGTCCTCTGCTTCTTGCGATATTAATAATTTCGACTGCAGCTTCACTTACTAAGCTGTTCCATATTTTTTTTTTTTTAACTTGTATTTAGAAAACACCCGAACATCGCCGTTTCACAGTATACGCTTCGGAAACACTTAACAGCTAACCAGAGTTTCCGAGATAAAAAATGTTGTTAAACTTTGCTCAAGCAATTTTGGTTTTTTGTAAAATTAGTTTATCTTCTTGTTATCCTGTAAGACAGACATGAAACCTCGACTGATACATCAAACTTCAAGCAATACGTAAATAACAAGAAAGTTACGGGAGGGTCACAATGCAGATTAAAAGAAAAAAATTGCATTTTATGATCACTTTAAAACAGAGCACGGAGAGGACAACAGATAAATCTAAAGCTGGGCTGTGGGAAAGAGGTGCTGAAGCAGAGCGAAGGAGAATATCCGAAACCCGACAAAATGCCAACAAAGTGCGGAGTACACAGTGCATTCAAATATTAAAATATTAAGCAGGAAACAATAACCTTAATGGTGGCGGTGCGACTGTCGCGTATGCATGCCCTTCGCTCTGCGAGCGGAACCGACTGCCGGAGAATGGGACGCCCCGCCCCCTCCCAGCCAACCTACTTCAAAGGCCTCTATCCGAGGGACGTGGGTGGGTGTGGATTGGAAAAGGAGGGAGCTGTGAAGAGCGGCAAAATGGGTGGAAATGAGGCGGAAGATGCGTGGGACGCAGAAAGGAAACAACGAGAGCAACAGAGGCATTCTGTAATTAGCGCCCAGCTGATTGGCGGCGAGTCTGTAGGGCTTGCTGCACCCCGAGGCTCCTTTGGCACGTCGATGGCAGAACCGGCCAACGCACACTAGACGTCCATGTGTGCGCTGTTACTCCCAGTTATAGTCCATTCACGGTTACTTCCAACTTTTCTGAAGTCCTGCTAAAGCTCTATTTCCAGGATATTCCTCCGCCTAGTGCAAACTAAGCTTAGAAAATTACACCAGATAGCCAACGCACCGCATTCGTGCGCGCTCGGTTTAGTAATATTTTGCACAAGAACTATTTCTTACTAGCCATTACCAATACACCTATTTTCTGTCTGTCTTCATTCAGAATAGTTAGAACTTAAATATTATTATTTGTAAATAAAATATTACTAAACGTTCATTTTAAACAAAAATAAAGTAATTTAATGTTACCAAAAGTATAAGTCGCTTGTGATAACATGGCGTATTTAGCAAGTAAACAAACACGCCATAAGTAGGTTGTTTTCTGAAAGCTTTGATTTAAAAAATGTGAAAAAACAGCGAGTCGAAAATACGCAACGTTGCGTAACACGAAAGCCACACTCGCCCGAAAATATGGCAGCAGATCGTTAACAAAAAATTTCCAACGCAGTTCCTGACAAGATGTAATATCACACAATCGTCACAATCTACCGACGTATGGCCTAAATGTGGGGCTGACTGACTTTTCAAAGAGTCTGAAGACCATCAGCAACAAAGAGGCCAAAATCCACCCACAAACGACATCCGTACCTACCACTGCAATGTGATATAACGAGCGGAGGAGTGGGGCGAGGATTGTTGACAGGCCTCCGAACTAGTGGAATATCGCAGTAAGCGGGCTACCGGCATCCTGGACGTCCCATTTCTCCCTGCTCGGCGAGTGGTCGCGGCTCGAGCTCGGACAAGTTACCACTTTCTGATTATCCGTCTTGGGTTCCCTTATTTTCCACTCTTCTAGCCACCACCATCAGAAGCCTCCTTTTAGAGGCCGCGCTTATGTAGTGGTTAAACTACTCGCCTCCTACCAAGACGAAACTGGTTCGATTTCAGGTGCGGTTGGGTCCGGTTTTTTTGCATGTGGGAATCGTGCCGAACGCTGGTCGGCAAGTTTTCTCGGGGATCTCCCGTTCTCCCACCCTTGCATTCCGGCGCTGCTCCATACCTCGCTTCACCCTCATCGGCTCTCAAGAACTCGATGTTAAGAGCCTCCCAAATCACTCGACGACTCCTTTTCTGATAACGACCCCTAAAGGATACAAAGTTACAATAAAGACTCTGAATCAGTGATATAAATTCAGTAGAATTATTTTACTGAAAATTCAATCACTGAGCTGTTATCTACTGGCAAATTAGTGGAATGCACTGGGGTTTTACTGCCAAGCCTGTGCAATTCACTAGTAATTAATATAAATCAATACCAGTAACTATAATGATCAATAGAATATTACTGATTTTGTAGAGCATTTTCAACAGATATACAGCCCAGTTCGCTGATTTGGAGCAGTTTTAAACCGTTTCAGTTTTAGAGCTTATTAAGCCAAAACAGGAAAAAAAACTGGTTTTAATACACTTTAAATGGTTATCTTTCCTACTTCCTCTACTTTAACTGTTACTTACATCCAAGAACATGGTTTTAACTAGTTTACAAAGACATTGAAACACGCATAGCTCTTAGGAGGGCGGCAACAGCATCACCCAGGTCTGTTTTGATGTGTTCGGGTTCACATAGCCAGTTTACGCACATTAGGGCGGATGGACGTGTACGGGTATGGAGACATCCTCATGAATCAATGGACCCTACGTGTCAACAGGGGACTGTTCAAACTGGTGGAATCTCTGCCATGGTATGGGGCGTGTGCAGTTGGCGGGAAATGGAACCCCTGATACGTCTAGATACGACTCTGACAGGTGACAGATACGTAAGCATCCTGTCCGAGCACCTGCACCCATTCATGTCCGACGGACGTGGACAATTCCAGCAGGACAATGCGACACCCCACACGTCGAGAGTTGCTACCGAGTGGCTCCAGCAACACTCTTCTGACTTTAGACACTTCCATTGGCCACCTAAATCACCAGATATGAACATTATTGAGCATATCTGGGATGCCTTGCAACGTGCTGTTCAGAAGAGCTCTCCACCGCCTCGCCTCCTATGGATTTGTGGACTGCCCTGCAGGATTTATGGTGTAAATTGTCTTCTGTAAACATTCGGACATTAGTCGAGTCCATGCCACGTCGCCTTGCGGCACTTCTGCGTGCTCGCGGGGGCCCTACACGATATTAGGCAGGTGTACCAGTTTTTTAGGTTCTTCAGTGTATGACCTACATAGAAATTACGAAGAAACAAGATTGGTTACTTCCCAACTCCTTGCACCCTCCCAATCAGTAGTTGCGGAGGTTTCCCTACGCAACTTTATTAATGGGCCCACTGAGTTTCCCCAGCAAGCCCGGTGCCCCATAATATTTCCCTCCCCATCCCTCACTCTGCCCGCGCAGGAAAAGAAGAGGGAGGCAGTACTGTCTAGGTGATTGGATCTTCTTTAGTTCAATAAAAAAGGGATTTTAGGTAAGTGTATATTCTTTAGTTGTTCAGTAAAAACGGGAATTTTGAATATTGCAGGATTTTTATATTGTTTAAAACGAATTTTAAATGCCAAAATTGTTTTAAAGTTCTTGTATATCGTGAGGGCGAGTCCTAAGAAAAGGTTTGTTTTAAAAAATGACTTATTTCATAATCGGTGACTATAAGTAACTGGTATTTTAAGAGTGACATTAAAGAGTGATTTGGCGAGAGATTATAAGGTGCTGTTTTATTTAGAAATAGTATTGAAATTATTACTAGCATGTTATATTATCTGTTAAGGAACTGTTTTGGTTATATTATGCTTATTTTCTAGTGGATGTGTGCTACTCTGACGGGCGAGTGAAAGTTGGTTAAGAAACTTGGTTTTAAACGATTTTAATTCGCGAAGAAACGCTTGGGGCGTGTATTTAATGGTTTAAAATAGTTTGCTGAGTAATTTGTTTAAAATTTCTTTAGAAAAGTCCGTGATTTTGTTAAAGAAGGCTTGAAAAGCGAGCTGGGGGATTGTAACTTTTATTTCACGATGTCAGAGGTCTCTGATTGGCCGAGAGGTCGCGCGGTGGACGGAGCCTTCCTCCGCCACTTGAGAGGTGGCAGCACTGTCGTCTTTTTACGTGTAGCACATTTTAAAGTTGGGAATTTGTGTCGGCAAAATTAAAAGCTTTTAATTAGGATTGTAAAGTAGCTAAAATTACTTCTTTTAATATATATAGAGTAGGGAAGAACGTTTTCCCTAGATTTGTACCCCGTTTATAGGCTTAAATTAGTTTTAAAATTCTGAAATTTTTTAGATTTTCCAGTCTATTACAGTGAATTATTTGAATATAATATGTCTTTAAAAAGTTTACTGGAGGGTTTATTATTAGCAGAATCAGTCTGAGAGCTTCAAATTCCTATCTGGAATAGTTTCGCTTGCAGAGCGCGGCAAGGGGTTGTTTAATTCCATCAGAGAGTGTTGCGATCTGTGGGTGTCAGTAAATACTCGCGTTTGTTTCGCTCGTCAGAGTATGTCTTTTTGTTTAAATTGCCAGGAGTTCTACGGAACAATTTTGTAAGGGGAGGACAGAGTTAGCTTACTTCAGAAAATGTGCTAAGTGCTTCTAGGAGTAATCAGGATTTTTCTTGTGGGTTTGTCAGAGTGTGACTTTTTGCCATGTAGAGGCGGAAGTGTGCCATGATGGCAGTGAAGTTGGACTTCGACAAGAATCGAATTAGCGAGTTCATGTCTTGGAGTCTGCTACTGAAGAAAGTTAACTAGGTAGCTGCATATATATTATATATATAAAAAACACACACACGCAAGCGACTGGAGCCCCAGCGCAATTGTTCGAAGCACGCTACCATCAAGAGCTTCAATGTGCTTACTCTCGGGCGTAAAACCCCTCAACACCACCACACGATGCCAAATTGTATATTCTCTCTGCAAAATCGGTGCAGCACGAGATTAGCATCCTCCTTTTAAAAGCCGCAGTGAATGACTTACTGACATAATATCTTTAGAAAAACAGCCGCGACGAAAAATCGCTAGGCCTATTGAAACAACGGAAATGAAATCACGATATTTAAAAAAAATTACTAATATCACCTTTCGATTTTTAAAACTTTCGTGATAGTAGTTTAATTTTACAAAATAATTATCTCGTCTGTTTGAAATAAATATTTGTACAATAACTATAAATTACGCATATGTAATTATATACAGCTTTGGGGGTGGCAGAGTGGGAAATGCTATAGGCTATTCATGGTAAAGTGAGCACTTTTGAAAGCACTCTCCTTTGAAATAATAGTCAATAAATGTATTTTAGCCAGACGTTAACTTCCGAGTGCTGTAGAATATACATACACACTGTGTTTATTACTTACATAGCAATATCGATATTTATTTTAAAAAAAGGTTGAAGGGTAAGAAATATCTGAAAAGTAAAAGTAACTAGGGCCTCAAAAGTGCTGACTTTACCGTAAACAGCCTATACTCAAACACGTCCAATCTATTGAAAACTTTTAATTGTTAAATTGCTTGGCGCACGAGTCTTCCTTTACACACCGGTGTCTGGAGATACAAAGTGAGTAGTACATCACGATATGAACAGACTAAGTGTTTTATCAGACATATTAATGAACGGTATTTATTTCCCATTTGCCTTGGAAACAAACTCAAGCTGTAATCGAAAGATAATATTTATGTCGTATTTACAATGTGCATGCATACATACCACAACCATGGAGAATTACTTAGGTTAGCACTACAAGATACGTATTTTTTGCAACCTTATATTCTACTCATGGATACAGCAGAAATCATGTTTTGTATAGCGGAGGCGAGTTTTAATTGGGATGTTTTTATCGACGCTAAACGAGCGGCCTCTTGGGCGCTGTTGAGGGAGTTGAGGAGAAGAAACAACATAACACTTCGTACCCACCCTACACCTGAAGAGCTGACTGTAAAGTGTAAAAACTAACCGAATAAAACTCGACTAGCAAGTAGCCGCAGTTGCAACTAATAAGTATACGAGTGGGAGGTATTACTCAATTAAATATAGCCACAAGCTCCAGCTAGCCAGATTATAAGATCAAATAATAGAGTCGTAATCCACCCCCCTCCCCAAAACAGGTCATTTCGATCACTGCGTCAGGTATTGCAGAAACGTTTTTTGGCCCATTCAATTCATTTACTGCATTTTTGCAAATGTAATGGAGAAATTTTGTGGGATGATGACGCCTTAAAATATAGAAGTGAGTTTCAACTATTGGTATTGTTTAGGTAAAAGTTTTTGTGTGTGAGAAAGAGAGAGAGAAAGAGCGCGAGAAAGAGCGAGAGGAAAAAAATTATCCTGCCTATTTCAGCACAATGATATTGGCTTTATTTTTTCACGTGGCGCTACCTTCCAAAATGGCGGTGAAAACAATACCCATACGTGAATTCAATGCTCACATGAAGTACTGCCAGCATACACAATTTGATTTAAATCGGTTGAATGGTTCCCGGGATGACATCCACAATGAATATAAAACTGGCCGCCGTTTTGAAAGCAAGCTCTCGGCGTGATCAAAAACTGAAGTGTTAGATGTCCTTACGAAGTACTAAATGTGTACCGAGTTTTGCGAAATTCTGTTCACGCGGTGAAACGTTTTTGGGGGGGACACACACACGTACAGACACACACAGAAAGAAAGTGATATCATAAGCCTTTCTTTCCTTGCGAAAGTTGACTAAAAAGAGTGATGCCGTCGAAACTGAGAGGGAGGCAGGCAGCCTTTGGACGAGCCACGATGCACAACGACCTGAATACCTACTTCCTAACTGTGCAGCCGAGGTATCAGCAGATGGACGTTAGGAAGTGGGGGGCTAGCGGCAACAAGGTTCCTCGCTGGCGCCGCCACACACGACTCACTCACCTTACAAATAATACCAGCAGCACTACATAAAGTGAACTACAGCTGATCCTTCTATCCTACACCGTGAGAGATGCGTGACTGTACTGGGTATTAGCCCCACCCCCCTTCCACACATTTTCCCGGCCATCATACCCACAAACAATTATCTATTTCGGTGTTGGGGGGGCAACACACATGTTTAGTTTTCCACAATGTATCCACAACACATTTCACCCTATACATAATTATAAAATAGATTTTTATTGTACTTTTTTAATGATTACAGAGCAACTAGGCATGTTTCATTATGCCGTAACATACGAAACCCGTATCCAACCTCCGCCAACTGCACTCGGTGTGATTTCCTATTGGCTACTTGTTCAAGGCAAATTCCAGTGAAGTTCACTAATTTGTACCTAACTTAAATGCGGCCCAGTAACTGGTCTACTACTATTACACTGAAGAGCCAAAAAAACTGGTACACCTGCCAAATATCGTGTAGGACCCCCGCGAGCACGCAGAAGTACCGCAAGACGACGTGGCATGGACTCGACTAAAGTCTGAATGTATGCAGGAGACATTGAAATCTGCGCCAATTTGAGAAAGGTTTGCACGTCTGTCACGTTTAATGATTCTCGTCAGTCGTCGTTTGTCCCGTTCGTTCACGATCTTTTTCCGGCCGGAGCGATGTCGAAGATTTGATGTTTTACCGGATTCCCGATATTCACGGTACACTCATGAAATGGTCGTACGCGAAAATCCACATTTTATCGCTACCTCGGAGATACTACGTCCCATCTCTCGTGCGCCGACTATAACACCACTTTCAAACTCACTTAAATCTTGATAACCTGCCATTGTAACAGCAGTAACCGATCTAGCTCCCAAGCGCATCGCGTTACTCTGATTGGTTCCATACCTCTGTTATTTGCATACGCACGCCTGTACCAGTTTTTTTTGCTCTCTAGTGTATTAGCCTGCGTACACATTAAGAATGTCCTAGTCATACACCGTATGTCACTTCAATATGTCACTTTGTTATTCATACAGTAATATGCAAGTTTTCATTTGACAGCATAAGGACCACAGTAAAAAAACCATTAACAGTCAGCAGGCACAGGTTGCTGCGTTTGTTGTCACAGTTCGGCAGTTCTATTAGTCAGGGTGAGGTAAGTTAAGAAGCTTGGTGCGGAATTGAAGAAAATTGAGAGCTTAACACTTAAGGGGGACTCTTTACGGAAGATAGGGTAACGTGCTAACAAAAGCCATTTGACAGTGGAATGTGAAGAAGATACCTAGGAAACCGAAACAGAAACGGTTAACTCAACGGGAGGACTACGCTACAAGCGGGATGAAGGGGAACGACGCGAAGGAAAAACAACTGCACGTGGCAATACGTTTAAAAATAAATACTCCCATCTACGACAGTCAAACACTTGAAGCTGTTCGAGTATACTTTCGTATCAGTTTTTANGTAAGTTAAGAAGCTTGGTGCGGAATTGAAGAAAATTGAGAGCTTAACACTTAAGGGGGACTCTTTACGGAAGATAGGGTAACGCGCTAACAAAAGCCATTTGACAGTGGAATGTGAAGAAGATACCTAGGAAACCGAAACAGAAACGGTTAACTCAACGGGAGGACTACGCTACAAGCGGGGTGAAGGGGAACGACGCGAAGGAAAAACAACTGCACGTGGCAATACGTTTAAAAATAAATACTCCCATCTACGACAGNTGAAGGGGAACGACGCGAAGGAAAAACAACTGCACGTGGCAATACGTTTAAAAATAAATACTCCCATCTACGACAGTCAAACACTTGAAGCTGTTCGAGTATACTTTCGTATCAGTTTTTACTAGAAGTTTGCCAGCAAGTCTGACGGTGTAAGTCAAAAACCTTCCTTTAATATAAACTTACTTCAGGAACATCTTCCAGTGAAGTTTTTAATATCCGATCCGGCGAAGCTTCTCGCAAAATAAAAGAAAATAAACCTGATACGCCCCTGCTGCTCGCGTTCCATATTTTCATTCGTGCGGATCGTGTCTACATTCTCGTCTGCTCCGGGACTTCAGACCTCCTTTGACATCTCGTACAGGAAGCTGGAGTGCATTAGGTTCAATCACGTGTACTTGGTTCCAAAAGGCAATTCTATTTTCATATTTACAAAGCTAAGCATCGTTAAAGGTATGAAAACTATATTTAACAAAAACAGTTTACAACTGATATATTTATTTACCAACTTAATTTACTGTCACAAAAATATGCGCCACTCTTAAGTATCGTTCCTTATCCATGGAAGTTTGTGAACACGTATGCAAACGACTGAAGTTTCGTGCATTGGCGTATCCACATTCAATGGCTCTAATAAGTATTCACCCGACTGTAATTACACAATTAAAAAGTATTTATTATAAATAAAATGTGGCTACAGGTATCGTGGTACGAATTTATAATTGATATAACTCATAATACTAAAAAAGCAACCAAAACAATTCACATTGTACTCAGTTAATTAACAAAACGTCCTAAAACACCCTAACAGTTATCAATGTATCCTCTAAGAAGTATTCGTCTGTGCCTTCTTGTCATTTCAACACATATTTTGGCGTTGAGTACTCCGTAGGGCCACCTTTCCATTTAATAATATCTGCCAGTCTTCTTGGCATCACTTCACCAACTTTTCAGTCGTTAATCTTGGAATTTTTCGTCACTAAAGCTGCCTTTAAATTATGCTTGTTGGAAATGGGTCTTCTTATGTTTTGTTCCAGAACATCCCACCAGTGCTCGATCGGATTGATGTCCGCTGACTGAGGTGGGGTCTGCATGTAATGTAGGTGTTATACACACAGTAGCCACATTCTTGTATTCTACGCCACGTGCTTTGGGACATTGTCCTGAGTAAAAATGTACGTCCCACTCAGGCTCATATATTCCACACTTTTGGCAAGATGGTCCTTCAGAATCTACAGATAGCCATATTGATCCATGATGCCTTTCAATTGGCC
>NQII01000596.1:23604-122154 GCA_002778355.1 Clitarchus hookeri
ACATCATTCGCACTCGTGCACCCCCAAACTTGTACCGAACCCCCTCCATGTTTGACAATTGCAGTCAAGTTCCTCTTTTCCATGTCACTATTTTAAGTTCTCCACCCTGTTACTCACTCTCCCACCGGACTTGAAAATGTTAAATTTACTTTCGTCCGTTAAAACAACTTTTTTCCAAAATTCGTGTAGTCATTTCTGTTCGTTTTGACATACGCAATTCTCTTTTCTATTCGCTTTGTTTATACAGTATATGGATTTCTAAGGGCTGTTCATTCATGAAAGCCACAGCTTCGTAGAGAACACTCCTTAATGCATTCGCTGAAACGACTCTTACCTGTTTCATTTCCGACCTCTACTTGAATGTTCAGCGCACTTAGTTTTTTTCTTTTCTGCTTAGTAGCCTTTTTATTTCTCAGTCAAGATAGGTGGAAGGCCATCCCTTGCAGCGTTTCGGTATTTTATTATTTGTTTAAACATGTATATAACGCGTTTCACTGTTGTGATTGGCCTACAGTTAATTTCACTTATTTCTTCATACGATTTACCAGCATTACACTGACGTACCTCGTCTTTCTTCCTCTGTTGTTTCCTTGTATTTCCGGCACATTTTTCCCTGCGCTTTGTACTATCCACAACCTACTGTCCTCACTGTGCCTAGTCTGTATCTGTACTGGCTACCATATGGTATGCGTGTTACAACGCGCGGACGAATACAAATTGGAGGTTAAATTCAGAACTGTTGGGTTGTTTTGGGATGTTTTGTTAATTAACCCAGTAAAATGTGAATTGCTTGGTTAGCTTTTTTAACAATATGATTTATATTTACTATAAATTCAAACCATCATGTCTGTTTGTAAATTTTATTTTCAATAAATACTTTTTAGTTTCGTAATTACAGTGTGACGAATACTTAATAGAGACAATGCATGTTGTAAGAGGGCGCTGAAGTCGCTCTTCGTGTAGAATATATAAACAGTGAAGAACAGCAAACGAAGAAGAATAATAGACAACAGCTACGAGAAACTTACAAAATTTCACACACTATATTTAACAAATTTAGCTATGCCTGTTGAAAATTTTCGAACGTGGCAGATAGATCAAAAGAACTATTATATTGTATTTGAAGTAAATAAACTTTTAATACATTAAAATCCAATTAATAAACATTCGAAGGTTATTAATACAAAACAAATAATATGTGCGACCCCCGCGTGGAGCGCAAGCAACCAGTCTCGGCGCAGTGGGCAGACACACTCGCGGGCCCGGTCGCCTTGTACAGCTGGCCTGAACTGATGTCACCGTCCCCTCCCCAACCGCCTTCTGGAGCCGGAGGCGGCGGAGGCGGGATATTGCAGAAACTTCCTGGTAATCTCCTTCCCCCTCCCCCAACGCGTGAGGAAGATTATGGGCCATTGCGGCCGGAGGGTCGGCAGTCTGTGGCAACCATCTGGCGAAGTGCGGCGAAAAGTGAAGCGACTGGAAGTGACGGTGTGAGAGACTGCGGCGGACGAGTGTGAGTGTAATGAGCACAACTGAGTGTGCGCGAGTACTGTGGAGGGCGAGGCATCCGACGAGTAGATTACGACTGTGTGCGGAAGGGCATGGGGCGCTCCATATTTCGGACAGGAAAGACTGGTTATATGTGGACCAAAATAAGGTAGGACCAAATGAACGAGTGATACACACTTAATATGAAATACTGGAACTGTCAAATATCAAACATATAACTTTAATAACAATTTAGTATGTGTAAGAACAATTTTAATGATAACTGGTCTTAAATCTTTGCCGGTGTTAATTTCTGTGAGGTGATCGACGATTTTTTAAATATTAGTTGCAAATAGCAAGCGATAACCAAGTCTACAGTGTCTTTTTGGATTGTTTGTGAATAAATTAGGAAACTATTATTAAAGCTTTCATTTAATTAGGACCTCCATTTCTTAAATAACCTGGCTAGGCGCACAAACTTTGAAATATTGTAACATCGTTCAACTGCAAACCGACTACATATGGAAGAATACACTTGGCACCAATCAAACAGTGTTAAAACTTCACTTAAGGAACTGGATACTATGTTTTGCAGGCGAAAAAATTGCGGCATTATCCCATCACCTAGACATCAAGAGAAAAATTGCTTTTCCCGTTCCTATTCCCGCCAAACACTTGTGCCAGAAGCAGGATTGAAGGCGAGAGATGTACGTTATCACATTTCTCGTTCGTATTTCCTCTATTAATGAATTAACTGCCAAGCTTTATGTATAAACACTCATATTCATCTTAAAAAAATGTTAAAATTGGCAGAATTCGTAGTGAAAATAACCACGTTACCCGATTCCGTGTAGAAAAAAAACTGTTAGGACTACTTGCCTCCCCTCCCCCGCACCAATTATTAGAAACTTAAAATCAACACTTTATCAAATACTAGTTCGCGGCCAAATCACACTTATGTTAAGTTTTATCTTTCAAAATATTCAAAGAAGTAACAATATTTTATAATAAATAATTTAATCTAAATGTAAGGATATGTTTCACACTGTAAGTAGCTATTACACATGGTCCATATTGTTACATGGACGCCTGAGGGGCGTATCCGAGTTCGTGAGGGATGGAGATCTCAATAAAAATAAAATAACTAGATTTGATTTATAATTTATACACACAGCTATAATATTTACAGTATTACATTATCTATCTCTACTCTTACTCTTTTTATTTATTAGTGAGCGCAATATTTAATGACTATTTCAACTCTCATTAACGTCCTTCTCAATTTCGCTGCTTCGTTTTGGGCAACTCATACTCATCATTAACACACATTCAGTCTGCCCGTTGCCATCATTTGTAATGTCTTTCACTCACAGATCTAGTCCAATGGTCCAGCCTGCCAGCCGCGCCCTTCACTGCTTGATACTCGCAGTCACAAATTTCCCTTTCGTTAGGCACTTCTCCCGCCACACGTCGTCTATCGCTAAAACGCAGTAACTCATCCATTAAAAAATGGCTCGGAGGACCGACGTGCTTTTAATACTCTGCTGGCCTTGACCTGGAAAGTTCGATGCGCCCCGGGTCACGCTTAGAGAAACTAGGACAGCAAACCACTAGAATATTTGTCAGATAAATACAGAAACTCAATACAACAACCAAGGTCAGCAGCGTGCGCCGCAAAAGGATAATCGTGTCGGCTCGCTTTTTAGTAGTAGATGCGTGGCTCTTGGTTTAGCGCGCGCCTGTAATTCTAAATATTCCACTGACTTGCCGCCGCTGTCATATAACTGCTGTCTTTCACTTTCACTCGCTCGCGCGAGATGCGAAGCAGTGAGCGCGTAACAATATAAAAAATTAATTATTTTTAAACTGGACTCGAAAATTTTATCACAGCATCGCTGTTATTGTAAGCTTGGGCGTTTCATAAAGCTATATTTAAATATTTCTACAGAAGTGTCCGTTTTATTTTCCGCAGTGCCTTATGCCCATATCAGGCAAAACAACACCACACAAAATTACATCTGCAAAAATTTGCGCGAAATATCGTGGCCCTTGCAGGAAACACAATTTCTCTAACAACAATAAATATAAAATTCAGCGCAATGTCGTGTCACCACTAAAATTCTCCCGGTTTTGGTGCGAGATCGTGAAATATTAAATGACGCGGGACCCTCAAACGATTCAGTCTTGTCATTAGTTGTCGGTTTATATACATATTGTAAGAAAGAACCCAACAAACACAACTGCATTAATTTAGGCGAAGAAAAGCGGTTTGATCTATCTCGCTTAATAAAATTCGCGCGGGCTGTATACATGTATATGTATCGAGCTGGTATAATCCACTAACTATGTGGCAAAGTGAAATTATCAATACGTTCTAATAAAAACAATTATCTTATCACAAATATTGTCCATGCTATTAGGAATTTTCTGTGAAATAAAATTGCATCAGTGATAATCTTTAGTTATACATTTTTGTCATGTCTGGTGCGTTATGGCCCAAGAACACGAGAATCGAAATTATATGCGGAAATGCAAAAGCATTCTGCAAAAGGGCGATGAAGGTAGCGTAAGTAGTAAAAAAATTATTACTGATAAAGTTTTGGATGATAAAGTTTACGCTCAAGAAAGATGCCGTAAAAATTCAGCATAACTGTGGGACAAAGCTGAAGTAAATTTAATACAACAAATATTATTTTTCTTCTTTCTCTTTGGATGTTCTGGCAAAAAATATGTACATACACATAACCTAGAAAACTGCAATACATATTGCATATCTCTTTTGCAAGTAAAATCTCCTTGGCAATGGCTTTCGTAAGAAAAACTGAAGATGTAGCCTCTTACCCGTACATCTGAGGGAATGATTGAGTTCCCGCCATTTAAATGCAGTTCCAACACACAATAAAATACATTTCAAATTAACTTTCCGGCGAAGACACCGAAGCTCATCTCCTGCATTTCACTCTACTCCACATGTGAAATGGAAGTATACTTTAAATGTATTACCGCCCTTGCCTACAAGTGCTAAGATATTCGCGATGTTGCGAAATGGTGAAAATAAAACTACCTTTCATTGTTCATTATTCCCTCTACATATTCTTTGTTTTAGGACGGAAGGAAAATTGAAAATATTCCTTTCCTTTATTTCAAGCACAGCCAACCTGGATTCCAGTTAATTTAATATGTATTTGCTGGGGGTTCTTCTATTTTCGGTGGTAGGGGAGAGAGTCGATTTTGAATATAACAATAATGAAGACCTTTTTTATTCAGAGTATGTACCCCGTCTACACTTCACAAAGTCGGTGAGCCGTTACAGTTTAACAATTGCTTCTCGTAGGTTTTGTAATGTAAATACGGTATTACATTTTATGTTTTTCCGCCGGAACTAATTATTGCACGACCAGAAATTTTTTTTATATTTTTTTTACCTTTTTAATACAGTGATAAAAACGTATTTTTAATGGTCCCAAATGTATTTACACTAGTAATTAAAATGTGTGATATTAGTGTAAAATACACGCAAGCCCATCAGATTGAATTTAACAGGTTCTCTGTTGTTAACGTACAAAGAGTGTGAACTCTAATTTGGGACACCTGGTATTACGGTTGTCCGGGAAAATTATGCTTAACTGGGGACACATCTTTGAACTTGCGTTATTTGGATGTCGGGTGACGATTACCGAGCCGTTGCGAAAGGTAAAATGAGAAAACTGTTTCATTTTTCATTTGACCTACGAGTAATTGGGTGTAAATGGCTGAACTAGTAATTTTAATACTGTTCGGCAAGTTTACCGATGGTGGTGCGTGGATATGCCTCCACAGGTGACCTTTAAAGAGTCATTTGCCCATGACCAGCATCCTCTTCCTTATTCTCGAGACACCAGTCTCAGATACGAAATTTTTTTAAACCAACGACGCACTGTCTATTAGGACTTAGGTCTATGTATCGTGCGCTCATTTCATTACGATACCAGTTTGAAATAGCGCAATCAAATTATTTGTAAATCACGCAGTTTCAAAGTCTTGCACAAAGCACTGTAACGCGTCCAACAAACACCACCAGCAGCTACACAGCTTCCTGTTACTGCGTCTTTCAATGGGCATTATTCACAGTTGCGTAAGTCCCATACAAACAAAAAGCACAGGAAATGCAATGCGGACAGTGTGCATTTCGGTCCTTTGTTTCCCAACTCCCTTGTCATTATGTGTTCCATCAAGATGAGTGAGTGAGTAAAGAGATTTGGGCGGCTCTTAACATCGCGGTCTTGAGAGCCGATGAGGGCGAAGCGAGGCGAGTATGGAGCAACAACGGAATGAAAGGGAGGGGGAAACGGAAGATCCCCCAGAAAACCCGCCGACCAGCGGCATCGTCCGGCACGATTCCCACATGCGAAAATCCGAGAGCGACCCCGCCGGGAATCGAACCAGGTTCGCCTAGGAAGAGGCTAGTATTCTGGCCACTAAACCACCTCGGCCTCGTTCCATCAAGATGAAGTAAACTGTAATACATACTACCGTACAAGGAAAAATGTGATATTTCTTTAAGATATATATTTTTAGTCACAAAGTCAAGTCGTAATGATAACATTAGATGGTCTCCAAGATCGCCCGATCACACTGCTCCTAATTTTTCCTTCTATGAATTTTTGAAGTCTGCTGCTCTCAAAGACACCTGCACGACATTCCGTGATGTCACAAATAAGTTTGGAGAAGGTTAGGGGGCATAATGTGACTCTAAAGTCACTGTAGTCGGGACTTCAATGATGGACATACGCTTACTTTAATTTTTCACGAATAATCTTCAATCTGTAAGCTTCAAATGTACAAAACATTTTGTTCTAGCTCGTAAATGTTTTGATAATAACTAAACCAAATAAGCAGTAATTTTGGGACACAGTGCATTATTCAATGAAAGCACTGCAGTAAGCCATACAGAAATTATATTTTCCCCTTGGCTAGTTGTTGAATGTATGGGCGTGTACACGACGGTTTATAGTGTACTGCCTGCGCCACACAACAGCGAGCGACGAGCTGATGTAGGTAGCCAGGGTTGGCGAGTGGAATTACGGTTTCAGATATGCCAGCTATGGAAGCTCGGAGAGGGAGGTTGGCAGGCGACATTCAGTGGTAGATCGCGCGTGCTGATCCATTACTGCTTGGTAAACAGGTGGGGGTACACTACATCACGGCAATAGTTTATGGTTGTACTTACACGGTACAGACGGAGGGGGGAAGAAAGAGATATGATGCCGCTTACCAGCGCAGGAGCATAATAATAAATGCGATCACGTCGTAGTTAAGAGGCAGCCGTGTATAAATGTCAGTTAAATTTGCTTTAATAGCGTCGCGGACCTTATTTTATGAGAGAGAGAGAGAGAGAGAGAGAGAGGGAGAGAGAGAGAGAGGGAGAGAGTGTGTTCTGTCATGATAATTATATCAGTACAACAGCTTCATTTTAATTATTAGGAAAAAATTTAAATAAATATAATGAAAAATGTGAGTTTAAGAAACTTTGCACTGTTTTAATCGTTTATTTATTATTTGTAATATGCCACGATTCATTGTGTATTTCTCTACACTAATCAGGACCAAAGGAGTGGGGAGAGATGGGGGGGGGGGGTTCCGNGTACTCCCTCCTCCAAATCAACGCAGCAAATTTTTTAAAACAGTATTACTACAGTACAAATTCCATGGTGTAAAAAGCAGAGTGTCACCAATAACTTCGCAAAAGCAGTGACGTGCCTGGGTGAAAATGTAAAAGGGTTGAGAATATGCCAGATTTTTATGGTCTCTTTACCGAAATCGAAGTGGAGCTGATCCTACGGGCGCAGCTAGAGCAGGACTTGCACACAAATCCACAAAGCACAACTGAAGAATAGTGAATATGCAATGCCAACATGTTTACAAAGTGCACGACCTCGCCATCACGGCTACACATTACAACGTAACAACAACTTGCACATGCGAGAGGTCATTTTCAACACTAAAATTACTGAATAATTGCTTGATGAACACGACTGGAACATATCGCTGAACGCACTGCTTTAATGGGTATCCTCGATAATATACCAGTATCACCAGAGAAAGTAATGAACCATTTGGTCGGAAAACCTAGGCGCCTAAATATCACATTGCGATAAAAACACATACTTACATAAACACTTTCTTAAAATGTGATAAGCTTAACTTTACTTTCAAATAATATCCCACTTGTGTTTATTATTTTTAGAAAATAGTCAGGAAATTTATTGTTGAAGTGAACTCTCCCCCACCCCCTCACACATTCTGGCTGCGTCACTGATACTAATGATAATTTACCAACGCAGTATTTAAAAAACATATATTTTAAAGCGGCCAGTTAACCAGCCGTCATAACAATGACAGAAGACATGATTTACTGGCCTGCTGTTGCAGTAGTTACGCTGTGGCTGGCTTAAGACGTGCAATACACCGTAAGGGGATTGGGAGTAATGGTACGTTCGCTGACAGATAATTAAACAGTTTAATTTCGTGTGCTGCTGTTGCAGAAGACCAACCGGTAAAGTTGACAAACCAATAGTTGTTAGTTTTTACAACATCTGGCTTCAAGTTCTAGTTTATATCAAGGAAACTTAATAATTTTACCCTATTGTATCACCACATCATCATTATTGAGTACTTGCATACTTAGGTACTTGATTATAATCCTTAGTAAACAAACCTTTCGAGTATAATTAGTTATTTTCTTTTAAATATCTAATAAGAAAGGTTTAATCATTCTGCTTCTATATGTAAATGAGCACTTGGGTGTGGTCTGTGGTTCACACTACTATCCCCCCCCCCCCTTCATTTTCAATTTTGGTACTTAGGTGTGAGAAACTTGTATATACGGACTGTTTACAAAATTAGTGCCACAAACTTGTAGCGTTATTACATTACGATTACATTAGGCGGTCTGATGTCGAATGAATATGTACAGAACCTGTGAATCCGCGCAATGGACAAAGAGACTTCTCACATGTCTTCCTACCAGCAGATCTTACCCCATGCCGGAGAAAGATACCATCAGCAAACATAAAATGCCCATAAAAAAGTTTACTTATCCCGGTTTGCCATGTTTCAGAGATATGTCACGATCAATACACAACCAAGTGTATAGCGTAATTTTTGTAATACCAACCTTCAAATTTACAGAGAACCATAGCGAATACAGACTGAAGAAGTTATGAATTTTTTATATTGTAGACTTAACAAATTCTTATTAGTGGGTTGAAATCCACATCAGAGCATGTGTTTTTGTAGCGGTAACCGAGTTCTTTAGTATTTGATCTAGCATGCATTTTCTATTATGAATTTTTTTTTGTTAGAAACGTAATCATAATTGTATACTCTAACTGAGAGAGCGTAAAAATTGGTGGGGAGGGGGGAGTGTTTCCGGGATCAACCCCCTCCTCCCGAAATATGAACGGCACATTAAAAAAAACTATAGTTGGGTATCAGTCAAATGAGAAATTAGGTAATAAAGCGGTATAATAAAATAATAAAAGTAGTAAAATAAAAATAATACAGATGTCCATATCTACTATCCTTAGATGAAATTTTTATGGCCTGTATTTAACACTGAACTCCCACCACCACCCTAAACCAAATAAATGTCTGCCTACGCCACCTTTCTCTTGGCAGCTTTCTGGCAGCATGTACGAAGAAGTATCGGTTAGAAAACACAGGCAGAAACCCTTTGTTCAATCGTAGCATGTTTTCTCTGCACCTCTACCAAGCGCCCTCCAACTTCTCATTCTCTCTCTCTTCTTCCCCACCTCTAAAGGGTAAAGTACGGACCACCGGCACTCGTCCGGGAACTACCCCGCCATCGACCGAGCCCTCTTTGGCAGGGCTTGGCAACTCCGGCGGGAATTCTGATTTACGTTTAGATTGTTTTCCCAGGTCTGGCGCGCGAAGTATGCGTTATGGCGCCAGTGTTCCCGAACAACACGGCCCTACATCACGACCACCTTCTCTCTCCCAACCCCCTCCAGCACACGCACACATGCATTCACAGGTTCTCTGGGATAGGAACATACAGGAGGAACACAGTTTGCCCTCCCTTGATCTTCTCTTGTTCGCAATTTCCTGCGGCGAGGACACTGCGTGCACGGTTCACAAGTTTTTTAAAACGCGAATGTCTTTTTTTCTCCTAAGTTTAAAACAAATTTCATACGAATTTGGCGATATCAAAACCTAGTCATACTTTAAATCAAGGTATTATTATTGTTGTATTGTATTACTGCTTAGTGAGTTAAGGGACCTGCCTAGTTGTCACATGGGCCACATTCTAAACAGTTGTGTAAACTATCATTGTTTAAAACCTTTGGAATATCAAAATGAAAGTCGATATTTTGTTGACAATTCATAAATTTAATTACTGAACAAATGTAGTCACTGAAAACTGTTCAGCAAAAATTGATGTAAGTAGCTCTAAGTTTACGATATTTGTTATTGTGTAAAACGTTTTAAACTATAGCGACAATGATGTACCTTTTCTGAACAGATTGCTGTATTAAAATCCTATTGCCGCCGCTTAAAATTCTGAGGAACCGACTACGTGCAAAGCTTGTTGCTATTTTGCACTTCCCGGAATTTGAGGCGTCAATTCTGGTTAACGTTGCATATTCAATCTTTTAAATAAAATTATTGTCAACATTATTCTTAGGGCCTTGACCAAATTAATCCCCATGCAACGAAAAATATATTGGTTGGCTTGTGCAGAACAACAATTTTATCTAGTTTCCAATAAAATATGTTTTTCAATTTAGATTTTTTTTTAATACTTCCGATTTGAACGCATGCTATTTATAAATTTTATTTCAATTTACTGGATAAAAATTACTCATAAAACTACAGAAATAAGGACATTCGTTAGAACTAATACACTTGTAGAAAAAACTTCAGTGTAGAAAAAAAGAAGAGATTGAGCGTTCTAAATTTTAAATGTTTGCTGCTGCATCGGTTTAGCGATGAAAGTGTCACTTTAATGAATAAAATTCCGAAATTATGTCAATTTGTTGATATATTATTTTCGATTACATATCACTGCAGTCCATCCATCTATTACTCAATGTTATTCATGGCAATCTACATAATTAAACCGAGTCAAAAATATATTAATCATACTATTCTGGCAGCAGGTCTCTACTGTTTGCATGCCATTTGTCAACATTAGTTAACGAATAAAACCTGAGCTCAAATAAAAATACGCTGTCTAAACCGTTAAAGATGGAACAATATCATGCAGTAAAGAATTGTGTAGAATAAAAATACCTAAAAAAAAACTCCACGGTATCTGTTATATGAAGTTTACCTAATGTAGTCATTGTTAACGATTGAATCTACTATGTTATCTGGTATTGGTACACCCATGCTTTTTATACTGTTTCCTGACAATGTCTGCACTTTATTTTCAATTTCAATGAGTGCAAGGTGAAAAACTTCATCATTGAATGTTGCTTGTGAATTAAATTGTAAAAACGCTTATTAGTATTTGTCTGTTATAGATAAATATATATGCTACAGCGGAGTTTTTTTAAGGTCTTTTTATTCTACACAATTCTTTACTACATGATATTGTGCAATCTTTAGCGGTTTAGACAGCGTATTGCAAGAAAGCGCACTGGCGGCAAACTTTTTTCCGACTTGATTCACTATTACTGTCACTGCTTATTCCTTATGTTACTTGACGTAATAAAATATATACTAAAATCTGGCAAGAGAACACAGCTATGAATTTAAAAAAAAAAACACGTAAATCGGATACGTGTTTCTCGAGTGATAAGCGCACAGACAGACAGAGATACGTTGAGTTTTATAATATGTGTGTGTATATATATATATATAAAACTGCGCTGTATTAAATTTAATAAGACTACAACTAAAAAATACTATAACACCAAGTCATTTTTGAACAATTAAAATATGTTGTACGTTAGCTTACAAGGTCAACATTTGCTTAAAACAAAGAATTTTACCGGTGTGGTCAATTGCAGATAAAGAATAACAACCACTTCCACATTCGTTGATCCTGACTAAACCAGAATTATAGTTGTACTGCACAAAACCTTCATTACTATTTATTTAATAATTGTGTTGATTATGGCCCTATTAACAAGAAAACATGTTACAGAACTAGACTAGGTCTTGGGTTCATAGTCTGAAACGAGGCACATTCGTAATTCTACTAGGCTGCCTGTCACATGTTGCCCTGTGTCGGTATCCTAAAACTTGGTGACGTAAGCCGATGTCGGTCGTCTGCCCTTGCTTGTTATGTCTCAGGCAGCTGAAGCTGCTAACTCACACTGGTAACACTCCGAAATAGTAGCAACTAATACCGTAGACGAATATAACAACGCGAAAATCCTTCTACGACATATATCAAAGTAATCTCAAAATTAAGCATTTTAACAGTGAGAAAATAATTGCAAAATGAAACACAGGTGGTTACAATAAGCAGGAACTGAAAAAAAATAAATAAATATAAAAACTCACTGCTACTTTCCTACTTGAGGGATTACATTATTTTTCTCTACAAATCTAAATATGAAAAAAAATTAAATCAATTAACACGAGGTGAGAGAGACTGTGCACCACGTAACACAAAACAAACTTCGAAAGTATTTTATACTGTCTGTTTTTAGCTCTTGTTAATATTTTTATATTTAGCTCATATTAACTTTCCCTCTGCCAAAATTCTTTGAGCCGCCGAAAAGTAATCAGGCTCTAATGTCTTTACCTAAGATCTTGTTTGGAGCAACAATCTCGGGCAACAAACAATATCGATAAAACTGGCTAAGATTTGGCAACATTACAGTTTCCCAGAAATTCGCATACTGCTGTATTTTCTTAATATGCAAGATACTTATTGCATCGGTCATCACAACGAAGTAACATAAATCACATTTAGAAATATTTCAAATACTTTTCACTTGATAGAAATGTGGACGCGTCTTCTACAGCACTAAGTCCTTACCTCCACAGTTTCCAAAGAAAAAACTCTTTCTTCTAGCAGTTTTTTCAAGTCCAAGTTGTGTTGCAGAAAGGGCATATTTTACCTCAACAATGGCGTTTTCATTTGCGACAATACCGTCTGGACTTGCATCCAAAATCCATGTTGGAGGTCAATACATAATCCACACTTATCTACGACCAAGCTACATTGCTCTTGAAACCGCTGTATGTCAATATGCTCATTGCGACGACCATACCCAATGGTCGAGGTCACAACTGGTGGTTTGTAAAGCATCTGCTTACTAGAACTGCACGGCAATGAGTCTTTATGGCGACAAACGAGACCAAAATGACTTGCTGCCAGTAGTTTCCGCCTCAATTCGTGCCACATATTGCAGTCAGCTTTCATTTTAGTGTTCTCCATTATGGTAGCCATTTCTCGAACATTTACTTGCAGTGAACTGATATGCTAGGCACACTTTTCTGCTAGTTCGTATGCAGTTAAGAACATCACCGTTCGGGATGTCCTTAACTTGGTCAGCTGACGCTCCAGAGTGTTTTATTTATATTGAGTTTGTAAAAACTCCTGCCAGACCCGGTAGTGTGGGGCTACGGCGTACGCCTGCCAACTGGAAGTTCGCAGGTTCTGTCGCCTGTGTATGTGTATATGTATACGCGCGAGATGTAAATCACATTTTTATAACTATCATTTGCATGGTTTTCGTATTACGTTCCTAGTACAACTGAGTTAATTTTGTTATGCTCAACTGTTTTAATTTCACGTAATAAAAGAAAACAAAAGTGGGGTTTTTTTTTAGAATTAAATTTCTTAGCACACATAAGCCAACAAGTCTTTACCGAGAGTCGAGCTCAACAATAGTGGAGCGCAACATAATATGCGAAGTTGTTGGGCGGGTAAGGAGCAAAAATAAATAAAAAAATATATTGTTTTATTTGTTGTATCCGTGCCTCTCAGCAATTTGTTTTGTTACCCTCACAAATTGCATCCTTTTCGTAACTGATTTGCGACGCATTTATATAAGTAAATTCTTCTCTCAATTTGTTGTTATTCTCTTTGCTTACAAAATATTATGTCCTAACGACCGCTTTGGACAGTACAGCGTACCGGCCTGGCATCAAAGCGCTTACCGCCCCATCCCCATTCGCCAGTTCCTCCAGGTGCCACTCTCTACTGCTCCTCAGCGCTTACCGCACACCCCCTCCGCAGCTTCCTTTGCACCCAAAAGCTCGACAGGTCAAAATATCACAGATATGTTTGTATTAAATAGCATAGTTTAACCACATCTCCATTATCTGTGCTGTGAAACATCACTTCTAAGGCATTTTAACTCAAAGTCTGGAAAAATAACTATTTTAATAGGCATATTACAATTTTAAAAATCACACTTACAATTAATTAAACCGTATATAGTACGTTTTTGAATGACGTAACCAATACTGTTTGGTAGGTACAGTTCAATGTATAAATAAATTATTTAAAAAAAACACACCTGCAGGTCTGCAAATAATTTTAGGGAATACATTAAACAAGAATACAAATGGTGTATACTTTTCAAAATATAATTTGTCATGTGTTAGCTTGTATAACTATAATTTATCGCAACGAAAAAACTGTAAACAAAGGCATGAAACGGGCAGTCAGTACGTCAACGTCATTCGCGGTAACTTCTAACTTTCTAAAACCCTGCTAAAGTTCTACTTTCAGGATATTCCTCCGTCTCATGCAAACAAAGCTTTAAGTCTAGAGAATTACATCAAAGGGACAACGCACCACATCTGTGCACACTAAGTTTAATATTTTGCGCAAGAACTATTTATTATTAGGCATTAGGCATACCAACACACTTTTTGCTCCCTGTTTTTAATCACATTAATTATAAATAAACTACTGCAAAAAATAAATATAATAAAAAAAAGACTTAACACAAGTACAAAACGCTTGATAAAAGTGAGAAAAAACTAAACACGTCGTGCATGGGGTGATTTTTCTAAGGTTTGTTTCCAAAGTGCGAAGAAACCGGGAATAGAATGTCAAATCTCTCCTCCTCTCTTCACGCACCAAATCGACCCTTATTGAACTCTTCTCCGCACACTTGGATGAGCTACGCATGCCAGCGCGACAGAAAACAACGAACCCATTCCCACCCAATTATCTTTCTCTTACAGTGCTTCAAACGAGCTTTTATTAAAACTATATTGTCCTGCCCCATCCTCTGTTCTGGTGAAATATTTTCCCTTCTTCATTAATTGCATGTTTTTTGCCATTCTTTACCGCCGAGGGGTTGTTACTGTGTCTTTACCGGTTTTGCCCCCTCCCTTCGTAGTAAGGTTAGAAGTTAGGACGGGAGGCAACCATGGCCCCAACTGCAGTCATGTTTGCCCAATCCCAGAAAGCCGCTATGCACGTATCCTGTGGTTAGAAATTGTTCCTGCATGCCTAGGCGCATGGGGCCCTGCCCTAGGACGCACTTGGTCCCATCCCTACCTTATTAGTTTTGAGGTAGGTTATAAATTTGTATCGAGTCACGCAAGCTGCTGGCAGGAGAAAGATGGGCCGATGATGATGAAGGATGGGAGTGGGGGGACCACGGGGCCGTAACAGTATACGCTCCCCGAAAATTACACCGAAGAGTACAAAACACCACAACAAAAAAATTTCTTAAGATTAGAACATCTGCAATATATAAATTACTTTCGGTAACATTTATCAGCGAAACACAGTGGCGTGACTACGTTTTTATTCTCTCTTTGAAATATAGAATCCGCCCCGCCGAGACAGCAACACCAGGTGTTATTTTTAAAATTACAGTTAAGGCAATGAAACACCCACCCCAAGTACGGCTGGTCAACGACCTACATCATCTCGCGTGACTCCAAGTGAAATACATCAAGTGCGAGGTCGAAAATCACGCGAACGGCATCTTCCACAATCGCTAAGAGAAAACGTCACTCCCAATGAAGGAATGTCCCGCGATTTCTGTTTCAAAACAATTCTTAAAGAGCAGTCAATATTATTTGTTTTACAATACAGAGACAAATAACGACAAAACAGATTGTATTTCGCATCATCTTATAGTTGTAGAACACGGAAAGAGCATTCTGTTGTGGATGCCACTTAAGGCGACACCCCAACTTAAAGGAAGGCATGAGGGAAATGGTGATTAACAGAATTATTTGGTCTACCAATACTGTTCGACAGCTAAGTAAAACTATTACAAGTCCTCGGGAACACGTTAGGGCAGGACTAGGTAGGAATTACTCTCTTTCCACTGAACAACATACCCTGAATAGCCGGAAATTGGAGCCCTGCCGTCTTGTGTCCGCCCCGCGTCGCTGACGCCCCACGAATACCCCCTCTATTGGTTAGGATAGTCCGACCACTCTTCTCGCCATCCTCCTGTTAGTATGTTGCAACTCATTCCTATTCGCCGATAGCTTGGCGTGGGCTCAGTTATGGTTGCCAGCCGATGGCCATCCTTCGGTGTCAGTCAAACTTAATTGATACGACCCAACTTGCAGGTTTTTTGCCGATAGATTATGATTTCGCAGTGCTGCTCGTGCTGACCCAATCTCCTTAGTAGGATACCGCTAACCGCCTTTCTACTGAACGCGCTGCGTGCCTGGTGTTGCAACCGTAACAATTCGAAATTCAAGGCTTATGTTACGTTGTTACAGTTATATATTGGTAATTAAATGTAATTGCTTGTGTTATAGCTAACGCGCTAGAATCTTTTTCAAATATTTCCTTTTAAATAAATAGGCAAAACTGAAAATGCAATATGTGTAGGATCTTACCGATACTGCATCCTGCCAATCTGCCATTTTAAATACGAGGGCAATGAAAAGGCGCTGAACCTACGTGTCGTACAACCATACATGTCGTACAACCACGAATCCGGAAGATAAGGGCTATCATAATTGCGATCTCTACGAACGTGCAGGAATCATTCCTCCGAAAAAATAAATCATTCGGAAAATGCCAATTTATCTTGCGATCTAGATGCACAATAAAAAATTGTTGAACTATTCGTAATCAACTCTACCATTATCAAAATGACAGATGCATTCGTACATCACCATTGTCGGTAGGCCTACACTTCCAAGTACATGTTTTCCGGCACAAGTCGGCTCTCCGCATCGCCAACCTTCCTGTACCTGATCCCTAGTACAACAGGAATTTCCATCAACAATATACAACTTGTGTGCTTTGCGCAATCATTTGAAAGTCTGATCCGCACAATTCCTTGGCATACAAGCCGCTCAGTTAAAAGTCAACTGTACATGCCATCCATGCACACATGATAAATTGTCATTATTATGCCTGATACCCTCCTAGCAAGTAAGTGGAATCACAATAAAATAATTAAACAATAATTTTACGTGTACAGAAACAACAGTCAGTATGAACAGACGACGTGAGCTTGGTACTACTGAGACGGAAATAATTACCGCCTGTATTTTTAGGCGTTCCTTTTGTTAGATCCCAGCCAAATTCCAAATATCCCCGGCCAAAGAGGGTGATGTAGTAGAGAAAAGTTAAAAGGAAATATGAGGGAGTTGTACAATCCCAATATGATCCCGCAACCTCAAAACATATCGCTACCCTTAACGCCTTCGACGTGTGGTGAAGTCACATCATAAAGCGACGTTACAAATTATGACCAAAGACTATCGCGATCGGGAAGTTCTATAAATTACATGCATGTCGGGATGCAGTTGGAATCCAGGGACGAAGAACTGCAAGCCAGAAGCCCAAAATTACTGTAGTTAATACGACTCGCTGTTTACAGTCATGCAATCCACGTGGACATTGGACTCCAGAACAATTAAAGAGCGTACTACGAACTAACGATTCACTGTGTTGAGGAGATTAAATGGATCTGTGAGTGTAATTTGTATGCCTGGCTAAAATGTTATATGATTGCACTGTTTCCCACTATGACGTTCAGATGTGGTGGGGTCACAGCATGGTACGGTTCTGTTTTTTTCTCTCTTTACACATTGACTTAAGTGCTTCGAAACATTAATATTATGACCTATGAATCAATTCTGGAAAATTCTGCTCCACCCACACTATGGCAATTATATGAATACGGCCCATTTCATTTTAAAATGTGACGCGCCCGTCCTAAAGCAATGACTACAACCGAGCGGTATGAAGATACGGACATGGAGGGAAAGTGGCCAACCCGAGATCATTACTCCAACCTCACAAAACACCTTAAGGATGAGCTAAAGCGCCATTTGACAGTAGACCTAACCACCCTCAAAATACCACCGAGCTATTAAACATAGTGCAGGCAGACTGGAACCAAATTAATACGAACTACCCCAGCAAATCGATGGGAAGTTTACCTCGAAGAGTGGACGCTGCTGTAGTGGTGCAAGGCGGCCCTACATAATCTTGATATTGCACCACATTATAGAGAGCACATTACTAAGAATGTACGATAATTAATTGAAGTAGAGTAAACATTGGCAATTGTAACTCTCCTAAACCTTGCCCGAGCTCGTTTTCCAAGGTACATTAAATTTAATTCTTTCTAACTGTGAGAGATTTAAATAATTGTCATGGAATATTATTCATGCGCAACATAGGTATTGAGAGATACCAGTGGATACATACAGCTACACGCAACTATCAGATTTTTTAGAGTAAACATTGGCAATTGTAACTCTCCTAAACCTTGCCCGAGCTCGTTCTCCAAGGCCACATTAAATTTAATTATTTCTAACTGTGAAGAGATTTAAATAATTGTCATGGAATATTATTCAAGCGCAACATAGGTATTGAGAGATACCAGTGGATACATACAGCTACACGTAACTATCAGATTTTTTTTTATTTGTCAGCCTTTTACCTACATTTGTATTGCAGGCTGTTCACAGTAAAGTATGCACTTTTGAAATCGACCTTTGAAATGGCGTAGTGTTTTTGCCGTGTAGCTTGTACATATAACAGGACTTCAGGCTGTCATCCTTACATTTAATGTATTTGTGGAATATCTGTAACAAGGTTCAATACGGACTGCTATCGTAGTTTCGCTCGGGTTCGGGCAGTACATTTATAGATACAGCAGTCTGAAAAAGCCGCTTTTAGCCATGTTGGAGGTCCCTAAAATAATAATAACATGTTTATTAACTTGAACGTACCATTTCGTTCTCGTCATAGGTATATTTTCTATTCATTAATAAACACATTCGGGACAAAATTGATGGTTTAGTCAATAAACGCGTATTTGAAACACTTCGCGTGTCAGACCGCCTGTGCCACCTTACTAAATCACAATATGAAAAATTAATGAAACCCGAAGTTCAGTTTCGTTCTGTTTTATGCACATGTAATAATTGACGTAATCGTAACATTTGTCAAACAATTTCATAACATCGCTCGGCTGACCTAATGTTCAAATTATCCGGTCAGTTGTTTACTTTGTTGTACTTATTTTGTGATGTCCCTACTTTGTGTTAGATATACCGGATGATTCGAAACACCGGCAATGCGTAGAACGTCATGCGGGACGGCAAAACCCATTTTTGAAGAGGAGGCCCGTGTCCGGAAACAGCATGATTTGGGCGCTGTGGGGCCTCTTCCATGGTCACCACGGTCACCAGATCCTACAACTCTCCACTATTTTCTTTGGGGTACGATGATGGATGATACTCATGTACCGTCAGAGGGCCTTATCAAACTAATCCAGCACATGTGCGTCAGTGTCTGCACCGTCGATGTAGGCTTTAATCAAACAAGGGTAGACATTTCGGATCACTTTGATTTACTGCACGATGCGATGCTCTTGTTGAGTTGGTGGTGGTTTCATGACAATGTGAAACGTACACCCATCTCCATATCCGAAGCACTCTCCAACTTTTGACGCCCCACACCGCCCAAACCATGCTCTTCCGGGCATGGGTCCACTCATGAAAAATTATCGGTTTGCCGTCCCGTACAACATACTAAGCGTTGTCGGTGTTGTTTTGAATCACACGGGATTTAATTTATGGGAGGCGACTTGATAATGTTTTAGTGGTCCATTCACGATTACTTCCAACTTTTCTGGAGAACTGCTTAAGTTCTACTTATAGGATATTTCTCCGCCTCGTTCGAACAAAACTCAACCAAATCTGAAAAATTACACCAAAGGGACACCACACCGAATTCGAGCACCCTCACTTTAATGATATTTTGCATATTAACTATTCCTTGCTAGGCATTACCAACACACATGTTTTCTCTGTATTTATTCATATCAATTATAAATGAAATATAATTTATAGATCAAATACAAGTAAAAGTTAAATTTAAACCAAAAATAAGGTCATGCTTTGTCAATAGAAGTATCAAACTATTGTGATACGTGACACATTTAGGAAGTAACTAAACACATCATACATCGGGTGATTTTTCAAAGGTTAGATTCAAGAAGTGTGAAGAAACCGCGAATAGACTATAATATTAATTTATTATAGTTATTTTATATCATTTATGCCATCACCTTGTCAGCTATCCAAATACTGCATTATTTTTAACATCATAGGAATAATTATAAGATTTTTCTCAAATATCGAGCAGCTGGTACCATGAAGGGAGCGGCCAGTTATAGTTCATTTAATATAAGGTCACATTGTGACAGTCAGTGAGTGGCAATTGATGTATTCAAAACAAACAACGTGACATTTACAAAATCCTGTATCAGCTGATGCAGGAACGAACAAAAGTTAATATTACGTTGGCTATTATGAGTGCACTACCGACGCACATTATACCAAACGAAAATACGCTATAAGAAAGAGTTCCAAGGTTAATTAATACATTATATTTTACGTGGTCATAAAACAGCAGTCTTTAGTTTTAGAAACTAAACTTCGTGATAAAATAGTAATGTATAGGTGTTCAAAATGAAATGCACAATAAAACAACCAGTATAGAAATGAAACAAAATCTCGAAACATTTTTCACGTTTTTATACCGCCCTCTCCAATCCCGCTTTCCTTATGTGCTTGATATTAATTCCAAAAGCACACAGAAATATTGCATAATATTATTGAATTATTTTCTCTAATAATTTGGCGAAATATACTTGAAATACGTTTAGTTCCCAGCCAGTAATAGAAAAACAATCTACTTTACAAAGACGCTAGCTATTGTCGAAAAATCTGTTGTGCGCGCGATCTATTGGCTCTTTTGCGAAGCATACACCATATTGTTCTACGAAAACCCGTTCCTTGTTTCCGAAAAGTGGGACACCGTACTCTCGCCTCACTAGCACACCATACCTATAGTCGGTTCATGACTGGAAGAGACTTTCTTGAAGCCCTGCTAAAGATCTACTTTCAAGCCCATTTCGTATCCCTCTGCCAAATGGTAAAGAAACATTGCCATGTGGCAGTCACATGGCAATGTTTACATTCCACGTGTGTGTGTACATGTGTTCGTACATGCACGTACCCATCATAAAAGTAATGTATATATTATTAATGGATATTCCACAAGCGTAAAGTTTTTAATCTTGAGGATTTCACACAAAAGAATATGTGATGCAAGCGAAAAACATTTCATTATATAAACCCAAAATGTGAGTATTAAAAATGAGATGTTTCGTGTGCGTGTCTGTCTCTCTCTCTCTCTCTCTCTCTCTCTCTCTGTGTGTGTGTGTGTGTGTGTATATATAGGTTTGATTTTGACTGGGGGATTGGGTGGGGGAGAAAAACTTTCACTTTGATTACATATTATAGACACAATACTTTGCAATGAAATGTGTCAACATTCAAGGAGTCCATCCAACAACATTAACATGGCAACGCCAATCTCTCATAAGCCCCCGGATGGCCGTGCTGTAGAGAATTTGTGCGATTCTTGTTTAACCTAATATTTCATTTATCGGTTTTTTTATACTAATATCAGCTCTTTATTATTTGATTTTTCATAACGTATGACTTTAATTTGTGCTAACCTTCTCGTACAGATTCCTTTTGCTTTTGAAATCTGTATAAGAGATTACTCATAGTGCGTTCTAACGTGTTTAATATTTTTCAAATTTATTTCAGGTTTGCTTAAAATTTTATTTACTGTATTTTACGTTGTATGTTGCGGTAGTTTTTGTGTGCAGTCATGAGTTCTAGCAAGGTGAATAAAAGAGAAGTCACCAACGCCAACAGGACATCATTAACCTCACCGAATCGTTGTATTCACTAATTAGCTGAGGGGAAATGAAACCCTGCAACGTCGCGGAAAGAGCGGCAGAAATGTTGAAACTCTCCAGATCTACAGTGCTAAGGTATGTTAAAATATCTGTAGTATTAACCATTGCGTTTGCAAGTTGTGTGTGTTAAGATCAATTACGTTGGCCCACGAAATGTGTTTACAAGAACATAAAGAAAATTTGTTAATAACTTGATAACATCGTCGAACGTTGTCTACGTGTATTTTTAACGTTTTATTTTGGTAATTATTAAGTTTATAGGGTTTCCTGTAAAAATAAAAATAATTCATTGAAAATCTTATATTTCCACTCTGCTAATGATGCAGAACACGAATATACGAGGGGCATTAACGTCCGACTAATTTCGTAATATGTGCCCACCTAACCTAACAGAACCTAACCCCACGATGAGTGAATCACTATTTTACATTTTTTAACTAACCTAGGATTGTAGGGTTATATAGTAACCAATACCTGCCACCTATTAAACTAACCTAAACTAACACACGGCAGAGCATATCACATTGTCACACATCATTTGTAAACAAACCCTTGTATGTTTTTGGTATCAGTAACTGTAGTTGACCCAGTAACTGAATTATGGTCCTTTTTAAATTATGCAAATTAGGTTGGCTATGTAGCACTGAAAGTGAAAAATATGACACTGATAATTTACAATAACTAAAAGACAATGGCTGTAGAACAGTGGTGTTGGGGAAATGCATTAATACACAATTGTTTTCTTAAAAGATTATGACTGCGATTTCATCGATTACGATGTCCTCTCATGTTTAGTGAAGTGATACAGATATGTTTAATAGTAGGGGAAGTTCCAGTTATATCGACTGTAATCTATTTAGTGACGTATAACAATGGCAATTAATGCCGCAATGTAACTTATAAATACAAAACAAGCTCCTTCTTCAGAATCTTAAAATGCACCATCTCTCCATAACCTATATAAAATTAATTGACTATAACAAACTCACTATAGAGGCAATTTTCCTTACCATTGTCAGTTGTCTTTATAATAAATTTCCACTGTATATATTGGGTTGTTTATGAAGAATCCCTCGCAGGGGTACACAAATTCCAACACAAAGTAGTTTTTATTTTTAATTACACATTGTAATACCACCTTTTGGTTAGGTGATTCATACACTCACATTTGAGTCTATATAACCCTACAATCCTAGGTTAGTGTAAAACCCAACAATCCTAGGTTAGTTTAAAAATGTAAAATAGTGATTCACCCATCGTGGGGATAGGTTCTGTTAGGTTAGGTGGGCACATGTTACGAAATTAGTCGGACGTTAATGCCCGTCGTATATTCGTGTTCTGCATCATTAGTGGAGTGGAAATATACCATTTTCCGTGAAATTATTGTTATTTTTTTTACAGAAAAGCCCCCTAAACTTAATAATTACCCAAATAAAACGTTAAAAAGACACGTAGACAACGTTCGACGATGTTATCAAGTTATTAACAAATTTTCTTTATGTTCTTGTAAACACATTTCGTAGGCCAACATAATTGACCTTAGCACACACAACTTGCAAACGCAATGGTTAATACTACATATATTTTAACATACCTTAGAACTGTGGATCTGAAGCGTTTCAACATTTCTGCCGCTCTTTCCGCGACGTTGCAGGGTTTCATTTCCCCTCGCCTAATTAGGGAATACAACGATTCGGTGAGGTTAATGATGTCCTGTTGGCGTTGGTGACTTATCTTTTATTCACCTTGCTAGAACTCATGACTGCACACAAAAACTACCGCAACATATAACGTAAAATACAATAAATAAAATTTTAAGCAAACCTGAAATAAATTTAAAAAATATTAAACACGTGAGAACGCACTACGAGTAATCTCTTATACAGGTATCAGAAACGAAAGAAATCGGCACAACGAAAAATAATAAAGAGAGGATATTAGTAAAAAAAAAATATAAAAAACCAGTAAATGAATTATTATAGGTTAAACAAGATAATCGCACCAATTCTCTGGCACGTGTGTCGACCACATCTCGCCAACAACACACGGAACGAAGGTTTGTAAACAAATGGCCGCTCAACTTTCACCTTGAGCGTGATCTTGTGAGTATGCAAGAAACATTGAAATCAAAGTACGTTAGCATCACGTCATTAATAATTGGCATAATAAGATACAAGTCTTTTCGAAATCCATTTGTAAGCGATAAATTAACAATTACGTTAAAACTTTAGAACTATTTCCTCTCTTTGTGCTGGCACCCTAACGTCATAACTGTATCCGCGCTCGCCGCTGTTTGTAATGTTATATGCATGTAGCTAACGGCTAGGGTTTTTTTTCAAAGGTTGATTTTCAAAAGTTTCTTCCAGTCGTGAACCGACTATATATTGTGTTTTGCACTCACGTCTTTCCGCTGCTCCCCTCTACAAGTTCCTGCCCTTCCAGTTATATTACGTTTACGAACAACCGTACAAACGGACTCCAAACTCAGTTTCGATTCCTCTCCCGCCGTCTGCCGTGCCTCCCCAAGGAGTTCACGCTGAATCGTCGGACCAGTTGAGGGCGAAATGATAAAGTAAACATTGGCGCGGCGATCGTTAACTGTCAGTAATCTGGCCTTCATATATGAGATCGCAGCTGCGTATTTCTGAGTAGCAAGTTTGCCTAAAACGTCCCACGAACAGTACATTGACTAGGAGATCGGCTGATAATGACAGCATGAAAATAAACAACATCGTTGCCATGTTGCCGGTCAGCTGGTGGCGGAAGGATACGTAGTTAGATGTAAACAGTGGCGCTACTTTCGCCAAGCTGTCAAAAAGTGGCCTCCTTATATGGTACAGAGTATACTTCAGACACACATGGTCCAGGTAGTAAGGGAGGCTCCCCCCTCCCTAATTCCCTTCAGCCGCTCCAGTCTTTTATCTCCTGGACATCTGCCGCGGAGGGAGGGATTTTACATTATAAAGGCTGTTCGCGGTAAACTGAGCACTTTTGAAAGCCCTGCTTAAGAGTTACTTGTATGCACATTGTGTATTCTTCTACCATACGAGCAGTTAACATTTCCATGGGCCAGATCACTTTATTCATGCGTCGGTCAAGTGAAACTGAAATTGGTCAAGTAAATATTTTACAAATGTTCTCATTCTTACACTTATATGCATTAAAAAAAAAACAGAAAGTTAACGAAATCGTTTCAGTATTCACAAATGTTTACAAAATACTTTTAATTCGACGCGAAGACGTGGAACTACTTTCCGCCAGTCGCTGCCAACTTTACTGGACATATGGCACACAGTATGTCCGTTAATATATACGCAGGTAAGGGCAGTAGACCTAACATTTTTCAGAGGCCGATTTTAAAGTACTCACCTTACAGTGAACAGCCTTTATAAATGTATACACCCAGTATGGTTATATGGAATCTCAAACAACTGCAAATTTAAATTGGCTGTAGTAAATTCGTATTTAATATTTAAAAACCTAAGCAACATTCCCGGGATACGGAAACAATTAGGTGACATATGTAGGAGAGGTCGCGCCGCTCTGGAAGGACGGGGCGACTTTCCCTCTCAAAAGCGAGAATAAGAGGTGTTTGTCGGCAGCATAGGGTACTTGCGTGATACGCACGGTGGACGATGGTCCAAGTCTTCCTTAGAAGCTAGGGAGGTCCTGTAATCACGGCCGTTGCCAAGCGTCAAGGCAATTATATTTCATTGCGACGGTACGGTGGACTGCAGAGCGCACATCACCAAGGAAAGATTGATTATCGCGGACCGCAGCCTTGATAAACAATATTAAATGCTTCATCGACATATATGCGCGCCCGTTTATGTTGCGTAGGTTCGGAAATACGGGATAATACGGAATCAACACATTAACTTCCCAACATAAGTCACTAACGAGCTAGCCGAGGCAAAATAATTTACTACCATAGACATTGTAACAGGTAATCGACTGCAGTGAGAGAGAGAAAATGGAACAAAATATTTGTTTGTATAGGGCTAAAAATATATTTAGTTGCCCTAAGAAAATATTTTGCTGAGCAAACAAAATCTGAAAAGCAACGAAATTAATTTTGTTCATTAACAAAACACTCGTTTGAATAAACAAAATCCCTGTATTGGGACAAAATAAATTAGACTGCCAATAAAGTATTTTGTTGAATCAACTGTATATATTTGTTTGGACGCACATTTGATTGCCTTTGTTCGAAAATACAGCTCGAGAGTTTATTTGTATTTTTGTGACAATTAGGTAAGTAACAGTGTTCAACAAGTTCAACAAGAAACTGAAAAGTATAAGCTGTAAAACTTGAAATATGTGCTTGCGCTGGTTGTCCAGTATTTTCAGTATATCTAGTTAAATAAATCCAGAATTTAGCCACATTAGCTAAGGTCACTAAGGCGTAACGCTCGGACGCAGGTGATCAAGGTTAGAATTTTGGTCGAGCTTCAAATTTTTTTATATCAACCCAGACTGTTTAATGTACGTGGAGCCAAACAAATATTTAGTTGCACCGTTCAAATCTTTGCCTGGGGGCAACCAAATAAGTACAACAAAATAATTTGGTTTCAGTAATGAAATATTTTACTGCCCCGATACAAACCAATAATTTTATTGCGCCAAACAAACTTTGTTTGATTCATGAAAACCTTTTTCTCAGTGTGTGTCGCTGTTACCAGGGTAGGGGAATATTTCCAATACGAACGGCAAGGGACATCGTAATTTACCTCCCTCCACTTAACGTGTTTATTATCTCTGAACTCCGTGATTTCAGTGGCAGTTTTTGTCTCTCTTCTGTTCCCATATTTATGATTTCTGAACGTGATTTTTAGGTGGCAGTTCGGTAACCCAAATATATTTACTTGTATAACAAACCAAAATTTTTCTGTATCCGTTGTGACGTGAACATTTTGTAAATGCTTCTTCGTGTATTTTGACGTAGATTCTGGTCCTGGAAAGCCTTTCCATTTCAGGTACTGGAAAATATGTCTACCTGCAACTGTAATTACCTATTTTAGTTTTAAACCCAAAAACAACTTGATGAAACTTAGTTCGTGTTCGTTTCAATAGTGTGTAGCAATTCTGAGAGCATCAGTGAACGTGTGCTACCATTTATTATATAATTTATTGTCGAGAACCAATTTACGAGTCGATACCTGGGTACGTATTTCACTAGCTTTGAGCAGATAACGCTACGAAATTTCAGGATACTACACTTTGAACATCCCTCCGGGACATTCCTCCGGTACTTCTAATGTGTTACCACAGTTCCATGACGTCGGGTTTAACTGTTCGCTGTGTACGAGCCGATATGAACAGCCAGTATTCCGTGCTTCCCGGGATAACCTCAATAAAGGTAATCCGGCGAAAATTGGATTTTGCATTAAATTTGTGAACGCAATTTCAGGAAACACATTGCCAATGGCTAGGTATTATTTTATTAGTAGTCTGGTAACATTACCGTCATATCTATATTGATTCTAATTTTATAAGCGAAAATGTGATTTTCTCTCAACAAAAGAGATAGGCCCAACTTTCGTGTAGTGTGCTGTAAAAACAATGTATTTTGACGGATTTTATGAAACGTGCATTTAGGGATAAATACCTCAGTGGAAAAATGTTGTGATGCTTTCTAGGAGACTTTGGATTAATTTGTTTCAGCCACCGAATTTAACGATGATTATTTTCGGCACTATTTAACATTGTTTCAACACCGGCCATTTGCTTATACGTACGGCTATACAAGTCTTGTTTTGCCAGCTATTTGTTACTTAAGTTGTGCATTGTATAGGTAGGAATTTTAATACGTCAGCAAATACTGTAACGATCGCAATAAATGCCGTAAGCTCGCCATTTACTTTGATTTTACCCATACGTGTTATTTAAAATAAATAGTATGTAATTTAACGATGATTTAACACACATCTGCTGAATGAAGAAACACATATTCAGTACTACCTCAGAGGGTTCCGCAACTATGATATGACAGGCGAAAATTCGAACCTTGCACGTAATAAATGAGGCACGTTCTAAACAACGTGGCGCTGGTATAGTTGGCTGGTGTAGGCGGGGAGGGATTAAAAATGGTCCAATCTTCTGCGACTCTCGAAACAGTATAAACAAAAATAAAGACCTAGGAAGATTATAGCAGAGTTAACGGCATTTATATCTAAATAGAGAGAGAAAAAGAGAGAGACAGAGAGGAGAGATAAAGAGACGCACAGAGAGGAGAGAGACACAGACGAGAGATAGAGAGAGATAGGAGAGATAAAGAGAGAGAGATAGGAGAGATAAAGAGAGAGATAGGAGAGATAAAGATAGAGGGAGAGAGAGGGAGAGGGAGAGGAAGAGAAAGAAAGAAAAAGAGAGAGAAAAAGAGAGAAAAAGAGAGGAAAAGAGAGAAAGAGGTAGAGATAGAAAAAAAAAAAGAGAGAAAGAAAGAGGTCATTGTGGTGTTAGCTGTTTTTACGCTATAACATTTATTCAGCATTCACGAATTAATTTTTTTTTATTGACNAAGAGAGATAGGAGAGATAAAGATAGAGGGAGAGAGAGGGAGAGGGAGAGGAAGAGAAAGAAAGAAAAAGAGAGAGAAAAAGAGAGAAAAAGAGAGGAAAAGAGAGAAAGAGGTAGAGATAGAAAAAAAAAAGAGAGAAAGAGAGAGGTCATTGTGGTGTTAGCTGTTTTTACGCTATAACATTTATTCAGCATTCACGAATTAATTTTTTTTTATTGACAAGGCGTAAGTATATCACTCAATTTATTGCATAACTGCAATATCAATGGAGTGCTGTTATTTTCTTACCCACGTGGAATAAATGGGAATTACTTATTAAATACTTTCTGCGAATAACTACAGCAGCAATAGTTGTGCAAGAAATTAAACACAGTCTTCTATAAACTAGAACTAAATAATGTTCTATGCCCTAACAAAGTCACATTTTCAAAAACCAATCTCCAACATAAATAAGTGGGCAAAATAAATACATCCAAAATGACGTCCTACTCTTTTACTTAATGTCCGTTTTGTATACATCTTTGCAACAAATACGTAACTCACACGAGGACCAATCCGTTTATATTTAATATATTTAAAATCATTTAATAAACATTGCTGCTACTAATAGAGGGAAGTATGCTAGTAGTGAATCTCTGAACACAAAATGGCTACACCATATGGGCAATTGCCAATATGTGCAGGGTCGCAAAGTAAACTTCTGCAAACTAAGGTTAGAACCGTTTCAAGTGAAGCAAATTTCAACAAACGGGTATTATATTCGTGAGCACTTTTGATTTAGCAAGTCAAATCAGCGTAGCCAATCTAGTTTTCCTCGAAAGAACGAGGAGGAGAAAATGCACGTATTCAACCCATCTGCTATTCCGTAGATAGAAGTTCTGAAAAAAGGAAACACAAGAGAAGTATAAGAACTCCCGCAAACCCCACCGTGACGTGAGACAGTGGAAGGGAAAGAGAAAAGAACTTCAATTTTGTGCTGAAATAGGAGAAAAGAGACCAGGGTACCACAAACGAAGAGGATCGCATTTTCCGAAATAAATGGATGTGCAATATCGCAAGAAAAGCACGGGTAAAAGTAGGATAACAGACCTGCAGGCTACATTGACTCCCCACTCCAATCCACTCTAAATTTTAACTCAACAGCATAGTTAGCACACCAGTTCCATAGTGTGTAACGTATTAATGCCAACATATATTCGTCCGTTACTTTTCAGTCTTCTAAGAAAAATTCCAGAATTATTACGAATTCAATAATAGGAATCAAAATTCTGCAAAATGTACGCAATGGAAGAATTGTCTGTTTACATTCAAATTTATTATTCCTTTTTGTACAATTTTTACTTATATGTTGTAATCTTACTTGTTATGATTTAAATTCAAGCATGCAACAACTAGTACGAAATAAAAATATTCAAACAGCTTCACAAAAACACAACATATATTCATTACATTAACTATATATACAATTTACTGAAAACTAATTATGAAGTAAATTAATTTTCAGGGTAAATTTTTTTATTTTGAATAAATTGCTTTAAATGCACTACTTCCTTACTCTTAACAGGGAAAACAGGAGCAGTGGATTATAAACAAAATGTAACAAACAGAACGCATATTACATTTCACTTCAATTTTATGTCGCAACTAAATTTGACATACGTACATTTCACAGGACTTGCTTCGTGTGAACCGGTTTCCAACGCAAATTCCACCTGCAAAACAATAATGATATTGAGGNACGCAAATTCCACCTGCAAAACAATAATGATATTGAGGTAAATAAGTTACGACGGGGCGGCACATGACAAATACAAGCTATCACAGCACAGAAATTTCACACTTTCACCATGTACAAAAGTAAAACAACTAAACTGATGCTTTAGTAGTTGACTCAGTCCATCGAGTAGATTATATACGCCAAACTTAAATTTCTACTTCAAAAACGTTTAAGGAGAACGGATCAGCTGTTGATGTAAATAATGCAGAGAATTACGAGGATTCATCAAAGGTGCTATAGGCTATTCACGGCAAAGTGCGAACTTACAGCCATATTTATTTAAAAAGGTGGTTAAAGGATGAAAAATGGCTTAAACGAAAAAGTAACTAGGGCCTCAAAAGTGCTCACTTTACAGTTAACAGCTTGGAGGCCCTTGTTACTTTTTTATTTCAGCCATTTTTTTTATCCCTTAACTACTTTTTAAAATAAATATTACCATATAAGTAATACACACAGTGTATAAATTTCACAGCACTCCTAAGTTAAAGTCTAAGGTTAAAATAAAATTCATTGATTGACTATTATTCCAAATAAAAGTGCTCACTTTACTGTAAATAGCCCATATAACACTGTACAATCTAGACTCTTGTAGCTTGTACAGTATTGTGCATATTTCTTCCCGCAGGAAAATTTTCTAATAGCAAACAAATGGAAAATCCTTTAATCAAAGGTTTAATAATAAAAATTGTACTGTTTTTTTGTTGAAATTATTTTTATTAGTAGTCTAAATATCAGTTTTCTCTGGCAAAAGCAGCAAATTTTTAAATAAATTCCACTTCAAAATTTTTTGAATTAGGTTTACTAAAAGCATTGTTAAAAACATTTAGTAAAAAAATGTCACGCTTTATCCCTAACTATCGCAGAAATTTGAAGAAATTATTAAGAAAGTACTGTAATATGCCTTGCAGGAAAATGACGGAAAAGTGTATGAAATGCGGGAACGACATGAAGCCAGAGTACAGCGGGGAAAAGACGAAGCGATTGTTACTGTAAAGTTGCTGTTCTTGATCGTGACATTCACAGGAGGGTGCCAAGCAATTTGCAGTCCGCCGTCGTTGGCACGTATAAATGTTCTACGTGTGATGTATTCTCTTAAATAGCATGTACTCTTATGTTATGTGCGAGTAAATCTGAGATATATGAACACCTGCGAACTACTTAGCAGCGCCGAATGTTGCATCGAACATCTTNTTTATCCCTAACTATCGCAGAAATTTGAAGAAATTATTAAGAAAGTACTGTAATATGCCTTGCAGGAAAATGACGAAAAGTGTATGAAATGCGGGAACGACATGAAGCCAGAGTAGAGCGGGGAAAAGACGAAGCGATTGTTACTGTAAAGTTGCTGTTCTTGATCGTGACATTCACAGGAGGGTGCCAAGCAATTTGCAGTCCGCCGTCGTTGGCACGTATAAATGTTCTACGTGTGATGTACTCTCTTAAATAGCATGTACTCTTATGTGCGAGTAAATCTGAGATATATGAACACCTGCGAACTACTTAGCAGCGCCGAATGTTGCATCGAACATCTTCGTACATAAAGCGGAAAACGCGGTGAGGTACACAGAGCAGCTTACGCCGTGAAGACATCAGATGTCATCATTTAAGCGTATTTAAAAGTGGCATTACAGTAGGAACTTGTTAGGTGAGTCTCGTCATTTCGGCGATACATGCAACGTCTTAAAGAGTTTCACTTTCGATCATTTTAACAAATGCAAGAATTTTCGGTAAAAAAAAACAGACTGTAAGAAAGTAGTGTGATAGGCGTCGGCTGCCGAGACACGTTTCAAGTAACAGGAGTGCGATACTGCAACAAATAACTTCGGAACTACAGGACGGAGCGTCGACGAGCATCATNATACTGCAACAAATAACTTCGGAACTACAGGACGGAGCGTCGACGAGCATCATCGTGAGGATTGTACATCATACACTGCACGATACGGGCTTGAGAAGCCGTTGCCCAGCCACTGTACCATTGCTAACTACACGACAGAGATCTAGTACCTAGTCTGGGCTCCGCAACAAAGTCATTGGGCACTTTACAACTGTAAACACTTAGCGTTTACAAATTATTAAGGTGGATGAGTGTGTCTACGTATAGTGAAAATCCCGAATACATGGACCCTTCGTGTAAAAAGGGGCTGTACCAGGTGACGATGACTCAATAATATGAGATGTATTTAGCTCGTAAGTATTATAATCCTTTTTACTTCTACAAACATCCGCGATGACTGAACAGTTAATGCACCACATTTTTTCNGCTCGTAAGTATTATAATCCTTTTTACTTCTACAAACATCCGCGATGACTGAACAGTTAATGCACCACATTTTTTCAAATCAACTAATTATGACTACTAGAAGGAACACTCATCCGAGTTTGGGGCGACGTCATTCCCCCTCCTTTACCTGATTTAAATGTTATCGAACATACACGGGATTCCCTCTAACGNGCTCGTAAGTATTATAATCCTTTTTACTTCTACAAACATCCGCGATGACTGAACAGTTAATGCACCACATTTTTTTCAAATCAACTAATTATGACTACTAGAAGGAACACTCATCAGAGTTTGGGGCGACGTCATTCCCCCTCCTTTACCTGATTTAAATGTTATCGAACATACACGGGATTCCCTCTAACGTGCAGTTAAAAGAAGAGATCCGTTTTCTAGAAATATATGCAGGTTCGTGGGCCATTTTTGACACAGTGTTCAAACTCTGAATTCTACACCAAAAAGTTATTTGCCACCAATGCCAAATCATATTTATCCAGTTCTATGATCGAAAATTGGACCTGGCCTGTGGAATATCACAGCAATTTTGCTCTTTGTAACGTCATCAATATTATTGTAATTGTAGTTTTGACCATCATCGCAAATAAATTAATAAATTAGCGTAAGTTATGTAACGTAATTCAAATAAAGGTTCCTGCCTGTCTTGAACGTGGCTACACCTACCGTTAAAATAAATTTCGCACTTTGTCTAGAACAGGGATTTAAAATAAATGTACTAACAGCAATACTGATAAATAAAAAAAAGTTAGGATAAATACCCCACTCCAGTCTAATGTGACTTAATGACGTCTAGTAGTAAAAATGAATCGCAATTTCATTCGCTCTTACGCATATAATTTCTTAATCCAACATCCTTATTAATTCATACAGTTTAATGATTGTATTGAAACCATTAGAAACATTAGAAACCAACATAATACCACTATGTTTAGTGTAACGCTTTACGCCTTGGACAATTCTTATGTTTAATGTCAAAATAATTAGGCTTTAAATGAAAATGTGGTTGCTAAACCAGTAACACGCAACATCACTAACAGGCACTAGTTAGTTTCTTAATTAGTTTGACCGCAGTTCTCTTGTGACAAGTGGGTTCGTATTCAAACTGTTCGTCTGTGAAGTCTCGAAGGGGTGGAATCGAGGACAGAAACGGAAAAATAACTGGGTGGAATTGAGGACAGAAACGAAAAAACTGGGAAGTTGACACTCCAAACGTCTGTGAACTCCAGTGGAGCAGCGAAGCGGAGGTACTTTGATTGCACAAGCTGATGACCGAAGGAAACGGGGATACAAGCGACTGTTCTACCCTCTCCAGCATCAAGCCATAGCAATAACGTGTGATTGGGAATCCTAGGTGTGAACGTTGGCGAGCACACTCAGGTCAGATGGTAACACGTCGATTTACACCCCCATCCCCCACTTAACTCTTTATCTTCTCAAAAGCAGTACACACACGCTGCTCTAGAAGTGGTCGATAGAAACCGCAGCATGTCGTAGTTGGCTAACGTTACAGAAACTGCTTCCTGATTCGCCAGCTATTTAATCGCGGAGCGCGGTTCTGGAACATCGGTTACCTCGCACAGCGAGAATCACGGGTGCATTTCAACATTTACTGCAGGCGTGGGGGGATACAGGTATTTGCGAAACCCACTAGGTCGAGAGGCATGAGGGGCACCTTCAGTTCCAAGGGAAAACGATTATTAAGATTCACAACACTCTAGCAGACATTTCTACGTGGCAGGACAGACAGAGGTAATCTGATGTGTTCTCTCTTATGCAAACTATCCCAAGCCCAGAATTTCTCTTCTCAGTTGTCTCTCTTAATTATATTTTAGGAGTAACTATGTCACTTAGTCGCCTCCTTCAAACACCAACACTTGATTTAAAAAAGAGTACTGATGCAATATAAGACACTAAAAGCGCACTTGAAGAAAAGCGAGAAAAGGCTGAATCCATCTTTAGCGACCTATATTATGAAGTACGGAAAACAGCTGAAAAGTTAGATACTGATTTAAAGATACCACGACTTGTCTCCCCCCTCCAAACAAGCCGTCGAAACCCCCCTTCCCCCTCTGCTGAGTCGTGTGAGGAATACTTCCGAAGATCTGTTTATACACCACTTTTGGACAACGCCATCACAGACTTAAAAGACAGACTTTCAACGAAAGTTATGAATTTATTTAATCTTCGAGCCATCTTGCCTAAAACTGAAATAAACTCAGAATATAAAGCCGCTGTAAGGGAAATTGTAAATATTTACCAGGATCTTACTGGACAGTCTACTACTTTTATAACTATAAAGTAAGAGTTCACATTGTGGGTTCAAAAGTGGAAGCGGGTCACGAAGAACAAAGAAAAAATTCCAGATTCAGTTTTGGAAACATTGGAAAACTGCATCATTGACGTGTATCCCACCATCCACTAACTTCTGCGGATTCAGGCCACACTTCCAGTCAGTGCAGCGACCGCGGAGCACAGTGTTTCTACCCTGCGTCGCGTCGGCTGAGGACTCGGCTTCGGGCTGACATCGGTGAAGAAAGACTCACTGGACTTGCCCTCATTCCAGTTCATCGAGAAATTCCACTGTACTCAGAAGCCACTATCGCTTCTAGTTACGGCCCTGGCACCAGCACAATTATGTGTGACACCCCGCAACAAAAAAAAAATCTAGATCCGTCCCTGATTTACTGAAGNCCCCACCTGATACCCTGAACAGCTGCACTTGAGTTGAAGAATGGTGAGATGTGAGTACACACAATTACATCCAAAATGTAAATACGCATCAATTTTAAGAGGATTATGTACGGAAACATTTTCTGTGAAATCGTTATCTGCGCAAATACGCGTATCTCGGTAAATAAATGTTCTGGGAAAACGACTTTTTGCCGGAAAGGTGTAAAAAAAAAAAAAATCTATGCCCCTATCTTTTTACTTATATCACATTAAGTGTATTCATGGAGAAACAATTCGTGAAAATGGTCGAATGCAGCATTTTTAAAGTTTGCCTTTGCAGTTTCCTTAAGCGTAAGAGAAAAGTACGAACGTAGTTTAATCTGTGGACTTCCATCGCGTGGAATAAAATCCCGCTGTTATAGATCTAATTTGCACAGTGCAGCATTTTGACGGAAACACTGTACGCTTTGCGCGTAGGAGCGATGAGGAGCTAGGGATGCGTGTTAGTGTCGCCCGTATCGCTCCCTAGCTTCTTGGCCTTGAATGCGCGGCTACTCAGTCCCCGTAACTATAGTCGATTCGCGGTTACTTCCAACTTTTCTAAAGCCCTGCTAAAATTCTACTTCCAGTATATTCCTCTGCATCATACAAACTAGGCTTAACCTAGTCTAGAAAACTACACGAGCGGGACAACGCACCGTATTCGTGCGCACTAAGTGTAATAATATTTTTCTTAAGAACTATTTCTTACTAGGCATTACCAACACACCTATTTTCTCCGTATTTTTATTCATATTAATTATAATTTATATAGTATAATTTATAAATGANTATTTTTCTTAAGAACTATTTCTTACTAGGCATTACCAACACACCTATTTTCTCCGTATTTTTATTCATATTAATTATAAATTATATAGTATAATTTATAAATTAAATATAAGTAAAAGTTTAATTTAACCAAAAATAAGATACTTTCATGTTAACACAAGTATAAAACGCTTGTGATTCACTACATAGCCTATATAGGAAACAACCAAACATCATATATGGGGTGATTTTTCAAAGGTTTGATTAAAAAAGAGTGAAGAAACCGCGAAAAGGCTATACATCGCAGTGTCTAGTGTTGCCTTGTCAGTGCATGTTGTCAGGTACACGTTATAAGGTACGTGTGTTGTACCGCGTTATAAAGTACGTTGGTGTACTGTGTAGTATATGTTCCAGTGAAATAAAGTATGGATAAGAACAAGAGTAAAAATGAGACTTCAAGTGTGAAGATATTCAATAGAGGAACTTGTTAAACGTAATTTTATTTTATAACGGAAACGCTCAACGATGCAGTTGCCAAATCTAAACCAAGGAATATAATTTTAACTTAACACATTTCAAATATGATTAAAATTGTATCAGCGTTACGTGGAACAACAGAAGTGGCAAATGTTAAACATATACTAATGTACCAGACAGTTCGGCAGAGTACTCGTTTACAGTACTTGTTAAAAGTAGGCTATCAAATACAAGGTAACAGATTGATGCTCTGTGACCCACCTCTAGCGTAGAGGCGACGAGGCAAGTAACGAGCGAGCGAGAGTCGGCCTTACAGTTCACGCGTTTCGAGGCCTCTGCACGCAAAGTAGCTGCAAGCAGGCGGGACCCTGCCTAGAGTTTATTTCCGCGTTTCAGGCCGAAAAGCGCGGGAGCGATAAGGGCGACACTGCCACGCGCATCAAGTGCGCCATCACCGCTACGCGCAAGGCTCTGAACTAGAGTGCAGTGTTATAGTCGCACTGCATCTGGGACTTTCANAGTGCGCCATCACCGCTACGCGCAAGGCTCTGAACTAGAGTGCAGTGTTATAGTCGCACTGCATCTGGGACTTTCAATGCAGGGCCCTAGAGTAGTTTTGTATATGTATCTGACGCGTATATTCTGATATACATCGCTACGAAAAAACCCTTTTTAGCATTTCTGGAGTGTATACATAGAGAGCGCCGTCGTCTAGGGAGCAGCAAGACGCATTCCCGCCTCGCCTTATCGTCGCCGCTTCCCCGAGCCTGTGTGCATTAAGCGAGGGGCGACGCTGCAGTGACATCTGCCAGCGCCGAGATACAACAGGCACGAAGAACTGCGAGGAAGCCACAAATACTACCGCACTTCCCCCGGCCTTTCGGCAATNCGCCGAGATACAACAGGCACGAAGAACTGCGAGGAAGCCACAAATACTACCGCACTTCCCCCGGCCTTTCGGCAAAGGTACGGATTTAGACTTATTATGATTTAAATGCACGTTAAGGACGAGAAACACTACTATATGCTCTTCGCGGTAAACTGAGCACTTTCGAAAGTCCTGTTTAAGATCTACTTGTACGCACATTGTGCACTCGTCCACCATGTGTAAAATTAACGTCACGGTGAGCCTGATCACTTTATTCGTTTGTCGCTTAAGGGAAACAGTGAAAATATCAGTAAAGTAAATATTTTATAAATTTAATAATTCTTACACTTACATGAATTTAAAAACAGCGAAAAAAAATTTTTTAGAGTTTGTTTACTTACACTTTTAATTCTACGTTAAGATATTGAACTACTTTCCCTCCGACGTNAAAAAAATTTTTTAGAGTTTGTTTACTTACACTTTTAATTCTACGTTAAGATATTGAACTACTTTCCCTCCGACGTTACCAACTTTACTAGAAGCATGCCGACCTGCGAGCCCGTTAAGATACATGCAGTTAGGAGGAGCGATATTTTTCAAGAGGCTGATTTCAAAAGTACTTAATTAACCGTACACGGCCTATACTAGAAATCACGATGTAACTATCAAATCGCTTCCGTCGAATTCAGTCGAGATCAAGTCATGTCTTACGAGAATAGTGCTTTAATACTACGGTTATAAACGCTACGTAAACGGTACTCATAAGCAGGGTTGAGTTACTTTGTTCGGCGCCGGCGAAGGTGAAGAAACGTGAAAATGAAGCAGCTGCGGGAAAAACGGGAGCGCCCCGAGAAAACCCGCCAGCCTACGGCAACGTACGCCACATTTCCCAAATACGAAAATCAAGGTGATGCCGCCGAAAATCGACTCCGGTCCACCTTGGTGGGAGACGAGTATTCTGACCACTACACCACCATGGCCTCCTGGTAAGCAGACCACAGTCAGAAATAATTTTAATGTAAATGTAGAAATAACGGTTGTACTTCTTNACCATGGCCTCCTGGTAAGCAGACCACAGTCAGAAATAATTTTAATGTAAATGTAGAAATAACGGTTGTACTTCTTTCTGTTCGTCATTTGGCGACCCTTCTCGACCTTTCCCTGGTGACCGTGATCTCTTAGTCGATCTTTCATGTCTCGAGGGAGTGATAAACTTATATGTGATTCGGGTTTATATCGTAATTTTACTGAATTTATTTAACACCAATTTAGGCGCCAGCGTAATAATGTCTTTTACTATTAAGCAGATAAAATAAATTTTCGTCTGTAAAACCTGCCGGGAATTTTTGAAAGTGTAAAATTTAAATATTATNACCATGGCCTCCTGGTAAGCAGACCACAGTCAGAAATAATTTTAATGTAAATGTAGAAATAACGGTTGTACTTCTGTTCGTCATTTGGCGACCCTTCTCGACCTTTCCCTGGTGACCGTGATCTCTTAGTCGATCTTTCATGTCTCGAGGGAGTGATAAACTTATATGTGATTCGGGTTTATATCGTAATTTTACTGAATTTATTTAACACCAATTTAGGCGCCAGCGTAATAATGTCTTTTGCNTACTGAATTTATTTAACACCAATTTAGGCGCCAGCGTAATAATGTCTTTTGCTATTAAGCAGATAAAATAAATTTTCGTCTGTAAAACCTGCCGGGAATTTTTGAAAGTGTAAAATTTAAATATTATGATTTTTTCATAAGTTACGCACAATAACATGTGCGTCTCTGTAGTATGTTAGGAGACATCGATAAAAGAATTTATTTGAAATGTTAAATCTAAGAGAAGCATTGCAGTAAAAACATTAAATACTCGGATCATCAGTGAATAAAGATCGTAATAACGACTCGCTGTTTACTCTTCTGATTAATCGAATTAATTGAAAACACAGATACGCACTCGCACACAGATACGTTCACAGATGCGAGTACAATCACACTTTCACCAACATACACACATGCGTTCTCGCCAATACGCTCAAGCTCTCTCACTCGCTCGGTAGGTCGGTCACTCGTCACTCTCATTCAACTCGCTCGCATTCAATCTCACACTGGGGATGGGGAGATTGTGTTAATTGTGGATGTGCCCATCCGTACGGAACACAGAGTCTGCCATCAGTTGGCGACCAACCAACACTAGCAGAAACGCTTCAGAAAAAAGAACTGATTCCCTAACTTGGTAAGCTTCTCACTCGCAGCGACGGCAGCGGCTTTCCTTTCTAAATAATGCACGGCCGCGTGTAAGAGCAGAATTAATAACCTTCCCGTGCCCCATTACAGCACGTCGTCCACAAACACCCCCCTTCCACTCCTTTCCCAGGCCTCCGTCCCTTCTCGCCACAGAAATCTGATTACGGCGTCGACCGGTCGCCATTACGCCGGAGGCCAAGCCTGGCCACGGCCGGCAGAGAGTCCCTCCCGACGAACAAGCCAGTTCTGCGTGGAACAAGAGACTGAGGCAGTGTTCCAGTTCGCAGTTTACGCACTGTGTTTAGTGTGTAATGAAACTTGCAAAATACTAATATTTATCTAATTACAAATCGCCACCGTATTTGTTTCGAACCTGATGCGACAAATAAAACTGCGGAGAAGGCTTCATACTACACTATACACAAGCATATATTTTTTTTTTACGAAGTCAGGAAGTTCCGCGACAAAACCGACAAACTTCGCCAGCGTGTTCGAGAGGTCAGTAAGAAACAAAAGGGCATACACATGTAGACTACGAAGCTCCGTTTTAGAGTTACAGTGACGGGAATCCAGCAAATACACATTTACAACAACTGTTTTCAGTAAATTCGTGGCGCGGATAGCTTGGCAATCATCTCATTGGACCACATTTCGTACAGGGCAATCTCAATGCTCATTACTGCAGACAATTTCAAGAAACCGACTTGCCACTCTTATTGGAAGATTTGCCGTCAGCAGTACGACGTGGTATGTGGTTGCGCCAGGATAGGGCACCTCCTCGCTTCAACAGGGCTGCGACTGAATTCTTGAATGCTGAGTATCTGCACAGGTAGCTAGGAAGAGGTGGTCCAGTCCCATGGCTGCCGCGGTCTCATGACCTCTCCCTATGGGACTTTTTTCTTCCGGGACTGACTGAAGAGTGGGGTGTAGAGTCGACGAAAACCACACACACGGGACCACTTGACACTGGCAATCACTGAAGACACCACTCAACTCCGAAATTAACTTGGAGACATGCATTGGCAGGACGCCATGGTGCAACGAGTCCCAGCTTGCTAACGGTTAGGTGGGGCTCATTTTGAACAGTTTGTATGAAACCTCAAACATGTAGTTAATATCAATACAGATATTCAGTAATTACACATGCTGTGTTAATGGAATTGCGTCACTGTAACTCTGATATTTAATAAGGCTAGAACACGCGGGCAACGTTTACTGCATCATGCGCTTCTTCAGATGTGTGTGTGTGTATATATATATACATATATACATAATTTTATGTGTGTGTGTTTGTATGTATTTATTAATTTATGACAGCCTCGTGAAAATGCTATTGCAGCGTTTATTATGCAATGCAGATCTCGACTTTGCTCAGATAGCACCATTGCGGTAAACAAGTGATTATTCAACAATGTTCCAACTGAACCATACTAAAATAACTAAACTGCAAAATTTGCCAGTTGTAACACGGTGTGAGGCGGAGGAGCAGAAACACTGAGGTTAAACAGCAAGCTTACAGCAAACATTCATTCTGACATATAAAACTACAATCATTAAAACAGACCTCCAGTGGCGCAGTCGGTTGATGCGCCACCGGTCTGGGGGTGCTGGAGGCTCTGGGTTCGAATCCCAGGTAAGGTATGGGTGTTAATTTAAGTTAGGTCATAAGTCAGTTTGTAAGCAGTCTCCTGATAAGCCTTCAGGCATAACACCGGTGGACGTTAATAAGCCCTATACAATACAACACAGTACAAACATTAAAAAATATTTCCAAATCATATTATTTGTAAGGACGAGATGGGCGGAATGAATTCAGTTTCCATCGTTTTCGAAAAGTGGTGGTTATGAATAAAATTTACTGAGTTAGAGATTACCACTGTGCGATTTTCTGTAGAAAATACCAGCATTTAAATAGCACACATTTGGCGTCTCAATGCGTTAAAATTTGTGTATTTAACCATTAACCTTCATAAACATTTACGCGTTGGTTATTAATAAAAATAGAAAATATGGAATCTTATTAAAATGAAAAAAAAATTCTAACAAATTAAATGGCTAGCCAGAGTATTTTTTTCTTTTGCAAATATACACTTAGATCTCATATTATAGATGACAAAATATTACGTACGTATTCCAACTAAAGCGGTTAGAAAATAAATATTCAAGAAAAGAAAAACATATTTTAATGCTGTTCCGAAGAAGAATTTTAGATCATGATTATGGTGATATAAATGCAGCAATTAGTAACAGTTATATGTCTCCTAAAGATTTATAAAATATTTGTTAAAGTAATTTTACGAGTTTTTTTCCAGATATGTCGTCAGTTAGGTATTCACGTTAGCAGGCTTTCGGGGCCATTGCGGGAAATGCAATGTTCGCCCATAGACGAGCAGCAGTGAATTTACCAAATTTCATACCAAAGCCAGTAGTCCCAACTACAAGACAAGATGCATCCGAGAATCAATAAATGCATTACCGACACTACCGAAAAAAAAAAATATATATATATAACTGGCTTAAATTCTGCAACATGTAGCTCTCCGTTCCTTCAATAAGTTGCTGAGAAAATCTGCCAACAATTTATATATGAGAACTGAAACAACGAATATGCCTAAATTAAAGATATGTTGGAAAATGTTATGCGTGATATAAAAGCAAGAATTTCTAACGCTTAAATGCTGCATACACCTCATGTGTGTCTTTTNTGGAAAATGTTATGCGTGATATAAAAGCAAGAATTTCTAACGCTTAAATGCTGCATACACCTCATGTGTGTCTTTTGGTGAAATCAATAGTATAACATTTTTCATGCATGATAATGGAACGTTAAGACAAGCGTATTCCAGCAATAGGACCTAACTTGAGAAAAATAAACTTTTTTTACGATTTCGGTATCTGCATGGAGCGGTCTTACAGANTCCAGCAATAGGACCTAACTTGAGAAAAATAAACTTTTTTTACGATTTCGGTATCTGCATGGAGCGGTCTTACAGACAAGTTTTTTTTTTTTTGTTCTACTAAGAGAGAACGCTACCATAAGAAGAAAGCTCTAAATCGAATATACAGGAGGCAATACACGTCTCAACTACGAAGTTTTCTTCGCCCGCAAAACTTGAACAGGCAGTACGTGGTCGGGAACACAAGCGTCTACGAGTGTAGAATAACGTATCCGTTATCCCGTCAAGGAATTCCCGACGAGGGGCTCCGCCGACAGGTACATTTACTCCGACGTCACGATCGATGAAGGGAGCGCAATGTGTGTGCTGTTCACGCGAGGCTGTGTGCAGAAACGTCTGTGCGCCGTAACGTCCACATCAGCTTGCAAACACATCGCGATAATCTGGGTAACGGGACGAAAAAGAGGAACCACAAGGTGCGTTTCACTGCGGTTTCAGGATCTTTCAGCTGTTAATGTTGAATGGTCACTAATGTCTCCACTATCGCTTTACATACAATGGTTAACAGTAAAATCAACCCACGAGGTGTTTAAGACACGTCCAGGAAGAAACAGCATTCGACTGTAACGGGACTAGCTAACCACGTGGGTTGGGGCGCTTTGGAGGACTGCGTACCTGGAGCTTGAACTGCGTTGCACAGTGTTCCAAATACATGTTCTTTTTTATGAAACTACTTTTGGTACGTCGTATGTACTGATCTGTGAAAAGTAAAAAAACTTGGGACGACGTCCGATGACGACTTAAGACGCCACGCGCAAGACAATCACTATTTCCGAGCTCTCCAACATAGCTAGGAAATGCCTTTTAACACTGCCATATCGTGAAATATACTGATTGCAAAACTATTATAGGGACATGTACTGAACTTTGCTACAGACCTTGACACTGCACGCCATTTCAGAACCTTGCGCATAGATGCGTCGGAGCGATGGATACGCGGGTCCTTGTCGCCCTTATCGCTCCCGGCTCTGTGCCTCGAATGGCCAAAACAGCTCCAGGCCCGTAGAGATTTTTAACAGCGAGTTCTTGGCCACCGGTGAAGAGGAAATTAAGTAAAGATAAAGACGCGGCGGAATACAAGGACGGTGGAAACAAGAGAAAGCACGACGCGACGTGAGAAAGCACGACTGGTCGAGATCGTAGCAGCCACTTCCTCGATAGCTATCAACTATTTTATTACGAAAACTGACAAATCTGGGGTTAACTTGATTGTATTGCAACCCAGGCACCAAAGATTCCTTCTGACAGTTGGTACGGCGGGACAAATGACGTCTAATTTATACTACCAACAACTATACCAGTTACTAAACCTTCAGCTTCAGTACATTTTCAACGCATGCAAAAGAAACATTAACCAATTAAAGTTTTCTTTTTACCTTTTATGTAACTAGTAAGAGTGAAATAAGTTTTGTTAACAAAATATTTAACTTGGAACAAAAACGTACCGAACTTAACCGGTTTAAAAAAAAATGTACGGACAAAAAAACAATTAGGTCCACTCGATGGGTGGGATAAAGGGGAGGAGAGGTAAAATCTTAACTTGTAAATATTCCTACTTACATCTGTGAAACAGTGGTGCCGAGCTGAAGGAGAAATAATGATTTTATTTCTCGTGTGGGGGCTAATAATTCTCTACCTGAAGAAAAAGTTTTTTAGCAAGTTCTGCTGCAATGCTTCCGTTATAACCATTATAACGTACAGCACTTACAACTTAATGGTTCGCAGTAAAAAAAAAAGTATGAAACCCAACAGACGCTGGAAAACTTGAGCTAAATTACTTCCAACAAAATCCCAAAGTTTCGGGCCACAGGGAATGACGAGATGTACTTTTCTTTTCCCCTCGGAATCAAACTTTCTCACACGTTTTCTAATTAGTATGATAACTCTGAGAACGATAATACGGCCTAAGTATATCTGCACGTTCTCGAATCTCGGTAACATTGATAAGGTTTAATATGCTAGCAACATTACAAAAACAGAAGATGTAACCATACAAAAAAAAACAAGAAGTTACTGGTATAACTAATGAGTCTACTTTCCTCTACGTGAGCGCAATTATTTTTAATTGCGTTCTTAGAATCTAAAATATTACGTAGGCCTTGATGTTTTGCTGACAGCAATAAATTAGAGATGTAACGACTAAAATATGCAACATTAGTGAGTTAATTACAAATACACACGTGCCTTTCCCGGGACTCGAACCCATAAAACCTAGTACCATAAGCTAGCGTCCAATCAACTGAATTACGGAGGTCGGATTCGGAGGATCAACTTTAGATTTAATCAGTCTAATGTTTTGAATGATAGGGTTTACTAACCTGACATATTTACAGGGCCATAATTTTGGAAATAAGTGTCTGAACCACTTAAAACATGTAAGTTTACATGGCCTGCACACAAAACTACTTGTGTGGATAATTTGGCGGAAATAGGTTGATTGGTCCCCTAGATATGGCATAAAAGCTTTATTTTCTTACATCGAGTGCCAGGTAATGCACATTTTGTGCTGGCACTTGGATTTCATTCACTTATGTGTTAGAAATGTATTTACAAAATATCACGATTAAAAAATTAGTCTTGAAAAAGTTCTGATTGAATGAAAGTTTTACGTTTGAAACGCCCACCAAAACGCGTCTGTCGCGCCTGCTCACTCCGTGACGTCACAAGTCAGATACAACCTCGGCCGCCGCGTTTGTTTACTTTAGCGGTGATGCGTATTTGGTTAAATAGAAAGTGTTTGAAGTAATGAAAAGAGAAAATTAAGTCAAGTATACCAAAATCATCGGAATTGTTTATTGTACCCCAGTGTACTATTGCATCTTGCAAAACACATGATACAATATTTGTTAGTTACAAAAAACGAAACAAACAGGAAGACGTGGTTTAACGCAGTTATGCGAGACATTGAAGATGTTTTGCCAAAATCAGTTATTTCTGTTTGCGAAGACCATTTTGACGTACGTAATTTTATTTAAGGTGTTTATGTTTCCCCTATGCAGGCAGTTTTAACACTGAACTTCTTAATATCTACTATTTGCATCTGACCTAACCTTCATTACGGTACTATGGTATTGTTTAATACGCACCACAATGCGTTTAGCAATACGTATGTGATGTAGACGTTAGCATAAAAAATATGTTAACGTATTTCATGACAGCAAAGGCATATAAATATGTCTACAAAAAATTAGCGACACAATGTAAGTTTTACATTTTGTAAGTTTATACATTCCAAGTTAGGCCTAACATACAAAATTTGGTATAGATATTTTTTTATTAATTTAATATTACTTCTGACATTCGTTTGAAGAGCACAGCAATCATATTAAGGCTATATTCACATTGTATGCCGAAATAATAACATGTCACGATGTAAAGTCATGAAAATTAAACATTAAATTATTTGGGTGTGGCTCAAGAGTCCCTCTTGCAAAACGTTTGGTATATATTATACAGTATTATTCAAACATGGCAATTTCTAATAAATTTGTTGTTTTGATTTTTCTTTAGTTAGTTTTCATAAACCTAACAATTAAAGTTAAATAGCAACTTAATTTTTAATTTCAAAAAACTAAAATACATGTTTTTAGAAATATTTATTAAGGATGATCTTACTTTCATATTTGTCCTCCTTTTTTCTAAGTTACTGAGATGGACGTTAAAAAAAATTACGAGACTGGGTCCACAAAATTAACACTAATTAGCCTACGCATTTTACGCAAGTAAACTGTGTTACTTTTATAACCCTTTCCCTTAAATNATTACGAGACTAGGCCCACAAAATTAACACTAATTAGCCTACGCATTTTACGCAAGTAAACTGTGTTACTTTTATAACCCTTTCCCTTAAATAAACAGAAAGAAAACAGTTTTTGAGAATAAAACTAATTCTTAAGCTCTTATTACGGATTTTCTTCGCCGTATTTAATCTCTTCCCAGGTATTAAGTGTTTCTCAAACTACCATATCTATATTTTCAGCTTATGTGTACAATTTTTACAGTATAAAAATAAAATGCATACACAGCTATCGTGACGTCCGAATAATAAAAGGTAGGTTAGGTACACAGAACATAGAAAATAATATGATAAGCAAGTTTTTTTAAAATAATTTTTTAGATTCTAAATACTAATATAGTGATTATAAACGAGGTGGAACGCGGAAATACAGGTTTGCCAGCCGGCAAAGCAGCATTCTGCCCACCACCAGCTGCTCGAGAAGTCTTACGGTGTCGGGTAGAGATTAGTGTGCTAGCTTTAGGCCTACTGTCACCATACTGCTCGTTATCCGACATTTATTAAGCGAAAAAAGTTTTTTATGAATACTGAAACGTAGTTTAGAATTCGGAAATATTTGTAACCTTCTTTCGCAACACAACATTACGTTTCATTTCTAAATAATGTAGTTAATTTATCACAGTCATTAAGCATGGCGCGTGACGACACAGTACGCTCACTGCAGTCGCAGTCATTACAATTACTATTCCATATTTTAATTTCGAACTTTGAATCTTAGCAATCGCAAACATAAACACAAATGATAGTAATAATACGTAAATTAATAAAACGTACAAACAAATAAGTTTTAACATGTGATGTAGGCCTACAGTCGCTTTGAAGATCACGACTGTGCGATATGAGATACGTTCTTACCGTTGTAATTTTACACCTCTTATTTCAGGTTACACAAAACAATGGGAATTTAAGTAACCAAGTAGCATATCGGTATCTACTCGTGGCAGATTGTCCGACTGCGCTTCCACAAAGTTGCCTTCCATTCTAGTGCTGCGTGTTTGCAACGTGCCGGAGGCGGCCACCGGCGTATGACTAGTGACGTCCACCAATGAGAGAGCATTCCGCATTCGCGTNTTTGCAACGTGCCGGAGGCGGCCACCGGCGTATGACTAGTGACGTCCACCAATGAGAGAGCATTCCGCATTCGCGTGACAGCGGCCGCGAAAGTTACTGTTTTAATACTAAAATAACTTTGTCAAAACAAACTTTTATGCAAAAAAAAANCGTGACAGCGGCCGCGAAAGTTACTGTTTTAATACTAAAATAACTTTGTCAAAACAAACTTTTATGCAAAAAAAAACGCCAATTTGTTATTTTCATACGTATATACAAATGTGTTCGTATCAATTTCAAAAATATTTGCGAAATTGGCATATTGCTCATTTGCGGATACGGACTGCACCACACGAATCTGTGATCAAAACTAAGTAGAAAATATTCTTTGGTAAAAAAAAACGCNATACAAATGTGTTCGTATCAATTTCAAAAATATTTGCGAAATTTGTATATTGCCCATTTGCGGATACGGACTGCACCACACGAATCTGTGATCAAAACTAAGTACAAATTTTTTTTGGTAAAAAAAAACTCAAGGGCCTTACGAGAAAATCAACATCAAAGCAGTTAAAAGGACTACTACACGTTAAGCACAGCATACATCATAAGCTTCGAAACGTCATAACAGGTGTTCGAAGTTAGTTCTGCCCATAGCAATGGACTTTTTCGCATGTTGGATGCATGCAGCATGAATGGAGCTTGGCCGCGGGATGCACCCANTCTGCCCATAGCAATGGACTTTTTCGCATGTTGGATGCATGCAGCATGAATGGAGCTTGGCCGCGGGATGCACCCATGGCCATTGCCATTTCCCAGTACTTGCATGTGAACTCCATGGCCTCACTGGCACTACGGAGTTCGGCTCGTTCCCTTGCCGTATGCATTACGACTTACACNTGCATGTGAACTCCATGGCCTCACTGGCACTACGGAGTTCGGCTCGTTCCCTTGCCGTATGCATTACGACTTACACATTACTTGCAGCATTGCCACATCGCCTCACCTTTATCTAATTGGAATACAATGGTTGTTGGATCTTTCATGGCGTTTTTATCGTACAAGAAGGGTCTTATGTATTTTTACGTACGAGTATTTTCTACTTAGTTTACCAGAGTCATGTGGTGCGGTCCGTATCCGAGAATTACCGGGCACTCTGATTGGTGCTATCTTACAAAATTGCCTAAGAAAAAGATGTTCTGCATACGATGCTTCCAATACATACTGTAAACATACAAACTTTAGTTGGATTTGGTTATATTGTTTGATAGATATCACAAACTCATCAAAATATGTATATGGCCACCATTTTGAAAATCAATGTCTGACCACACTTAATCATGTAAGTTTACATGGCTTTCTGTGCCTCTATTGGTATGAAAAATTTGGTGGAAATAAGTTAAATTGTTCCGGAAACATAGCAAAATGTTTTATTTTGTCACCTGGCACTATTTTGAAAAATGCCGGCAAACGAGAATCTCTGAATGCATACCTATGCTTCTAATGAATACTGTTAGTGTACAAAATATGGTTAAATTTTGTTGAGTTGTTTAATATATAACATATCAACCCAAATTATTTATATTAACGTCATTATAAAAAATATCTGCCACGTCTAAAATGTGTTAGTTTACATAATTTATCATCGCAATACTTCCATGTAAAATTTAGTGCATAATCAATGTATATCGCATACGTTTACATGGCCTACCATAGTATTACTTACTTGCCAAATTTAGCAAGAATTGGGTCAGTAGTTTTCGGGATATAACGTAAAGGCCTTACTTTCTCATTTGGTGCTATCTTCTAAAGTGGCGAAAAAAAAAACAATATCTATCTTTAAATTCTATGCTTACATGATGCACTGTCAACATTTACAATTTGGGTTAGATAGGTTGAATATTTCCTGAGATATGAAATACCACCCTTAATTAGAAAATGACTGCCATTTTGAAGTAGGTGCTAGGCATAGTGGTAAACTAAATAAGTCAGATGTTCTTACTAAATACTACACGTGTAACTTTTTTGATGGAATTCGGTTCATATGTTCAAAGGTTATTAGGGATACACACACACACACACACACNACACGTGTAACTTTTTTGATGGAATTCGGTTCATATGTTCAAAGGTTATTAGGGATACACACACACACACACACACCTACATACACACCCTTACACGCACACACACACTCACACAGGAAAGTAGACTGAAAATCACACATAAGGTATCTACAGCGCAGTGCTGAATTCGGCCGACAAACTTCGTGAGGAGATTCTTTACGGAAAATCAAGTGGCAAATATATAGGACACTCCNAGTGCTGAATTCGGCCGACAAACTTCGTGAGGAGATTCTTTACGGAAAATCAAGTGGCAAATATATAGGACACTCCGTAGCTAAACTAAATATTAAGGGCGAAATAAGTCCCCGAAAATAGAGAATTTGGAACGTATTTTTGCGAAATATCAGAAGCCAGGCGAGATGAAAATGCAATTCGCGGAACATTGCTTTATGTTATCAGGATCTTTAACCTAAGAGCAAACGCACGTTAACAACACTCGCCGTTTTGAAAATAACAGAGGTGGCCACCCTCTTGTTTCCGGAGCGTTTGATGCTGGTTTATTAAGCAGTATGATCTACGAAACCAAAATGGTCACCTTGCTGCAACTGCCTAGGACCCACCATTTTCGTTTGAAACGCACACAAGATTTCGCTAGATTCGGCTGCAAAGATACAGCGCCTAGTGTGCAGGCAATACTACTTACATGCGTTTATGGCCACTGCACAGCCGATGGTGGTGGGCAATGTTAACAGCTACTGCAAACAACGCGCACCATACATTAATAAGCATACATAAGTGTTCGTTTGTGGCGCCAGTCGGTGTGTGATTCCATGCAGGACGTAAAGTTATTGGTATTGCATACACACCGTGAAGAATAAATACTGCCGCGTGCGGAGTGACCAGACAGGATAAGCTGGAGATTCCAAGTAACGCTCGACAGGATGGGTTGTTATCATGGTGATGGTGTTTAGAATTCGGCGTGATGGAAACTGCTTGAAGTGAATTCTACTCCCTATGACTAGTCGAGGCATTCAGCAGCACAGAGATCCGGTGTTGTCGATAAGATCGTTTTAGACCTGATCATAGTGGTTATGAGACAATTATGGTTGAAATAATGACATGGTGAATGCACTATGTTCACCGAACAGTATCCAATTGCACCTCAGACTGATTAATAACACTGGGATAGCCTGAGAAAGTGACTGTTGATGTCTACTACTCGCCCNGGGATAGCCTGAGAAAGTGACTGTTGATGTCTACTACTCGCCCATAGGGACCGACTTTAGTTTTAAACCCGAAGTTGACCAAACAACCATTTGGATCACATTGCGACTCAATAGATTAAAAAATGCCCATTCCATCAAGGGCCTTAAAAGAAAAATTAATTGCGAAATATATGCCACAGAATAAAACTGCAAAGTATCACATTTTTGTGATGGAAAATAATATGTAACATATTATACCACAGCCTGACTGACGAAATACGAGTTTCATTTTCTGAGAGGATATTCAACCAGATGTATGGAATACCACTGTACAGCAGATTCAGCACCATGAACTTCAAAACATTTACAATGTTTACCTTTAGCTATAATGACTACACGACACACTATGTGACGTACTATCATCAGAAGACACTGTCTCTCCCACGGTGTTCCTTTCTATGCCAGGCCTCAGCGGCCGAGAATTTTCCGTACAAGAATTTCTACGGTCGTAAAATTGGCGGTTCTGCTCCCCCTTCAAATTTCAACTAACGCATTACTCGGGCCGAGTCCTCCGGGTGGGACAGTCGGCTTCACTTGGCACTAGCTGCCATTCCGTCCAAGACCCTGAATAATCTAAAGTTCACATTAATCCTCGCCTCTTGGGCGGGAACAGCATGCGTGGGATTTCAGTTGGAGGCGCCCTGGAAGCCGCAGGAGGGAGGAACTTCACGCGCAGCCCATCTCGTCGAGGGAAGGAACGAGCCGCGCGGAGTAGTCGACATCGAAGCGGGACTATCTATCCCCCTTAACATCCCTGCTCTGCTTATCGCGATCTCCCGTAGGCGGTATCTGCTTTTCGCTGCTGATGCCTCGCTTTCCAGATCATCCTCCTCATCCTCCACCTTTGCCCCATCTTCCCATCATCCGCGCCCCACGACGGGCCCCGCCAACGTGTTTTCACGGCAAGCAGGAAATGAAATACGGGAGCGCGCATTTACAAATCAAACAAGGTGGCGCGGGGATCTGCCGGAAGGAGGAGTCGCTTCCTTAATCCGGCTGCCTCGCCCGCCGGCGAACGTGTTGGGAATCGCTGTTGCATACAAGAAGCCTGCAGGTATAGGATGAAGGCGGCGGGGAGTGCTGTGGCTCTTGCGATATACAGGAATTCTCGAATGGACTGCTACACGCGAGTTCGCTGCCTTAGAATCGCAAGCTACTCGATTTAATCGCAGGATAGGTCATAACGTGTTTTTATTTTTTTTTCAACTGCAAGTTTGATTTATTAAGAATGAAATAGGAAACCTGATACGCTATACATTTTCAATTGAAAAAAAAAAAAACACTCAATTTGCTTATACATAACGTTAGTTCTAGTGTCTCATTGCAGCTATGTTTACAAACCTAAAGATATGGCATTTATTACGTTCAAATGGTAGCTAACATTGTTGGCATAGTAATTCTTTTGCNTGTTTACAAACCTAAAGATATGGCATTTATTACGTTCAAATGGTAGCTAACATTGTTGGCATAGTAATTCTTTTGCATTTACTCGGCCACTAATTTAGACGTACGTGACTGCAGCACTTTGCTATACGTACTAGAAACTCCAGACACACAAAATTTTGCTCACANACTAATTTAGACGTACGTGACTGCAGCACTTTGCTATACGTACTAGAAACTCCAGACACACAAAATTTTGCTCACAAAAAATAAAATAAAATATGAGAAATCTTTGGCTGTTATAAAAAAAACAGCAAATAAATAATTCAATACAAGGTATCTTGTGCTAAGGTTATATGTTACATATATTTTGACAAAAAGTAACACTGCCTAATTTTCTTTTTATTTTATAATTTTTCCATCCAAGGTTTTGTGACACATTTCTGGGTTTTCTGCTCCTTACAGCAAAGTATTTAAATGACGTATGTCGAAATTCACGGTTGAGTTAATCACTTATCCCCTTTGCAAGAATCATTAAACAATCACATTTCCTTTGTACTAAACCAACAGTAAGCCTGAACTTAACGTCAGCTGTATTGGTTTTTTTTTTCAGATATGTATTTTTTTAAGTTTCTTTATATAGGTTTTTAAACCGTCGAGCATCCTCTTTGTCTGCAGTTTTACTGTATTTATATTTCTTTTGCAATGTCTTATATTTAAATAATTTTACAGCGCGAAGTGTGACGACTTAAGACTGCCTATGCGTTACTTCTGGATTATGAGGTTTCGGATCCTATCCGGAGTAAGTGACGAACGTCTGTAATTTTTAAAGTATAATTAAGTAATTTGTGTACGTAAGCCGCTTCTCATANATCCGGAGTAAGTGACGAACGTCTGTAATTTTTAAAGTATAATTAAGTAATTTGTGTACGTAAGCCGCTTCTCATGATAGCCTCAAGGCACATATCAAGGGCGTTTAAGCATGATTTAAAAATCCNCTCAAGGCACATATCAAGGGCGTTTAAGCATGATTTAAAAATCCGTCTTCACAGCGCAGTTTCTTTACGAATGCGACCCTAATATTCCCAATAAAAAATTCTAGGCTTCCGACCGCTCAATAAATGGTTAAGGGACCGTAAAAAATGTAAACTCAGTTAAAAAGGTAAAAATTGTACTTTTTATTTGCGTCCGAGCTATTTCGAAATCGCTGGTTCGCGCAGCTATTTTGTGCGTGTTACAATTTAATTTGTTTATTTACTCAAGAGGCATTCGTTCTCTTAAAATCCTGTGAAGGATTTATGTACGTAAAAGCGATGCATTAATAATAATACTTGATATGCGCAAAGCGGGATGAAAATTATTCCATGCAAGTGGTTGAGTTGAGTTGAGAGATTTGGGCGGCTCTTAACAACAAGGTCTTGAGAGCCGATGAGGCTGAACTGAGGTGAGAATGGACCGGCACCGGAATGCAAGGGCGAGGGAAACGGGAGATCCCCGAAAAGCCCCGCCAGCGAGCGGCATCATCCGGCACGATTCCCACTTGCGAAAATTCGGGAGTGACCCGGCAGGGGACTGAACCCGGTTCGCCTTGGTTGGAGGCGAGAAGTCTAACCGTTCAGCCACCGCGACCCCTCCACGAAAATGGTGTTTATGCTGTTACTTATTACACATTTCTTCGTAACACAAGAGTCAAGTATTTCGTCGCTACAATAACTGTCACTCGACATGAGATAGAGGTGTGAAATCACCGAGCGTGTATAGGCTTGCGGTAGCAGGCCCGACTCGCACTTGGTACGTTGCCAGTTTTGCACCTGTTTGCGATATTTCCCACGTGATCTCGTTATCACCACTTGACTCTAAAAACTACGCACTTCGCCATGAGTTACGTTCAGTTCGTGGATAGCCGAAAATGTCCATTAAATTACGTCATCCGATAACCTAGTCTTTAAATACAGCTAATGGTGCGGCACAGTATAAAAAAAATNCCATGAGTTACGTTCAGTTCGTGGATAGCCGAAAATGTCCATTAAATTACGTCATCCGATAACCTAGTCTTTAAATACAGCTAATGGTGCGGCGCAGTATAAAATTTTTTTTCAGCTGTGTGTTTACAAAATAAAATTATTTGCTTTATCAAGCCACTGATTCGATTGTATGCAATTTGTTAGTAACCTGTTTTTTGTGGGAGAGAGAACTTATATTAATATTTATTTTATGAGTTCTATTAATACCCCAAATTTTTGGTTCGTGGACTGATGAGAGGGCCTCTGACGTGCACGCACGCATGACTTCCGTGGGATTCGAAACCGGAGCCTTGCAATTAGAAAATAACACCTCACCTATCTCGGCTACGGAGGCAACCTTTCACTTGCGCATGTTGTAGGTTTCATTTTTAAAACATTTGTTATATGTAATATTATCAAGAACTTAAACGTTTGCGTCTAACCGACGCCATAAATTATGCCATTCTTGCTTGAAACACGGCTGATCACGTTNTCAAGAACTTAAACGTTTGCGTCTAACCGACGCCATAAATTATGCCATTCTTGCTTGAAACACGGCTGATCACGTTATATACTAAGTTGATAATGTACATTAAATATGTTCGCGCAGTTGTCATATTTAATGAAACTAAATATTTGTGAATGATTTGCGTAAATGCTAATTTTACCGGAAATTACTTTTCAAACAATGAAACTCTATTTTGGTCTGAAATTATATACATATATAGCAACACATTAGAAAACTAACAGATAAGAAATAAGAGATCCTATTTAAACTTGCTTATTGGAATTGAAATTTATTGGAACATAATTATTAAAATTGGCGTTTCTGTAAATAACGTCCTTCGTTTAAGGATTAATGAAATTTAAAGTTAACGGTTTTTTTTCGGGTATTTTGTACAGTAATTAAAATGTGCATTAAGAACAGTTACTTCAGGAAAATTAACTTCTTCAATTACACATTAAATTGCAAAATTCACACGCAAACAATCGACAAAATAGTTTATCACACACTAATCTGAAATCACACCCACGCCCTATTCAGAGAGTAACGTCGCTACTGCATTATATAAAATGGTTAAACTACAAAATATTCTCCCACTATCGTAGTGACGCATTCTGCGTCCCTATATTTTATTCGTCAGAACATACGCTCTGGCGGAGCTCGCAGCCGGACGACCGCAATAAGGATTAAGGGTTTTGTGGATGTGCCGGAAGAGGGACACCAGGAGCCTCGCAGCTGCTAAGGCACGTTACCAAAGGTTTCGGCACGTGCAACTGTTCCTGCACATGCAGACGACATCCGGAGACAACGGAAAGCACCAGGGCGCGGACACAGCCGCATTTTGCAGCTGCCCAAGGGACACCGAGATCCCACCACCAGCTGCGCCTGTCCCGGGCTTATACCACAATAAACCATGAGAGCTTTTAGCGGACGTGCGTGCAGAACGGGACAATAAACTTCCAGGCCAGAACCAAGGGACGACGTCAGGCCAGCTGCGGACCACACGAGCAGCGGCCACGTGTTTTATGACCCAGGGGGACGACAAGCACCCCGGACACGTGCAGAGAAGGGGGAAGTTGAATATGGTGATGGACGCTACAAAACCACGTGAAGGGGGNGTTCATGTACTAGTTAACCTGTTCAAGCAACAATAAAACTCGATTATGTGAACTCGCAAATAAAGTGTAATTTATTAGTAAATTGGACCTAGAGACAGCAGTGTCGACGTATTTCTACGCCCTATCACTGAGGGATAGCATCTACACGACCGCGGAGTGCGGCGTCTCGTCTTAGTTATGGATGAAGGTAACTTCAGCATTTGGCAGGTATCAGTAGTATCAAAAAAAATCTGCGAAAGAAAACTCGAGCGTTTATGACCGTCCGACAACACAAAATTACCAAGGAAATTAATGTGAATTCATGACTTTTTTTAATAACACAGCCCACTGTAGCTATTCGATAAGCGGCTACTTGNCCAAGGAAATTAATGTGAATTCATGACTTTTTTTAATAACACAGCCCACTGTAGCTATTCGATAAGCGGCTACTTGAACGTAATATTAAGTATTTACGGAGAATACTACCGAATAACAATTTTAAAAATCACTATGATAACAGTATCTACAAGGAGCACAAAGCGAATAGCACACTCGGTCATAAACCACCGAAATGTANAAAAATCACTATGATAACAGTATCTACAAGGAGCACAAAGCGAATAGCACACTCGGTCATAAACCACCGAAATGTAAAATCAAATGCCACATGTAGTGCAATAAAAAGTTAACACACGAAGCACGAAACACAAGTATTACGTAGATAACTGCGTGGTCTTGCAATTTAAATCTGAGTGTTGCAACGTCATAAATTGCTTCGATACCAGCGGTTTACGAGTGAAGTAGAATCAATTTCCTAGTCTACTGCATACTGGTCTAATTGAATGCATAAGTGGGGCAGGGGTTTATACATACTGGGAGACGTTTACACATTGACGCAGCGGCGAGGCCACTTCACACAACAGTAGACTGAAGATCCTAAAAGGAAAGAAGTGAGTCAGTAAACATTTTCAGCACCTAAGGTCAGGCTTCATCAAGCATGGACGTATTGGTAATTAAATGGTGAATTTGGACAAAGATCTGTCACTTTTTTGTGGTAGTATTTTCAACTACAAATTTTTGTTAGAGGTTGAACGCATCTAGATTTGTAAACCTTCCAAATTTCAATTTCTCAATTTTAAATGCACTTTTTCAATATTTATTTCACCACAAGACGAGCCTTGAACACTTCAAGTTCGTCACCACTGGTTGGCTTTATTCTTAAAACCCATCTTGTTTTCTAGGCAAATCGACGTATTCAAACGTATAATTCATTATCAGCGATGTTAACTCCTTGCCGATAGTCTTTTCCCATTTTTGCGAATGCTCACCTTGCAGTGCTTAATCAATATCGATAGGACCTTCAGAAACATTCACTTTTTCATTGTAGTAGGTTATGTGATTTGGCCAAACTTTGGGTTTCTTTGGTCGCAAGGATCGTCGAGGCATTCCCTCTAATTTCTCTGGTGCTTCCTCCACCTGTTATATTTCTTCCTTCTGATTCCCATCCTCAAAATACATAAAGGGTTCATCTTCCCTGTTAACAATTTCATTTTCTTACCTACATATTGAACTGCTGCAGTCACAGAGTTCAAATGGAGAATCAATATTACAGAAATCCCTTCTCAATGCATCAATCTTAAAAATAAGCGCTAGGTGACATTTGGTTAAGAAATCTTGACAATATTTACGTTTAATATTTTTTTCTCTAAAATTTTACATTAAAATTTACATTTTACAAAAAATTATGAATGAATATTTTTTTTATGCATTTCCTAACATGGCAGTGTTAGCCGAGAGAGCTATATTGAAATCTTTTAAATCAGAAACAGATATCTTTAAAATGAATGCACTGAGCAGGAATCCCTTTAACATTGATTCCTCGTTTAAAACCCCGTGGCTGCAGGCTTGTTACAAGTGGCCAAAACAACTTTGAGGTTATTTTACACTGTTGCCCAGTATTGAATAACAATTTTGTCTAACGGAGTGGGGATCTTAACGTTACACCCTGTGTCACACAAATTACAATTTTATTTCACACAAAATTTTTGGAACCAGTAAAAATTACTTTTGAGGTTATCACAACAGCACACAGACATTTCTTCACAATGCAGTGTCCGGTATATATTGATCAATGCATTTTTCGTTCCGAGCTCGAAAATGTTTTCAAATTTGTTAGAAGATAAGACAATAAATTCATTATAATTCTGTAAAATATAATTTATTAATAGATTTGTTTTTAAATTAAATTACTTAACATACTCCGTACATATTTTCTTAGGTCAAGAACAAACAAACACTTTGATATGGTTAAAGAAAAAAAGCATTATCCATACAGCAAACACGGTCAAGAATAGACACTTGAATAGGGTTCAAGAAAAAAGGTATTATCTGCACAGCAAACACCATTCTGAAGCTGACCAACATAGCTAAAACTGAAATTTACAGAATGCTCTACCGAGCGAGATGGTGTAGTGATAACATACTGTACTCGCTTTCAGGAGGACGCGGGTCAGGACATCCTGACTTTCGTTTCCCAAGATTTTTCCAAAACACTCCGTGCTAATTTTTTTGGATGATTCCTTACAACAGGCNCATCCTGACTTTCGTTTCCCAAGATTTTTCCAAAACACTCCGTGCTAATTTTTTTGGATGATTCCTTACAACAGGCCATTGCCGGGCCGCTTCCTTCCCTGATCCCACTGGTTCCGTCTCTGAAGATACTCCTCTCGACGAAACGTAAAGCTCCGTCCGTTAGTCCATCTACATCCATATCCATCCAACCATCCAAATCCATCCGTCCAGACTTTTTAGACTTGTAGTATTCTGAGAACAGTCTTTCTGATTGCATATCAAAATTGCACAGGCAGCTGCAATTTACTTTTATCCGAACTTCCCATCCATAAAATGACACAGTCTCAGCTTTAAGAGGAACAATTGCAGGCGTTACGACTAATGAGCTCTGCCTCTCCACTTTTTTACCTTGCGCAAAATTACGACGATGTGTTTGCTGTGCTTGTCAGTGTTGCCCTCAGTGCATTCCTATTTGTCTATCCCTAAAATTAAACAAGTTTCAGGCGAACGGGCTCCTCCTAAGTAGCACACGAATTGCATTTATACATTTAATTACACATTAGTTACTAGGCTTAACTGTTGTTTTAATGTTGCTTTTTTTTTGNCACGAATTGCATTTATACATTTAATTACACATTAGTTACTAGGCTTAACTGTTGTTTTAATGTTGCTTTTTTTTTTGCGTGAATGAGCCCACGGCAATCACATTTATTTACCTGGCATTATATTAGTGTCTCTTTGCCACTTTACCAGTATTTTTCCGGTTGGTTCTTGTTCTTTTCCCCATTCATTTTTAAACGTGATTTCTGACCTTGGGACACCTTTATTTTCTAGCCAAATATCAATTTAGCTATTGTAGTGAAACTACTCTTGGCCAATAATAACCACAAAACCTAATATTTTCAGTGACCACAAAAACAACGCAAATCGCATAATCAGCTTGAGTCAAGCTTGAACAAAAATTGTCACGACAAGACAGTAAGCTTGAATCAAGCATAATTGCAAGCTGACAAGTCTGAATCAAGCTAACTAGTCTCCACAAGTCAAACTTGTATCGAGCTTAATTAATTACACTTCCGCAAGCTTGCCTTGACAACCTGCAAGCATAATTCAACCCATTTGCAAGCTTTCAACCACACTTAACTTGAAACCATGATAATTGAGCAAAATCGGCGAAAACAGTGAAAATTGTGCTAATGATAATAAATCCCAGATAACTAATTATAATGGCGTCTGAATATTACTGATTTTTTTGTGATTCCCACTGAATGCCAAGAATTCCACTGCTATAAGTCACTTGTTCCCAGTTAGTTTGCTTGATTCACCAGCCGGCAGTAACTCTCGACTGACTTTCAATGAATGTTACTTCACTGATTGATATTACTTGATTCAAGCGAAATTTCACGTGACTGGCACATCATTGCACTTAAAGCCCGAATCAGATTGAATCACAACACACGATTTGACAAGCTTGCTCGGCCACAGGGTTAGATGCTATCTGGGAAGGATAAAGCTACTGCAGAAAGCCGGGTCACAGAGGCGGCAACAGTGCCCATACAAATGGGGGACGCGACCGCAAGTATTTAAGATGCGCACAAGCGCGAGCTACTTGGAAGCAGCCAGGCCACGGGAGTGCTCCGTGGAGAATGCCAGCCACTCATTACAGAGCGAAGGTGCGACGCAAGAATGAGGCCGGCTACGGCTGGTTACTGCTCGGGCTTCTTTTTTACTTCTGACTAATGAGCTGGGAGCACTTGTCGCAAACAAAAATGCTGACATATAACATTCCCCGCCGCCTCCTTTCTCTTCCTCTCCAACATTATGACCCGAGCGTCTTTATCGCAACTAAGCGGAAACACTGCTCAACTCCCAATTTTATCTTGGCTTAGAAACACTTTTTATGGAGCAACCCAATTACAGCACATAAGAAATGAGAATTTTTTTATCTTTGCCAGCATTACGTTAATTCCTTCTTGGTGACGCAGATATCCACAAAAAAAATTGTCTTTTAATGTCTTGGCGTATTTACTCTCGCAAAACACCACTATATCGCCTAAATTTCTCAAAATTTAAGAACACACATTCTTTAAGGTAAAGTTGTATAAACTTTATTTCAGGCATTACGAAAGACTCTTAATTTCCTCTGGACGTACTTAATAAACTGCAAATACCAAAACTTAATGACGGTAGTTAAGAAAACGTCTAGTATGCAAACAGTTAACTTTACCGGTTAAACGGGAAAAAATGCACCGGTTAATTACGAAAAGGTTTTTAGACCTAAAACAAATTAACTTTAAAATACTATCAAGCGTTGGCACAGTCCTCGCTTACTCGCGTAAGAGTTTTATTTTTTTCTGGAAAATAAGAGCAACATACTATCGAAACGTTAAACAAAATAATTTGGCACACACTGAATTCTTAAGACAATAAAAATTCCATTGTAGTACAGAAAATTTTTTTTCATTACAATGTAAATACCATTATTAATATCGCTATTGAGATCAACGGACGCGGTATATACACTATAACATTTTTTGTCACTTTTGCTCAGAAGTTGCTTGTGGTTTTGCAAATGTTAACAACAGTACATACATTTATCTTGTAAAATTATTCGTTTGTAAAATTACCGTGTTTTTTTTATAGATTTCAAGAAATGTTTGTATAAAAGGCCTACTGACCCGTACTCATGAGTCCAGACAAAATAGTGGATACTCAACAACCTCGAAGCGTATATAGCTGTAAACGCAAAAACTAGGGGTGATGTAAAACATAGTTACGTGCAAAAAGAAACGCAATAGAAGTGTAAATAACGTGAAACACTTAACTCTGACGATAGTTAACTTAACCCGTTCGGTTCCAAATTAATTTTCATGTTCAAGTGTTGCAATCTTTAAATATTTGGGTTGCTATCTACTTGTTTCGAGCGTACTTCTAACATCCAGTAAACAACGTGATGTGTGTTCGGTGTTATTAGCATTATCAGCAGATACTTTGGAAAATCAGATTACTCACAAGGACGACGCCAAAAATACCAAGCACTGATTCCTTGTTGTGTATAGTGGCGACCATAAATATTTTTCATTTGCAACATGCCCACGATAGTGTACAGGGTTAGTACAGGGAGTTTCTACAGTAACTATCAGTAAAGGCTATTCACGGTAAAGAAAGAACTTTTGAAATCAACCTTCGAAAAATGTCACTGCCCCATATCTGCATATATTTTTACGGGCACACTGAGTGGCGTGGGCCCAGTACGTGGTAACAGCAGGGGGAAGGAAAGTAGTCCCATGCTTTAACGTTGTATTAAAAGTGTTAGTTAAACGTTTGTGAATACTGAAATGATTTAATTTGCTTTATGCTTTTTTTTAATGCATGTAAAATTCAGAATAAGAAAATTTTTAAAAATTTTACTTTCGTAATAATTGCACAGTTTCACTTGATCGACTCATGAATAAAGTGATCAGGCGCGTGGTAATGTTAGATTTGCATATGGTGGAAGACTAAACAACGTACATACAAGTAGATCATAAGCAGGGCTTCCAAAAGTGCACAGTTTACCGTGAACAGCCCTTAAAAAGACGTATCTTCCAGATTACCAGTAGTGAATTGCTTATCGCAGCCCTCGTTTAAAGACAATTCCAACTGGTGCGAAGCTTTCAGCTATCCTGCTCGCAGTTTGTATACAACTTCTTTTTATTTTCTATTCTGGAGTTGGACTGTTCAGTAAACGGCTCCCGAAAATGCATAACCTGGCTCTTAGGCCGGCCTTACACGATAAACGTACAGTAGAGGACCCCGCAGGGAATCTAACCCGATTCAATCGCCTTGGTGGGAGGCGAGTAGTCTAAGCACTACACCACCGCGGCCCACGGAATATTTTGAGAGTATCTAAAACGGACAAAGGCGCACCGAGCAAGGGCGTAAAAAGTATATATTTCCAGTATGGGTCCGCTTTTAAAATATACTTTATTTGAAGTTACCTGCTCGTTTTCGACGCCTACGCCTTAGTGTCAGAGTTTTTATTTCAGATTTATTATATTTGTTGTAATATGATTGATTCCCAAATATTATTGTTGGGCAGCTGGTAATGTTATTACACCGACAGTCAGCCTTAGGAAGTGCATCATATTTGATTGCCACTGAGGAAATCAAATTTACGAGAAGTAACTCTCAAACATAAATAAGTGAGTAAAATGGCTACCACCTGTTCTAGTGGTCGTATTGTAAAGCAGCAAAACGCTTCAACTCTATACAGTAGTGCACTCATAGATTGTACTTTCTTTTGATGCTCGCCTCATCCCGAAAGCATAACCCAAAATACGTTAGAAATTAAATAAAAGTATAAATATAAACTGAACTCATCTACAATTTTACGATAAGATACAAATGTCACTGTAAACAAGGAGCTCCAGTATAAATAAGATTCAGGGGGGGGGGGGTCCTTATAACCCCAGCAAGGATCCAGGCCCCCACACTGAAAGAAATCAGCAGAGAGAATTTAACAGAACAGTTCTGTAATGGCATTTTATGGTAGCGACAACTAAATTTTAGTACTAGCAACAGAATGTTCTGTAATGCCTTGCAATCTAAATTGTTAGCAGAACAATCTAAATCTAAATCTAAATAAAAGTAATTCTTACAGTATTGTTACGATAACGGAACAAGATATTGTAAAACCAACAGTGCTGTTTGGGAACTGCAACAGAATGTTCTGTAGAAATCACCTCGTTTTTTTTCCTCCAAAAGTTTACAGAAAAAGTATGGTAGCTACAACAGTGTCGTGGACTGTTGGAGGTGCCCTCAGAATATGTTAACATTACGGAGCTAGTATTGTAGAGTTAAAAAACAAGTATGGTAATTACAACAGTGCCGTGGAATGTTAGAGGGAACTATCTGATTCTGTTAAGATTACAGAACTCGTATTGTAGAGTTAACAAACACGTATGGTAGTTACAACAGTGTCGCGGACTGTTAAAGGCACCCTTTAATTCTTTTAAAGATTATATAACTTGTAGAAATGACAATACAAAAGATGAATAGGAAAATGTTGCCATTGTGAAGTAATATTTATTTAGTAGAGGCTGTTGACAATCTGTGAGGGTACTTGCACCTTTTAAAGTGTTGACCAACACCGCTATGTTAGGCGTTAAATTTATAATAGCAACAAGGTTGGTGGAATGTCCTATTTGTTTTTAAAAAACGTATATCACTTACACAAACAGGACATAAAAATGAAATTAACTAACGCCATATTTTTATTCGCACTACAAATTATCCGATGTTATAGGAAAACCTGTTTACACAAAAGTTACACATAAAAATATTTTTATATCAAAGGACACCGAATGATGTATTATATATACATAACATAAAGGAAAGATTATTGTATTAAATAAATACGCAAACTCATATGTGAATTTGTCGCGCCGAGATTTGTCTGCAGACACAAGATAATTAGGGCTACTATGGCGCTCAGTAAAGGCAACAGAGCAGATAGTCAGGATTACAATACACTTTTGATGGGGCCACCATTCCGCTCAGTTAAGGCAACAGAACAGATTTTTAGCACTACCATATGTTATACAGATGGGTGTACAATAAGCTCTGTAGCGGCATCAGAGCAGAATTGAAGGGAATACCATACTGTATTGTAGTCAGAACCCTACTCGTTTGTAATCACAACATTATATTCTGTAGAAAGTAATTACGTCACTGATTTGTGACGCACCGACATTTTGCAATATGTTCTGTTGGCGTTACCATACGCCTATTAACAATATTCGTAGGGTAGCCACAACCAAACAGACTGCTGTCCCTAGTTCAACAGTCTTGGAGGGTAACGGCTACAGAATTATGGTTCCTACATCAACATTTTTTTTTTTCAGTCAAGACCCCAATGGCTTCTACACCCGTGAGTTTTTGGCAACCATAACAACAAATCGCTGTGTACCATTTTCAACCGATGTCACATTTTATAGAAATGGTAAAATTCACGTTATCGCTAAAAACTAAAACCCGGCATTACATAGTGTAACACCAAAGAAAAGGAAAGAGGGAAAAACGTCGCTGCCTTTCAGTTTCCCTCTTTAATTATTATTTGTAATAGTTNACGTTATCGCTAAAAACTAAAACCCGGCATTACATAGTGTAACACCAAAGAAAAGGAAAGAGGGAAAAACGTCGCTACCTTTCAGTTTATTTAGTTCTGCTCTGAAAGAGTTAATTTATTACTTTAATGAGAAGGAAATAAGGAACTTAAAAAAATACTGGGAACTATATGAAAAGTCTACAAGTTAGCGGTACTTAGCAACTGCATAAAATATTGATTTTGCTCACCAAAACAACGTCCACAGGAAACCCACTGACCATGCATAAATCTGGGGTGACAAGATAGCGAACTTGAGATCGAAGCCTAAAGTCAGTGTTGTAATTACCGGCCCAGACTAACGCATAGCTGTGAGAACAAGCTAAAATAATAGTTGAGTTCTTCTTTTTATCAATTTTGTGTTACTTTGAAGCTTTATCGCCGCTCGCGTCTCTTAGATAACGGCATTAAAATAGCATACTTCACACAGTCGTTAGCTAAAAAGCAAGATTAATACTACTAATATTATAAATGCGAAAGGCTGTGTGTGTGTGCGTGTATGTGTGTGTATGTTTGTTACCACTCAGCTCCATAACGGCTGAACGGATTTCGATGAAATTTGGCAAGTAAGTACTTTAGGTCCTGGAATAGGACATAATATACTCTTTTTTCCCGGAAAAATATACGGTTCCTGTGGAATAACAACAAAACGTAATTATGCAACGGCTGGGAACGTGACCGAAATATTTTTTTCCTCTGTGTCAGAGTTTATCAGGCAGAGGACCTCTGAAATGGCTTAACGACTGCTATCAATCGATAACCACCGGGACCGAATATTTAACGTGCCCTCTGAAGCCCGGAAGCGCTCAGATGTTATGCCACTAAACGGTCACCCATCCAAATGTGTGCCACTGGGAACGTTGCTTAGCTTTGGTGATCGATTGAGATCGCTCAGCCAAGAGCAAAAAGTAGTACCTAGGTACACTTATTTCTTAAACTACAAATTGATGAAACTCACGTTTTGATTTTCATACATCGACGCTGGAAAGCGGAAATGTGGTAACTACGCGATAGTTGCACAAATACAATCCAAAAATAATACCCTACTTCTTGGCTATCGGGCGAAGCCGGGCCGGTTCGCTAGTAGAAAATAAAGTTTTGTCACCAATTAACTCAACAGTATCCTAGGGACCGAATTCGTCCACGTTGGAAAAGACACCAAAGGGAAGGGTTAACTCACTGGCAGGAACATCCCGAGATTATGGGCACTAAAGAGAAACGAATATTTTACTGTTAAAATTATAAACATTGTTATTTCTAAGGAATAAAAAAATTCGACTCAATGACATTCTTATAATGATATGATAACTTTATACAAGTTCACTTTTTTATGCGTCATTAATAAAATCACACCGCAAAGATAAAATGAAAATTCGAAAACCGCATGTGAGGACGGTCTATAATCATTCAAAGACACGATTTTACATTAGCATTTAATATAACTTTCCCTGAATTTGTGGAAAGAAAAACATACTAGCAGATCTTACGAATAAATTAACAGAACACATTTAAAATACCTTTAGTCAGTTTTTCCAGACGGTTAAGTTTATTTTTGTAACACGAATAGTAAATTACTGACTTCGATTTGAGAAGCAAAAAAAAAAAAAGATAATCCAAAGCAAGGATAAACAATCTACTTATAATTGACCAATTTATTTTCTTAGTCCATGATGGGATGGTGTTATTCTATTTTATTGCTGGACGAGTAAACTTGCTATTGGAAGTAACACCGATGACAGTTTTTTTNATGGGATGGTGTTATTCTATTTTATTGCTGGACGAGTAAACTTGCTATTGGAAGTAACACCGATGACAGTTTTTTTTTTATTTAATTCGCCGATCAATCGGAGGGTAAAATAAACGAGTGAGTGAAGAGATTTGGGCGGCTCTTAACAACGAGGTCTTGAGAGCCGATGAAGGTGATTGACGTGAGTTGGAGCGGCGCCGGAATGAAAGTGCTGAGAAAACGGAAGATCCCCGACAGAACCCACCTACTAACGGCATCGTCCGGCACGATTCCCACTTGCGAAAGTNGCTGAGAAAACGGAAGATCCCCGACAGAACCCACCGACTAACGGCATCGTCCGGCACGATTCCCACTTGCGAAAGTCCGGTAACCCGGCCGATGATTGAACCCAGTTCGCCTTGGTGGGAGGCGAGCAGACTAACCGCTCAGCCACCGCGGCCCCCGTTAAAATAAATGGTTACACTAAAGTTGTTTATCGGTAATCTCACCATATAAACGCGTCAGAATTTTCAATGTTTCTACGACGAGCAATAAATATTCATGTTTGCGCAGAAAAAAAAAGTGGAAAGGTTAATGAGACGGGTAACTCACTGGGGACGCTAATTGGGTAGGTAAAGTTCTGTAGCCAGGCTAATTTAGTTTGCACCACATTTCGTAATTTATACAGCGCCGAGACTTCAGAGCCTGTAACTTCTACGTAACAGCTAATTGGCTGAAGGTAGCAATATTCAAAGGCACGGTAGGGTATGAAAAATTTCACTTGGTTTGTGGGTGAATTTGTTATTTACCCGAAGTGGCGTCATTAATATACATGAAACTGACACTACCACCCATAAAAATGTTATTAGCATGCAGGAGTAAATATTTTATTTTATTTATTATTATTATGCAATAATGCATAGAAAGTGAGGACAACTTTGCCACACATACGTGTGAAGAACGAGTCAATTATTGGCGCGGTCAATCCTGACAAGTGCAATTACTGCTTTATTAGCCTCGGAACTGAATTCAAAATATCTAATGTGTTGTAGTGGGGAACAGGAACCAAGACATCACTCACTGGCGTGCATACAAATATCTGATGACTGACATAGTGCTGCACATGTGTTTGGAAGTTTCACACATTTCAATGCATGATAACTTGAAAAATTACCCCTGGGACGCTCTGCAACAACAACCCTCAAACTGCTTTTCCGAGACGCAAATTGCAAAATTTATTTCATGCGAAACTTCACGTGAGAAATATCATGCGGTAACGTCAAGCAAATCCCATGAGAATCTAGTCCACACAACAAAGTAACAACTAAATACCTCCTTGCATGACAAAAGTTGATGGCCTCGGAATATCCATAATTTTAGTTATTATAGAACCACTCGTTTGTCAAAAAATTTCCTGAAAATAGGGCATGCTCTGTCTCCTGCTTTCGTAAGAAATCTGCCTTGCATGAGATTTTATCGCATGAGATTTGGTATGAGAGTGCCAAATGTTGCGTCGTGTAAAAGACTCTTCAAGAAATNTGCATGAGATTTTATCGCATGAGATTTGGTATGAGAGTGCCAAATGTTGCGTCGTGTAAAAGACTCTTCAAGAAACACACACAACGTGTTATGGTAATGCTGGTGCAAGCAAGCATACCTGTCAGCATCCCAGATCATACTACTTATACTGGTGCGGAACACACAGCGCGGGACACTCGTGACGCCANTGCATGAGATTTTATCGCATGAGATTTGGTATGAGAGTGCCAAATGTTGCGTCGTGTAAAAGACTCTTCAAGAAATACACACAACGTGTTATGGTAATGCTGGTGCAAGCAAGCATACCTGTCAGCATACCTGTCAGCATCCCAGATCATACTACTTATACTGGTGCGGAACACACAGCGCGGGACACTCGTGACGCCANAGCATACCTGTCAGCATCCCAGATCATACTACTTATACTGGTGCGGAACACACAGCGCGGGACACTCGTGACGCCACTCACTTCATCTTCGGTGGATACGGACGCTGCCACCATTATCACCTCATCAGAAGCACAACTCTGTGCTATTCGTCACGTCACGTCACGTCAACATCTGCATGATATTTCTTGCTGATTTTTCAATGACAGCCTCACGAGAGGTCAACGAGCATACGGTCCAAAATATAAAAAAGCTACAAGAGATATATAACATAAGACTTTTGATAATTCATCAATAGTTCGTCACTGTTGCGCTGACCTAGATAGAGAAGCAGATCGGCTACCCCAAAACATCCTCCAGAGATTAAAGTTTTCTCTANTCACTGTTGCGCTGACCTAGATAGAGAAGCAGATCGGCTACCCCAAAACATCCTCCAGAGATTAAAGTTTTCTCTACTACGAGTTGTTTGTGGCATGCATAGGAAACGCACTCTTTTCTTTTCCCGTACGCCGTGCTTTGTACCACTCTTCGTCACCTTTATCTCATCTTCTTTCTGCACAACACATACGTTATGGTGTGACCCACTGCGGCATTACGTACCACTGCTGAACAACCAGCAACAGATTCGTATATTAGAACAGTGGGCATTCTAAGTCATAATACGTAACGAAGTCTGACAGGTCTGTGCTCTTCCNTCACTGTTGCGCTGACCTAGATAGAGAAGCAGATCGGCTACCCCAAAACATCCTCCAGAGATTAAAGTTTTCTCTTCTACGAGTTGTTTGTGGCATGCATAGGAAACGCACTCTTTTCTTTTCCCGTACGCCGTGCTTTGTACCACTCTTCGTCACCTTTATCTCATCTTCTTTCTGCACAACACATACGTTATGGTGTGACCCACTGCGGCATTACGTACCACCGCTGAACAACCAGTAACAGATTCGTATATTAGAACAGTGGGCATTCTAAGTCATAATACGTAACGAAGTCTGACAGGTCTGTGCTCTTCCACAGATCAACGTCAACGAAACACTAAATTATGTCTGTAACACTTTCTACTGAACGTACTCTGTAACCACTATTTAGTGTTTATCAAGTAATTCGTGGCGTTCTCATATTTATGAGCATCGTTGTCTATTTTTCATGTTTATTGAGACCACTGAATTGTGTTATATTCAATATTTCGCAAAATGATAAGCGCTGATAAAAGTGTGTAGTTCATTACTAAATTAAACATAGACTATTATTTTTCATCCTTGAATATGAAAGCGATTTTTAAAATTATTTCGAAACCAATTGTAAATATTTAAATCCCATAACAAGGGATTTGTTATTTTACAAATACTTAATTGAATTGATAGAATCAAAAACATAAAAATTTAAACAGGCGTACTCAGCACTATAAATATATGCCTGGCTAAAATTAATTTTTAAAAATATGTACAATATAAATTAACATAAATACGAAATTGAAGAAAAGTCTCTCTCTTTGTAAATACTCCACTTAAAAACATTCCTTTTTCACCAGTAGTCNCTTGAATATGAAAGCGATTTTTAAAATTATTTCGAAACCAATTGTAAATATTTAAATCCCATAACAAGGGATTTGATATTTTACAAATACTTAATTGAATTGATGGAATCAAAAACATAAAAATTTAAACAGGCGTACTCAGCACTATAAATATATGCCTGGCTAAAATTAATTTTTAAAAATATGTACAATATAAAATAATATAAATACGAAATTGAAGAAAAGTCTCTCTCTTTGTAAATACTCCACTTAAAAACATTCCTTTTTCACCAGTAGTCNATAAATACGAAATTGAAGAAAAGTCTCTCTCTTTGTAAATACTCCACTTAAAAACATTCCTTTTTCACCAGTAGTCACTTTATTTGAAGTTGCAACGGCAAAGCGTTCGGGCGCAAAGGGCTCGGGTTCGAAACTCGGTCGTACATTCACTTTCTTTAATAATAACCGCAATTGTTTAATGTACGAAGAGCCATATACAACTTTAGTTGCACCAACCAAATCTTACAGTTCGTGGCAACCAAATCTGAACGAAATAAGTTGGTTTCAGTAACAAAATATTTAATTGCCCCTATACAAACAATGAACTTGGCTGCACCAAACAAACTCTTGTTTTATTCAACAAAACCTTTTCCTCAATTAAGATAATATACACAGTACAAGGGCTTACTAAGATTACAACTGTATCTTAACCCAAATCAGTACTCCAGTTGATAGTTAGAAAATCGCAGGAATCAAAAATTTCCCCAAGTGGTTACGTTCCTTCCTGTGCTATAACTTTACGAGTTTATTTTTTTATACTCCCTATAATATTGCTCTAGCAATCTAAAATAAAAAGGCAATTAATTCTTAGATGTGTAAATTAATAGAGTTCTCACAGCTCCGTGCACACGGGCGGGGCTGCAAAAAATAAAACAAAACTTAAGAGCACTAAAAAAATTTAAAACAAACTGTGCCAATCTCATTTTAATTATTCTCTAAAACTGATAATATTTGGTAGTCTCTTGAATATTTTTATGACTTGCCTATACCAACAAAATTATCTTCATTGAGAAACTGAAGGCGAAGTTGATTTAGATGTGTCTCTCCCAGAACACCACCGCCCATTTTCAAATCATGTGCACCGTCCTAATGTTCACAAGACCCGTGGTATTGACCAATTAATTATAATTGCTCTTTAAGGTAACGTCAGATGTCTGGAGACTATACAAAGAGAGCTACCTACATACTAAACGGACTCTACGACTGTTACAAATCCATGTCGTGCTGATGATATATAAAGGAAAAGTCATTCGTTGGCGTATTTCCTGTTGAAAAAAGTTTCAAGATCATACCACTCGTTATCTATCATATCAATTATGGACGTAATAACTTTAACTGCCGAAAGTGCGCAAACACCNCGTAATAACTTTAACTGCCGAAAGTGCGCAAACACCCAAAAAATTCTCAGGTCCCACTTTAATATCGTACAGACTACAAGTTGTCATTAAATTGATCATAGGCCTAACCCACCCGAAGTTTCACTTAAGCAGCGGTGCACCTATTATGCAGAAATTATTCGTTTTCGTGTCATAATTTCAGTTTCAGAGGTATTATTGGAAATGTTTGGTTATAGAAAATTTACAATCTACTAGATGTTTAATAGTTTTGTATCTAATTGTCACTGTATGTTATTTCCTGCTTGCAAAAAGGCAGGAAATCATTGATAAAATATACTTACGTTCGTGGCTTTTTACAACAAGCAAATGACAAACAATTAAAATTACACTTAATAATACGACGACTGATTCAAAAGTCGTGGCAAGTATTGTTTATCTCCCGAAAATGACCAATCACAGGAAATTTACTATGTGCAGTTGAAAGTGTACGACATTAACGTTTTAAAGGTGACACCGCATGCGGTATGAATGCAGGAATGTCCGGCAAGGAATAAAGACAAACATGACAGCTTGAAAGCAACGTTTAAGTGATATATTATCGTACAAACTGTACACATTCATGTGAAAGGTTACGTATTGTACGTGTACGAGCTGTTTAACATCCTTCAAAGTCGTATCCGAGGTTGTCCACGATTCGTTGTCAGCGATGTGGCACACGGTAAATACCATCGGCTGCATGAGATTCGTCAATGTGAAATACTGTGACAATACCACAAACGTATTTATTTTATATTTGTACCAAACATTGTTCAACTTGTGCGCATTATATGTGATGTCATTTTNAATACCACAAACGTATTTATTTTATATTTGTACCAAACATTGTTCAACTTGTGCGCATTATATGTGATGTCATTTTCAATCTATAAAACAATTTACACAGTATTTTTAAAATAATTCAATGTCAAATCTAAAAAAAAAAATATTGTTTTGCTGCAGCCATAATAACAAATACCAAGTTGTACAAATGAAAAAAAAAAATTACAATGTAAACTAATTATGTAAGCTACCGCGTTAAACACCAAATAACAAGCCATGCATACATACATACATACATACATATACATACATACATATGAAAATAAAGTTAAAATATGAACAAATGTAACATATTTTAAACATTTCTTTTAATGCACAACAAACTGTTATTTGGTGATTACATATTTGTTACGCGTAGTCTGCGGCATTAGTTTACGTTGTAAATTTGTTCAATTTGTACAACTTAGTATTTGTTATTATGGCTGCAGTAAAAGCCAAAAAAATTTGGATCCGACATCAAATTATTAAAAAAAATATATATATAAAGTGTAATTGTTTTTTGTTCGAAGAAAATGACATTACACGCAATGAGTATAAGCTGAACAACGTTAGGTACCAAATTATAAAATAATTAATTTTTTGTTAACCAACATCCTTAATAACGAGGTCATGGGAGCCGACGAGGGATGGGATGGCGAAGAATGATGTTTCCCTCAAGCGAAATGCCTCGACACCGATGTGCGTTAAGTAGTCTTTTCACTTTCCCGTTTTCGTCGATCACGTTACATATGACATCACAGTTGGGGCATACGTCAAACAGCGGGCTGTGGAAAACGCTTGCTTGGTTGCTATCAAGCATGTTCGTAGCGATCCTTATTGAGGCGATCCTCTTTGCCTGTTCTCCTTGAGAGCAAAGAGGTTGACCGGTAATCGTAATTGGAAGGAACGAACAGTGGAAAGAGCTTCCTGCGCATCGTATCGGAATACCCACGGGCATGTGACGTCATCATACTCGCCTAAACACACACCAGTGGAAGTGCCACTTCATCTTGACGAAGCATGTCTTATCTTAAAATAAGAAAAATTACTATGGACATACGCCATCGCAGGACAACGTCGTCACACACAGCCCAGACGATAGCATGGAAACATACACTGGAAACAAAACCAATATATGCAGTAGTCGACAGATAATTAAACATCCGTTAGAAATCCGGCAAGGAATTATTTAAAATTCAAGAAATTAAACGAGACAAAAACAAAGAGAACAATTAAATTAAACAGCATCGCAATCACAAGAAAATATTTAACGTAAAAAAAGACACAAAGAGGACATCACAGATTAACAGCAGGACGAAGGCCTATAATTTGCATTAAACTTGGCCTGAGTTTGGAACGGGGGAGGGGGGGGACAATTGTTGCAGCTATCTGGATCAGTGACCTGTCCATGAGTGACGAGGCGAAGGTCAAGAAGCGAAGGAGCAATACGGCGAAATCTAAACGCAGCCCTAGAGCCTCATCGCCCCTACGCGCAAGGCGTGCACGGGTTCCATCATGATGCTGCACTGTGCAAATATATGTAACAGTGGAACTTTATTACATTCGATGAAAGCCCAAAGAATAAATTACGCCAGTATAGTCGTAGTTTTGCCACTTAAGCAAACTGCATTGGCAAGCTTCAAAATAAGTTATTTAGCAATTTCACGAATTTTTTTCTCCGTGAATACACTTAATATAATATTAGTAAAAAGTCGTATTTCCTGAACATTTATTTGCTGAGACACGCGTACTAGCGGAAACAACGATTTCACAATAAAATGTTTCAGTAGCCTACATACTCCTCGTAACAGACTCACATCGTGCTGGGGTGATGTTTCGTGTCCACCGCATTCTCCTGACTTAGCGACAACTGGCATTTACTTGTGGGGATACAGCAAAAGCGTGTTCAGCATCACACACTAACATTTTCCTGTATGTTTTGCAGACAATTCTTTCGACATTACTCACCAACATTTTTCTTGTAACTATACAACCGAAAACAAATGTATTTTTACAACACATTGTTTTCTGAAACATACAAAATTGTTTATGTAACTTCATATTTACNAACCGAAAACAAATGTATTTTTACAACACATTGTTTTCTGAAACATACCAAATTGTTTATGTAACTTCATATTTATAAAAAGTCTACAATCGTTGCTTATTTATATTCGGTGTTAATTTAACACTTCCCACTTGTAGTGTAACGAAAATATTCTTGGCAACTAGTTACCAAATAATTATTTGTAAAAACACAGACGTTTTTTACAGCGCAGACAAGCAGCTTTAGATGAGCTAAAAGTTAACATTCGGCGATGCACTTAAGCATCACAATAGACACACACTCATATGTGGTGAACAATGTCTTGGTTCGGTGCCACGAGTGCAGTGTAATAAGTCGCTTTCACCTCAAAAATATAATTTTCTCAAAATGAATTAATATATAATATAATAAAACTGTTACGTCCAACAATACTGNTTTCACCTCAAAAATATAATTTTCTCAAAATGAATTAATATATAATATAATAAAACTGTTACGTCCAACAATACTGTAACTTAAATTTCCTGGTTCTAATTTACAACCAAATAACATAGGATGCACTTTATCTAGCTGTACGATATACACTGAAGAGCCAAAAAACTGGTGCACCTGCCCAATATCGTGTAGGGCTCCCCCGAGCACGCAGAAGTGCCGCAAGACAACGTGGCATGAACTCGAATAATGTCTGAAGGTATGCAGGAAGCAATTCACACCATGAATCCTGCAGGGCAGTCCACAAATCCAATCTGCACCAATTTGAGAAAGGGTTGCACGTCTGTCACGCTTAATGATTCTCGTCAGTCGTCGTTTGTCCCGTTCTTTCACGATCTTTTTTCCGGCCGCAGCAATGTCGAAGATGTGATGTTTTACAGGATTCCCGATATTCACGGTACACTCGTGAAATGGTCGTACGCGAACATCTAAATGTCATGCACCGACTATAACACCACGTTCAAACACACTTAAATCTTGATAACCTGCCATTGTAGCAGCAGTAACCGATCTAGCTGCCGACCGCATCGCGTTACTCTGATTGGTTCCATACCTCTGTTATTTGCATACGCACGCATATACCAGTTTTTTTTTTTTTTTTTGGCTCTTCAGTGTATTACGTTGCAATGGCCCCAGCATACACGAGACATACTGTATAACATGTTTGCCAGAATTCCGCAAAGGGAGACTCGTGTTAGTTTACTTTATGAAGGAAGGTGTTGGTGATCCACCAGCTCGGAATATTAGTAACGTCTGATCAGTTTTTTTTTCTCTGTGTTTATGATCCGTTGCTGACAAACCTTTTAAGTTACAGTTGGGATGAATATATCAGCAACATAACAATAAATTATGTTATTTTCACTTAACCTTTTGTAGAAACTTGCGGGGCAAAAGTAGTTCAAGGTTCGAGCCGTCGCACAATATTAGTTTATTTTGTACATAATGACAAAACAACTATTCTGTTCACATATCTCTGCTTTATTGATGCAGAAACGTACGTTTAATACGTGTAACTTTGACCGCAGAAAGTTCTTTGTGTCGGCCACTGAAGTTGATATTACGAACACATCGAGGTTGAAAACTTACAGAACGTTTGAGCACACGGCCAGTAGAGCTTCCGTCTATTCCTTGCTATAGAGCAGAGATTTCACGTGTATTTTCGGGCCGTGTTTACTTTACAGTCCACGGCGCTCTAGTGCCTTTTGAAGCAAGAGATGCCTAGCAGNCTAGTGCCTTTTGAAGCAAGAGATGCCTAGCAGCTCTTTATCCTAGTAAAGACCATATGTTTAGTCACGAAGGCTCCAGTGCTAACATTAATACCACGCGGGACAGGTAGCAGACTGTAAAACATGCGCGAATGGACACTAAAACCACAGTAATTAAGGACATGTAGGTTAAAATAATTGACACATGTTAATGAACCCGTACACTCGTGCGAAAAAAGTTGGACACCTCGATTAAGTGGAGCTTCATAAAACAAAATTTCATTTGTCAAACAAAAGTCCACAAGTGTTCGTACTTACTTTCATCGCNATTAAGTGGAGCTTCATAAAACAAAATTTCATTTGTCAAACAAAAGTCCACAAGTGTTCGTACTTACTTTCATCGTGATGTAGGTCTATATATCACACAAAAATCGCAGTCCGAATATTTTTCTACTAATTGTGGCATTTTCAAAAAGTGAAACACCATATGTTCTTTTTTTCCCTTCAAACATTTGGTAAAGGTATTTCCGACTTACCTAAACGTTCCGTTACCTAAATTATGTATTTCACGACGGGATGTAGGTCAACTACGTAAATACTATCTGCTCCGGATAGGAAGGGCACTAACTGGTGGCAGTGTTTTGGAAAGCATGCTATCAGTNAACTACGTAAATACTATCTGCTCCGGATAGGAAGGGCACTAACTGGTGGCAGTGTTTTGGAAAGCATGCTATCAGTTAGCCGGTAACCTCGTTTCTGTATTTGTGTAGTAGTACAAGTTTCTTGCAATACTGCGCACCAAGTAAACTATAATATTTGAGGGTCTCACAAAAAATTAACAATAAAATTGCATTTTTAGTAATGATGCCTTAAGCAAATGTGTGAATGTGATACGCAGTACAAAAAAAACTTTAAATGCATAAACTGGGGTTTTCCCTACAAATGCACTACGAAACGGACGTCGTTTGGCCGCGACTAACAATCGTGAATGATGATACGTTGGTTTTAGTGAATGCCGTCGACATAAAATTGCTAACCAAAAATATAATTTGTTCTTCGTGACGAAATGGTACGTCTAATTCACATTTTAAAGCAAAACGGAATTCAAAAAACACACGGAAACAAGCAAAAATGCTTCTTTACAAGTTAGACAACTACATACTTTTACGATGGCGTGGGCAGGCCTTAAATACTACGAACTTCCTGAAGGCGCCATCTCGCATATAACTGTGACCAGACCAGCTGGCAGCGGAATTCAGCAATCAGGTTGTGCGATTGCCCAAACCCGGTGTTAGTATTCAAAACAGAAACCTCTCCTGGTGGACGAAGGTCGTGGCCGCGGTGACGCGATGGTGCGCGAATATAGGCCAGCGTGACGGCTAGAAGTACAATGTTCTCGCCTCGAGGCCGCCCAACGAAGACGTTCCAGAGGAGGGCCCACAAGGCGTCGACGCCAACCAGCGAAGATGTTCTAGAGAAGGACCCACAAGGCGTCGACGCCGACCAGCGAAGATGTTCTAGAGAAGGACCCACAAGGCTCGACACCGACCAGCGAAGATGTTCCAGAAAGGACCCACAAGGCGTCGACGACGACCAGCGAAGATGTTGCAGAGAAGGCGTCGACGTGTGCTACATACCTAATCAGCCGTCGGCAACGTGCAAGTCGGGAAAGATCGATCCAATAATGAACAGTAAAACGTGACTTTGTAATTGTATAAATAATCATATTTTCAATTAGCTCCTCCTAAATTTTTTAAGATACTGTAATGTTTGTAGACGCATAATTAATAAATAATTACTAAATAATATCNTTAGCTCCTCCTAAATTTTTTAAGATACTGTAATGTTTGTAGACGCATAATTAATAAATAATTACTAAATAATATTTCAACGCTAAACATTAAATATAAATTTATTTCAATTACTGAGCTCTGAGCCATCATTTACGAATTCCCCACTTACGTATAAATTTAAGATAAAGGTAAGTAAGCCCTTCAAATTTCTGAAATTTATAGCAATGCATAAACATGCAATAATTTTAAATTTATATTTTTACACTGACAAGATTTGGCATAAATACGAAGTCATTAATCAATTAAACGGAAGTTGTATTTTTATCCTTCACGCATTCATTTCTGACCAACAGTAAAATTATTCATAAAGAAAACACACGTTATTGTACTGCTCTGTTTTGCGTTACGCATAGTGTACAAACGAAAAGTAAACATAAAGCGAATTAAATAAATGAAATAGTAACAACTACCTGCACTGTTCGGACTGAAGAAGAGGAAGTAGTTAAAATTTTTGAAAGGATATGTGTTCGCATAAGGGAATTAAAAATTATTATAATATTTCAATAATTTTATTTTGCATAAGACACTCGTGGAAAAAAAATTGTTTGTGATTACACAAGACATTTTGTTAATGGTATTGAAGGCGAAAATTTGTTGCTGCTAAAAATNGAAAAAAAATTGTTTGTGATTACACAAGACATTTTGTTAATGGTATTGAAGGCGAAAATTTGTTGCTGCTAAAAATAGAATTCTGTATGCTACCACACGCAGTTTTGCAACTACCTAAAACCACTACTAGCTAACGAGTTTGTTTAGTTGCAAAAATATTTATGGGTACATTTAAAGGAATAAAAAAATATTTGGCATTTGTTACTAATTATTTAGTTGACGGTATTACCACTCTTCATTAACAACACAATATTTCGCCTCGGCTATAAAACTATGACCGGATATCTGCCACATGCAAGCTCAAGTTAACTGTTCTGTCTTACGGTAGACCACGATACCATTTCTTCCCGTGTGTATTAGTTTCCTTGTATCGGGTTATGGACAAATTTACGAGGGAACTTTTTGAGTAAAGGCGGACGGATTATAACGATCTCTTCATTCGAATATCAGTAAAAGTAAAACGCAAATTATTCCAGAAAATAATTTTTTTGGAGGTGAAGTGTTTGGACCTTGGTGTGTGTGTGTTTTGCTTGTTAGATTTGTGTAGTTTATATTCTCAAGGGAAAGCCCAAAAAACACTTTTGCGAGCCCCATTAATCATTATTGCTGCTAGCAACATACAAATTTATTATGCCACTTGTTAAAATATGGCAATGTAATAATTATTATTTGGTAACTTCAGTTTTAAGTTGTTGGCAACACTGTANATGCCACTTGTTAAAATATGGCAATGTAATAATTATTATTTGGTAACTTCAGTTTTAAGTTGTTGGCAACACTGTATAGTGTTTTGTTTTTGTTAGTTGATTAATATATAACGGTCAACATTGTTGTATCAGTTTTGCTGTTAAAGTATAATAAAACATTTCGTTTATTAAAAGGCCTTTATTCATTAAACCTCAACAGGTTATGGGCCCAGACACATAGTTCTGCATAGAATCTGTGAAGGGGTAGAAATATCGGCGAAAATATTGGTGCCGGCCCGCGATAAAAGTGAGGTTATACGTGACCGCGCCAAGAAGGAGTAATACTCGTTCATTCTCTAAATTGAGCGAGGCAGGACAACGAAATGGAAGGAAATCAGTGTGTGATCAAACTGGAAGGATCTAGCAACTGGAACCTGTGGAAGTTCCAAACAACGGTATTGCTACGAGGTCATCCTACCGAGCTGTATCAACTCCGGCAGAAAATAAAACCTGAGGCAGCGGCTGAACATGCTGCTTGGGAGTCAAACGATTCTAAGGCCCAGACACTACTAGTTACCAGAATGACGGAGAAAGTCATGTTGCATATAATTTCTTGCACAACATCTGCNTTAGCTCCTCCTAAATTTTTTAAGATACTGTAATGTTTGTAGACGCATAATTAATAAATAATTACTAAATAATATCTCAACGCTAAACATTAAATATAAATTTATTTCAATTACTGAGCTCTGAGCCATCATTTACGAATTCCCCACTTACGTATAAATTTAAGATAAAGGTAAGTAAGCCCTTCAAATTTCTGAAATTTATAGCAATGCATAAACATGCAATAATTTGAAATTTATATTTTTACACTGACAAGATTTGGCATAAATACGAAGTCATTAATCAATTAAACGGAAGTTGTATTTTTATCCTTCACGCATTCATTTCTGACCAACAGTAAAATTATTCATAAAGAAAACACACGTTATTGTACTGCTCTGTTTTGCGTTACGCATAGTGTACAAACGAAAAGTAAACATAAAGCGAATTAAATAAATGAAACAGTAACAACTACCTGCACTGTTCGGACTGAAGAAGAGGAAGTAGTTAAAATTTTTGAAAGGATATGTGTTTGCATAAGGGAATTAAAAATTATTATAATATTTCAATAATTTTATTTTGCATAAGACACTCGTGAAAAAAAATTGTTTGTGATTACACAAGACATTTTGTTAATGGTATTGAAGGCGAAAATTTGTTGCTGCTAAAAATAGAATTCTGTATGCTACCACACGCAGTTTTGCAACTACCTAAAACCACTACTAGCTAACGAGTTTGTTTAGTTGCAAAAATATTTATGGGTACATTTAAAGGAATAAAAAAATATTTGGCATTTGTTACTAATTATTTAGTTGACGGTATTACCACTCTTCATTAACAACACAATATTTCGCCTCGGCTATAAAACTATGACCGGATATCTGCCACATGCAAGCTCAAGTTAACTGTTCTGTCTTACGGTAGACCACGATACCATTTCTTCCCGTGTGTATTAGTTTCCTTGTATCGGGTTATGGACAAATTCACGAGGGAACTTTTTGAGTAAAGGCGGACGGATTATAACGATCTCTTCATTCGAATATCAGTAAAAGTAAAACGCAAATTATTCCAGAAAATAATTTTTTTGGAGGTGAAGTGTTTGGACCTTGGTGTGTGTGTGTTTTGCTTGTTAGATTTGTGTAGTTTATATTCTCAAGGGAAAGCCCAAAAAACACTTTTGCGAGCCCCATTAATCATTATTGCTGCTAGCAACATACAAATTTATTATGCCACTTGTTAAAATATGGCAATGTAATAATTATTATTTGGTAACTTCAGTTTTAAGTTGTTGGCAACACTGTATAGTGTTTTGTTTTTGTTAGTTGATTAATATATAACGGTCAACATTGTTGTATCAGTTTTGCTGTTAAAGTATAATAAAACATTTCGTTTATTAAAAGGCCTTTATTCATTAAACCTCAACAGGTTATGGGCCCAGACACATAGTTCTGCATAGAATCTGTGAAGGGGTAGAAATATCGGCGAAAATATTGGTGCCGGCCCGCGATAAAAGTGAGGTTATACGTGACCGCGCCAAGAAGGAGTAATACTCGTTCATTCTCTAAATTGAGCGAGGCAGGACAACGAAATGGAAGGAAATCAGTGTGTGATCAAACTGGAAGGACCTAGCAACTGGAACCTGTGGAAGTTCCAAACAACGGTATTGCTACGAGGTCAAGGATGGCTCGACATAGTTGAGGGGCAGAAAATAAAACCTGAGGCAGCGGCTGAACATGCTGCTTGGGAGTCAAAAGATGCTAAGGCTCAGACACTACTAGTTACCAGAATGACGGAGAAAGTCATGTTGCATATAATTTCTTGCACAACATCTGCTGAAATGTGGCGTAAACTCCAAAGTGTTTTCGAGCAAAAGTCGGAAACAAGCATCCATATTACACAGCAGCGATTTTTCCAGTTTAAGTTTGAAAAAGGAACTGAGATGTCAGTATTTTTGTCAAAAATACAGGAGCTGCAAAATCAGCTTAAGCAAATGGGAGAGGAAATATCAAACAAGTTAGTTATTACAAAGGTACTAATGTCGTTGCCAGATGAGTACAAACACTTTGTGTCGGCGTGGGAGTCGGCGCCAGACGATAAACAAACCCTGGATAATCTGATAGCCAGGCTTCTGGTGGAAGAAGAAAGGGTGCAGGAGAAGGGTGAAGCGTCTCAACAAGCTTCATCTGCATTCTTTGTTAAAAATAGAAGAAACATAAAGTGTCACAAATGCAACAGACTGGGGCATTTCCAAAGCGAATGCAGAAGCAAAGTGAATAACAGTGAATTACAAGACAATAACAGTAACAGTAATAAGTGTTTTTATTGCGGAAAGTTCGGACATTATAAGGCACAGTGTCGCTTTAGGAAGTACAGGGGCAGTAAGGAAAGTAATGCATTTGTCGTGTCAAACGCAGAATATGAACATTATCAAGAGTCAAAATGGCTGGTTGACTCTGGGGCCAGTGAACATATGTGTAACAATCGCGCGTTATTTTCATCATTTCAAATTGTTTCACAGAAATCTGTGATTCTCGGCAATGGGCAAGCGATTAGTGTGTTAGGCTGTGGGCAGATGGCGGTAAAAGTGCACAATGGGAACGAATGGATCAACACAAACATAGACAACGTTCTTTACGTTCCCGAACTGAAAACGAACCTTTTCTCTATGAATTGTGCGACTGACAAAGGTTATGTCATAATGACAAGTGACAGCTCATGTAAATTTTATAAAAACAAAGAAGTTTTGGCGGTTGCAAACCGAATTGGGAGCTCGTATTATATGGATTTCCGATATGAAAATGATATTGCGAGCGTAGCTAGTACTACAAACGATGATTTAAATGTGTGGCACGAAAAATTGGCTCATCAAAACTTCGATTATGTGAAGAAAATACTTGCCACAAGGAAAATAAATGTGAAACAAACGTCTGCTCCAACCTGTGAAAGCTGCTTGAAGGGAAAAATTCATCGATTACCTTTTCATAACAGCGAAAATGGTACTTCTAAAGCATGTGAATTAATCCATGCGGACACGTGCGGTCCCATGGAGGAGGTATCTGTCGGCGGGTCGAGGTATTTCGTAGTGTTAAAGGACGACTTCTCAAATTATAGAAGTGTCTATTTCATTAAAAATAAGCATCAGGTGAAGAACTGCATAGAAGATTTCATTAATAAGGCGGAGATTTTAACTGGGAACAAAGTAAAATTGTTCAGAAGTGATAATGGGCTGGAATTTGTGAATAAAGAAGTGAGTGAAATGTTCTCAAAACGTGGCATAACACATCAAACTACAGTACCATATACTCCGGAACAAAACGGAAAGGCCGAAAGAGAGAACCGAACTTTGGTTGAAGCGGCAAGAACAATTTTACATGCAAAGAGTTTACCTAAGAAACTATGGGCAGAAGCGGTACATACTGCTGCATTTACTCTGAACAGAACGGGTAAGAGTAAAGTTGAAGGAAAAACACCATATGAGGTATGGACCAATAAAAGTTTCGATATTCAACAATTAAAAGTCTTCGGCACACCGGTGTATGTACACATTCCAAAAGAAAGACGAAGAAAATGGGATAGCAAAGGAGACAAGGGATTGATGGTCGGATATGGCGAAGATACCAAGGGTTACCGGATATACTTCCCACAGAAAAATACTGTAGAGACAAAGCGTGATATTGTTTTCTTAGAACAGAAACAAGAAGGAAGGGAAGAACCCCAAGTTACACTTGATTTGGAGAACGAGTTGAAACAAATAGTAGATAAAGTTGATGGAAACCAAGACTTACAAGAAACTCTGGTTAACATGAATGAAAGCTTAATAACTCAAAATGAATCTGGAAGTGAATATGAACCATGTACAAGTGAAGAAGAAAGCGTAATCACACCATTACAAAATGGAAATGAACGAAGCAAGCGTGTAAGGAAACAGACCGAATTTTATCAATGCAACAACATCTACAGCGAAGATGATAATCCAGTGACTTACAAGGAAGCAATGAAAAGAAAGGATGCTTGTAAATGGAGTGAAGCTATCAATAGAGAACTGGAGACACTGAAAGAGAACAACACTTGGGATTTATGTGAAGCACCAGCAAAAGAGAAAATAGTGAGTAGTAAATGGGTTTTTAAAGTAAAGACAATAAATAATGTTCAACAGTATAAAGCTAGATTAGTTGCCCGAGGGTTTGAACAGGATGATGTATTAGATCTGAATGACATCTATGCTCCAGTTGCAAAATTACCTACATTTAGACTTTTTGTTGCTATAGCAACCAAATTAAAATTGCCAATCTATCAAATGGACGTAACGGGAGCATTTTTGTATGGAGAAATAAATGAAAATGTATTTATTCGTTTGCCGGAAGGGGCTTATTCGGGTAATAATAATATTGCAAAATTAAACAAGTCTCTATATGGTCTGAAAAGTTCACCAAAATCCTGGAATAATAAATTTAATTCTATTATAACAGGAGAAGGCTTTGTTAGTTCAAAAAGTGATTCATGCTTGTACAAAAGGTGCAATGGTAAAGATAAAATGTTTGTTTTGCTATATGTTGATGACTTGTTAATATTTGGTACAAATGAGGAGAAAATTGTTCAGTTTAAAAGTGTCCTAAACAAAGAATTTAAGATGAAGGATCTAGGTTTAGTAACCAATTTTTTGGGTATAAATGTTAACCAAAATCTAGAAACGGGGATTACTGAATTAAGCCAAAGAAATTACCTAGAAAATGTACTTAAAAGGTTTAATATGGAAAACTGTAAACCTATGTCAACTCCTATTGACCCAAACTTTAATGTTAAAATACTTGAAAATTGTAATAAAAGTAATGATGAGAATATTGAAAAATATTGTAGAGAAGTTATAGGATGCCTTATGTATGCAGTGTCAAGTACTAGGCCTGATTTATGTTTTACTGTCTCAATGTTGAGCAGATTTCAAACATATTCAAATGATATGTTAGTAACTGCATTAAAAAGAGTCCTGCGGTATGTCAAGAATACACTAAATTATATGTTAGTTTTCAAGTGTGAAGATAATGTCCTAGAGGGATATTGTGATGCTGATTGGGGAGGTGATCTCAAAGACAGAAAGTCTACCACAGGCTATTTATTTAAGTTTTCGAATTGTTTGATTTCTTGGTGCTCGAAGAAACAAGTATCAGTCAGTGTGTCGTCAACTGAGGCTGAGTATGTTGCAGTGAGTATGGCAGGAAGCGAAGCCTGTTGGCTGATAAACTTGTTAAGTGATTTTGGTTACTCAAATGTATGTCCAGTAAGTATGTATTGTGACAACCAGTCAGCCATTTTTATTGCAGGCACAGACACTGTTAAGCGCCTCAAACATATTGATATACGATATCACTTCATAAAGGATTTGATTAAAGATAATAAGATCTGCCTTCATTATGTGAAAACTAGTGAACAACCAGCTGACATACTCACTAAGGCTTTAAGTCAAGAATTATTTGTAAGATGTTTAAATAAGTGTTGTATTCAAACTTAGAAATAAGATATAATTGTATCAGATAAGATATAAGATAGAACTGTATTACATTGAGAGGGGGTGTTAAAATATGGCAATGTAATAATTATTATTTGGTAACTTCAGTTTTAAGTTGTTGGCAACACTGTGTAGTGTTTTGTTTTTGTTAGTTGATTAATATATAACGGTCAACATTGTTGTATCAGTCTTGCTGTTAAAGTATAATAAAACATTTCGTTTATTAAAAGGCCTTTATTCATTAAACCTCAACACCACTAACCAACACATCACCTTGCAACACACTGAATCTTTTGGTGCTCACAAGAGTGATGAAGTGGTTCCCACTAAGCATTGTTGTGACAAAATAATTTTGTTGATGCCATCTTCTACGAGGTGACCTTTGACAGGAGAATTTGGTGTTCGCCAAACAAAAACTTTTTATAGTCACCACAAAACTNATCTTCTACGAGGTGACCTTTGACAGGAGAATTTGGTGTTCGCCAAACAAAAACTTTTTATAGTCACCACAAAACTCGTTTCTCCTTGTGCACCACCTAGCGGCATATTGCAGCTAAAAATGCCGTATAATTTAGCAGATACATTAGATAAAAATATAGAGAAGTTGCAGTTGTGAAACATGGATCATCCGCTTATGCAGTATGACTGGCCCTGATCTCGAAGGTAACCCGCACCACGAGTCAGGCTGAGGGAAAATAGGCCATTGAAAAAGAATATTTCTTCAGATAAACACAGAAATTCAATCTGCTGAAGGTGAGGAGCATGCTGTGCCATGTGGAAGCTGGCCTTTATCATCGCCCCACTATCATATCACTACTCTGTCCTCTACACACTAGAGATGTTCAAGGTCACAAATTTACTCGTTCGTTTCTGTGGTACTAAACGGGACTTGCTAATTCATATGAGCCTAATTCGTGCACAACGTCCGCCTGAACATCCACGGTTCATAGTTGTCCACGGCGCACTGTCACGGATTGAACAGAGTGAGACTCGGTATGTTCGCACTCAATCGTTCGCCCAGACGACCATTCTTCCGCCTGCTGGTGCGACGTTGCCACGACACGCACACGCACACATCAGTTCGAGAGACAACATTCCTAGACGTAGAGATACAAAGGGCCTTATTCATAGTCGTTTTTAGTCCGGACTAAGGAAAGATCATCCTAACACCAAGTTTTTTCGTATTCAGAGAGCCTTATTATTGCTAGTCCGGGGAACGTCTTCCTTTACTACGCACTAACTTTTATTCCGGACTTAAAGTAGGACTAACGACATATTGATGTAAAAAAGAAATATAGTGAACTAATAATAAGACACGTTTGTTAATATTGCATGCAAGTGAAAGATATATAAAGTTTACGAAACACAACANTAGTGAACTAATAATAAGACACGTTTGTTAATATTGCATGCAAGTGAAAGATATATAAAGTTTACGAAACACAACAAATGCGTTTAAGGCCGATTCTGTAAACTTGTTCAAGCAAAAATATGCCGATTTATTGTCAGAAATGTTCTGTAAAAAATATTTCAAAGGAAATATAATCGTAATACATTAGCGTTAAGCTAAAGCAATGCCTTTAGAATTTATGTTCCAATGTAATGTCTTCTCTGGAAACAGATTCTTAACAGACATGGCATTAATACTTTCAAAAAGAATTTTTATAAATACTTTCGAAAATAATTTTTATACAAAACATATTTTTACACATTATGTATTTGTGTAGCGGTACACATTGTGTATCTGCAGCTCAATGGTAACATATTGGATTGATGTGCACAAGGATGCAAGTTCGAATCTCACCTGCGTAAATATTTTTTTTAAATGTTTTATAATGTATTTTTGTAATGTATTTAGCACAAAAATACAAATTTATAATCATTATAGACGCAGTATTGGCGTAAAAATTAAACCAGCCCATACTACCAGTACATAGGGGTGTGCTACGAAAAATTAACAAACAAATCCAAATAATAACAAGAGTACATTCATTTTCTGTCCTCCATCCTGCGGCATTACAATACAGGATCGAGATTCAGAAGTAAACAAAATGTTTACAAATGTCTTTTTCATTTATGTACAAAATTTTAAAGGAAATAAGTAATTTCGTTAGCATGTACATGGCATCAGGAAAAACAATCGCATTAAAAATATCGAGCGAAACAAGTGAGATTCGANAGTGAACTAATAATAAGACACGTTTGTTAATATTGCATGCAAGTGAAAGATATATAAAGTTTACGAAACACAACACATGCGTTTAAGGCCGATTCTGTCAACTTGTTCAAGCAAAAATATGCCGATTTATTGTCAGAAATGTTCTGTAAAAAATATTTCAAAGGAAATATAATCGTAATACATTAGTGTTAAGCTAAAGCAATGTCNGTTAAGCTAAAGCAATGCCTTTAGAATTTATGTTCCAATGTAATGTCTTCTCTGGAAACAGATTCTTAACAGACATGGCATTAATACTTTCAAAAAGAATTTTTATAAATACTTTCGAAAATAATTTTTATACAAAACATATTTTTACACATTATGTATTTGTGTAGCGGTACACATTGTGTATCTGCAGCTCAATGGTAACATATTGGATTGATGTGCACAAGGATGCAAGTTCGAATCTCACCTGCGTAAATATTTTTTTAAAATGTTTTATAATGTATTTTTGTAATGTATTTAGCACAAAAATACAAATTTATAATCATTATAGACGCAGTATTGGCGTAAAAATTAAACCAGCCCATACTACCAGTACATAGGGGTGTGCTACGAAAAATTAACAAACAAATCCAAATAATAACAAGAGTACATTCATTTTCTGTCCTCCATCCTGCGGCATTACAATACAGGATCGAGATTCAGAAGTAAACAAAATTTTTACAAATGTCTTTTTCATTTATGTACAAAATTTTAAAGGAAATAAGTAATTTCGTTAGCATGTACATGGCATCAGGAAAAACAATCGCATTAAAAATATCGAGCGAAACAAGTGAGATTCGAACCTGCAGTTCACATTCACAAAGGATGAACTTTATTCACTTCCCTACGCAGTCATGGACGCTTTTGACTTACAGGCAAGGCGTAAAGCTTTGTGTCGTGCAGTCAACAACGGTACACGAGTGGGCCTTCGGCTCCGAAAGCCCATATCAATGATGGTCCGTTGAATAGTTCGCACGCTGGCACTTGTTGATGCCCCAGCATTGAAATCTACGCCAATTTGAGAAAGGGTTGCACGTCTGTCATGTTTAATGATTCTCGTCAGTCGTCGGTTGTCCCGTTCTGTCACGATCTTTTTCCGGTCGCAGTGATGTCGAAGATTTGATGTTTTACGGATTCCTGATATTCACGGTACACTCATGAAATGGTCGTACGCGAAAATCCACATTTTATCGCTACCTCGGAGATNCACGGTACACTCATGAAATGGTCGTACGCGAAAATCCACATTTTATCGCTACCTCGGAGATACTACGTCCCATCTGTCGTGCACCGACTATAACACCACGTTCAAACTCACTTAAATCTTGATAACCTGCCTTTGTAGCAGCAGTAACCGATCTAGCAACTTTGCCAGACGCATGTTGTTATATATAGGCATCGCGTTACTCTGATTGGTTCCATACCTCTGTTATTTGCATACGCACGCAATATACCAGGTTTTTTTTTTGGCTCTCCACTGCACGCACACACACGCGCACACACACACACACACACACACACACGCGCACACACACACACACAAATAGACACAAGGGCGTTCTGAATTCAAGTATTTTTCAGCAGCAACTCAGCAACACAAATGGCACAAGGCAGACAAGACGCACGTTCAATTTTATCTGGAATTAACACGGTAGTACTACAAGACATTTGAAACCAATAATTCTAGTTCAATTCAGGAACGTAGGTGTGTCGAACTACTTTGACAAACAGTAGGTTCAAAATGGAATACGGCTGGTAACAGTGAAATACAGACCCATTCAAAGAGTTTTTTCCCCCGCAGAAGAATGGTAAGACGGACGGAGAGATCCGCTTCGATATGCAAAACCAAAATGCCGTGCAACCAGAGTTTCGCAATCGGCTCTCAATCTCAACACAATTTTACTTCAATATATTTCCAGGGTGCAGTAACAAAAAACTTAATTCCCGCTTGTTGCTACACAATTAATTATTTATGGACAATATTTTGAGAAACAGGAAAGCAAAAACAAACAATTCGATTTTATGATATTTTATTTTAAAGCGATCACTAACCAAACTGAATGATGAAGCATGCCGCTTAATTTTAAGAAGATATTGACAGTGAACCACTAATTACCTTAATTAAGCATCTCTGTCGGCGAGCTCATGGTTAACATGCAGTCATTGGAACGAGGATTTATAGACAGAAAAAACTGCAGCAATACAAATGCAACTGTTCACTAAAAAGTTGATAAACAGTATTTTAAATAAATACCAAAACTTTGAAAGACTTTAGAGTTTTCACAATATCAAAGTAATTAAATTTAAGGTTATAACTAATAACTTTATTTTCTTCAAAATTGTTAACGAAAGAGATGTGCAAAAATATTTTCTATATTTTCTGTAACAAAGGAACACCGTTTTTCAGTTAGTATAAGCCAGTATGATGAAAATAACTAACGTTCGGCCTCATCACAGGATATAATTTGGGCAAACCTGGAAAAAGATATCTTCGAAAAACCCCTAATGCTTAGACTCGGGCACATCAGCTCCGCCGATTTCAGTCAGAAACCTTATTTACTTGAGGGGCCACGGTGGTGTAGTGGTCAGACTATCCTCCCCTCACCAAGGCTAACCCGGTACGATTCTAGGAGGGGTCACCCGGATTTTCGCACGTGAGAATCGTGGCGGACGTTACCGTCGGCGGGCGGATATTTTCGGGGCACTCCAGTCTCCCCCGCTTTTGCATTTCGCCGGTACTCCATCCTCACCTCATTTTACCCTCGCCGGGGCGTAATACCTATCCAATCGCGGTTTAGGAGCCCGCCTGCCTGGCGCTTGAACTGCGTCGTGGAGTTATCAGAATGCAGGTTTTTTTTCTCTCTCTGTAATTCTACGAACACTACTAAACGTACGGCCAATGTACCGATATATACCGATAAACGAAACGAACTTTATAATATGCTTTCAGGACATCGCTGACTTCAGAAACAATTTCAGGTTCCTGCATAGCTAAAAACGGTTCTTTCAAAGCACTTAATCTCGAAANTCTCTCTCTGTAATTCTACGAACACTACTAAACGTACGGCCAATGTACCGATATATACCGATAAACGAAACGAACTTTACAATATGCTTGCCGAGTACTTTCAAGACATCGCTGACTTCAGAAACAATTTCAGGTTCCTGCATAGCTAAAAACGGTTCTTTCAAAGCACTTAATCTCGAAACATTTCGGTTAGATACATACAAATAATTGAACCTTCCTAGAGACTTTCCACGGCCGCTTAAAACCCGTACGTACACGCAGCAAGGGAACACTGCACGCTAGTCCATACATAACTCTGCGCGTAGTGGAAATGGGTAACTTGATGCGCGTGGCAGTCTCTCCCTATCACCCCCGCTTTTCACGTCATCAAATGCGGAATAAAGCTCCAGGCAGGCGACCGAAACCTCTCTCTGCTCACCTTTATTTGCTTCACATGGTAGTTCCTCTTTTTTTTGTTTTCGGATTTATTCGTAGTGGATCCAATAATCCAGCAGCTGAGCAAAGTTGCTGTAGTCGCGCTGTATAGTCAATGTTACTTCTTACTTTACTGAAGCCCTGCTAAAGCTCTACTTCCAGGATATTCCTCCACCTCATGCAAACAAAGCTTAACCGAGACTAGAAAATTACACCAAAGGTACAACGCACCGCATTCATGCGCACTCAGTGTAATAACATTTTGCATAAGAACTATTTCTTACTGGGCATTACCAACATCTATTTTCGCACTGTTTAATTCATATTAATTATAAATGAAACATCATAATTTATATATAATATATAAATAAAAATTTCATTTAACCAAAAATAAGGTACTTTTATGTTAACAGAAGTATAAGATATTTACGACGAATGACATATTTAGGAAAGAACCAAACACGTCATGCATGAGGTAATTTTGCGAAGGTTTGATTCAAAAAGTGTGAAGAAACCGCGAATAGACTAGATGGGCTGTTCACGGTAGACTGAGCACTTTTGAAAGCCCTGCTTAATATCTACTTGTATGTACATTGTACATAACTATATAATTATTTTAAAAAGTATATATTTTACAATTTTGGTAATTTTTACACTGATAAGCATTAGAAAAACAGAAAACAGTATGTATTAATTTCAGTATTCACTGAAGTTTACCTAGTGCTTTTAATTCCTTCCGTCGTTACAACTTTAACAAGGCGCATGTCACTCAGTGTGCCCGTTGAGATGCATGCAGGTAGGGTGAGTAAGTGAAAATATTTGGGCGCCGATGAGGATGAAGTGAGATGGGTATGAATCAGCACCGAAATGAAGGGGCGAAGGAAACGGGAGATCCCCGAGAAAATCCACCGACCAGCGGCATCGTCCGCCACGATTCCCACTTGCGAAAATCCGGAGTGAACAGGCCGGGGTTTGAACCCGATTCGCCTAGGTGGGAGGCGAGCAGTCTAACCGCTCAGCCAGCGATGCCCCACACGCAGTTAAGAGCAGTGACATTGTTCAAATGTGTATTTCAAAAGTGCTCATATAATCGTGAACAGCCTTTGGCTGGGAAGTGGCGAGAGGAGTTGATGGTCTGCGTCTAGGTGCAGCTCCCCCGCACTGGCTCGCCGCCCGCATACCGCGACACGCCACGCCACGCACTGTGGCCAGGCCACGCCGCACGCTCCCGAGATAGCCCCGCCCTCAGTTTATTTTCGCGCGCATTCGCCGCCCGAACAAAAACACTACGCAGAATTTTTTATTACCTGGAGTGACAGTTGTTCTCAGACCCAAGTTCTGGCACCGCGCTTTGCCAACGAGCCCGCCCCAGTCAACGTGGAACAGGACAGCGTGTTCATGGAACGGTAATGGCTAGGCAACAATAACCAAGCACATAATGCTTTCAATAAATCATTTGCACTACAACGAAAGAAGTAGCAGAAAATTGTCCGCCAAGTTTTCGTAAATTTACTCTACTTCGGCAAAATATATCACACCGAATAACATACGTATATTATCGTATTTTTTGCATGTTTTTGCGTTACGGAAATTAAATTCTCTTTAAATGATACTTGCAACGGAGGTAAATGATTAGATGAGAAGCCATTTCAAAGTTATGTCGCCAAGAAAACCACATATAGACATTAAAAACTTACATGGAAAAAAGCCAAGATTAACTGTCATTCAGTCAATTTTCCTCGGCGACACAGCTCTGCGATGGCTTATGTCCGAAGCAATGATTTCATTTAAACGGAAATTATACTACGAAGCTGGATTTTAGTTTGCCGCATTCCGCACTAAGAAAAGCTTATAGCCCAACGAAATACTACTACATCTGCTGGACACTTAGTCAAAAACTGTTTATTTATCAAACCGTTAGTTAAAAATTTTCAATTTAGGAGAGGCATATTAAATAATTCTGTATGTGTATAGGAAGTTTGAGCTGCACAACAACATTTTGAATTGTATTATGTGCGAATGCCTTCATTAAAATTATCTCAGAAACGATAATATTCACATAACACTAATGAAAGCTCGGTGTTTGCAAGGCAATGCTCAACCTTCACATCCACGGGATGTATGGAAATTATCCGTGAAGTCTGAGGGCAGGTCTAGCGGACCTCCAGTTCCCAATTTCGGAAAACTACCAGTTAACGTAAATAAATAAAAAATAGCCATCCTTGCAGGGATTCAAAACGGTATGCTTACACAGTTTCGGTAGCCCAAGGTAACCTACAATGGTACTGATTTAATTTGTTGCATCTCCTTTGCACGCATCCCTTGGGAGTTCATCATTTATCGAAATAAGCGATAATTTCGTATCATTTTCCAACTTCAATTTGAATGTTCCAACTTTTACTGCCCACTTTATAAATAAATGAATTATTTTCTGGTTCGCAGTAGGTTCCATGAGTGATTGTTACACTGAATTTTATACACTCTGATATTTAAAAGTTTATTAAGCATTATACCGTTTAGAAAAAAACAAGCGATTTTAAAGAAAATAGCACATAAATATGTTGTTAGTGCACGACAGATCGCTTCATAAATAGGAAAAACTCTATTTAAAATGCTGAGAGTACGGTTATACCAATAATTGTAGTTTCAAACCTATATTACAAACAATTTTTTTCCACGTAAATTTGTGTCTCAAGAACGTATGGGCATAAAATTGCCAAATTTTTGAACAAACGTCATTTAAGAAATTTATTAAAAACGTAAAGTTACGACTATGCGGCACGTAAAACTGCATGAATAGGTTAAGGCTCGTAATTACAAAAACTCAAATACTTATGTAATTTTGCAGATAATTCGAAACTATGAATTTACACAATTACACAAATCGCATTAACTGACAATACGTAAAAATATACCGTAGTACAAAAAATATACAGTTTATAGCAAGTTGTTAAACACGCACTGTCTCACTAAAGTTCCGCCGTGTTGCTCTAGAAGTTCTGTTCCTTGCACCATACACAAAATTCATGTTAGACTGTTCCACCCACGTGTAGCGCTCCATTACAACCAACCGCGAACTCACTCCGCAATGCACGGAAATATACAGGATGAGTACAAAAGAATACCCCAACTTTGAAGGTATATAATATCAAAACCAAACAACAACCTTAATTGACCAATCAAATGAACCGTGGAACCGCGAAGTTTGTTTACCATACATTCATAAATGTTCAATGTCACCACCATGAGCGGCCCGAACGACATCTAAGCGATAATTGAACTCGTTACACGCCCTTGTTAGCATGTCCNAATGTCACCACCATGAGCGGCCCGAACGACATCTAAGCGATAATTGAACTCGTTACACGCCCTTGTTAGCATGTCCGGTGTTACGGTTTGTAAGTACACTCCAGACGATGGCGGAATGATACTTTCAAAGAAATCACGCACATTGGAGACATTATTTTCGTGCCCTCCAACATGGATAAAACCACTGAGCGCTAGTGCAGAGGCTTGGGCGTAGAGGCGATACCGCATTACACACGCAGGTCGGCGTCGTCTAAAGCGCTTCATCGTTTCTGGCCTTACACGAACATACTCCTCTTGACTGCCAGTGAGAATGAAATTGAGTGAAGATGAGGCAGTGGTGGAATTAAAGCNCTTACACGAACATACTCCTCTTGACTGCCAGTGAGAATGAAATTGAGTGAAGATGAGGCAGTGGTGGAATTAAAGGACGTGGGAAACGGGAGTGCAGCGAGGAAAAAAGCCTGCCTACGGCAAAGTCCACCACGTTTCCCGCTTGAGAAAATCCGGATGACCCAGTCGGGAATCGAATACGGTTAGCTTCGGTTGGACACGAGTAGTTTAAATACTACACCACGGCGGCGACTACAGAGTGGGCATTTTATAAATAGGGATCATTTTCTGCGACCACAATTCTTGTTTGAATAATACTTCCTGAAACTCATTTNCTTACACGAACATACTCCTCTTGACTGCCAGTGAGAATGAAATTGAGTGAAGATGAGGCAGTGGTGGAATTAAAGCACGTGGGAAACGGGAGTGCAGCGAGGAAAAAAGCCTGCCTACGGCAAAGTCCACCACGTTTCCCGCTTGAGAAAATCCGGATGACCCAGTCGGGAATCGAATACGGTTAGCTTCGGTTGGACACGAGTAGTTTAAATACTACACCACGGCGGCGACTACACAGTGGGCATTTTATAAATAGGGATCATTTTCTGCGACCACAATTCTTGTTTGAATAATACTTCCTGAAACTCATTTNAGTGGGCATTTTATAAATAGGGATCATTTTCTGCGACCACAATTCTTGTTTGAATAATACTTCCTGAAACTCATTTCAACATCTTTGTTGCACGCAGGTGTAATCTACAAATTTACACATTCGCAATAGCAAGAAAACATATTTCAACCATTTTTACGTAGAAGTATTTCCGACACAACTTGTAGTTATTTTTTTAACAGAAAAAAACATATTCAATATTAGCTTTGGAGTACATGACAAACGCTAATAAAATACACGAGCATTTTATTTCCTCTCTCGTAATATTCCGGGACTTTCACACTCCTGCTATTCGCAATGTTAATATACATCCAGCCCTCGCCAGCAGGGTTGGAATTACCTGCCTCAAACTGGCCGAAATAACGCAATGCCTCGACGGGTTGATGATTAGCTCGCGTGCCGCCGGCGCCGAGGGCTAGGGAGGGGTGTCCAGCAACTGTAATAGCGACACGGCGATATGCAAATGCAGCGGAGCGGTCGTGCAGACCCTTTCCCATTCCGGCCTTGGCGTCATCTGCACAGCTCCCAGTATTCATTTTAGGTAAATTGAACACTTTTGAAAGCCCTCTCATTTCGAATAATAGTCAATAAATATTTTTTTCTTTTAAGCTTAGATGTTAGCTTTCGAGTGCGTGAAATATACACACTGTGTTTATTACTTCGCGGTTTCTCATCACTTTTTGAATAAAGCCATTGAAAAATCACGCTATGTATTACGTGTTAAGTTGTCATATCACAAGCGTTTTATACTTCTGTTAACATAAGAGTATCTAATTTTTCGTAAACTTGCACTTTTACTAATATTTTATATATAAATTATAACATATCACGTATAAATACTATGAATAAAAACAGGAAGAAAACATGTGTGTTGGCAATGCCTAGTAAGAAAAAGTTCTAATGCAGAATATTATTTTAAGTGAGCGCGCACGAATGCGGTTCGTTGTCCCTTTGGTGTAATTTTATATATTTGGTTAAGTTTACTTTTGCATGAAGCGGAGAAATATCCCGGAAGTAGAATTTCAGCAGGGCTTCACTAAAGTTGGATGTAACCGTGAATGGATTATATTAATTTAAATGTAATATGAAGTACTTTAGTAACAATGATACCTCTTCACTGTACTGTCAAAATTTGTTTTCATATCTGATTGCTCTTTACTGTGTTTGAAACAGGAGAGTCGAAATTACGTAGTTGATAATAACGTAAACAGTTTCAAACATAAGTGACTGATAATCTAAAAGCAGTTGCAGTTATGTTGCGGCAAAAACAATTTTGTGTTGAATTGATAACATTTGTGATACGAATTTTCGTGTATTTATTTTGGTTTACAACAACATTCCGATGTAAAATAAATAAAGTACAATTATTTTGTAACGAAATTAAATATTACCTATAAAGGGGAAAAAAAGGCAGACGGGAGAATCGAACTCGCGCCTTGTGTGCATGATAATCTCCACTTCAAGAAATCCAACGCNGGGAAAAAAAGGCAGACGGGAGAATCGAACTCGCGCCTTGTGTGCATGATAATCTCCACTTCAAGAAATCCAACGCCCTACCAATTGCTATATTTTAATACGCCTAACTGCGTTTCGTATTGTATATTCACAATTGGCGTCATTAGCATAGGCGAATCCAGAAGGAAGATGAGAAAACCTCGCCAGCCCACGATAAACAGGTTTTGTCTGGTGAATGCGTAGGCCGATGCGAGTATTTACTTTATTTATTCTCCTAACCGTGAAATGGTGATTTTTTTCGGGATTATAAGTTTATTGTTTGTCGAGTGTGTGCAGGCGGATGTGGATATATGCGTTATTTCATCTCCTAACACTTCTCATGCAATGGTGGTCGTGTGGTCTAGACGCTAGACTGACTGCCCAAGGGTGGNGGGAAAAAAAGGCAGACGGGAGAATCGAACTCGCGCCTTGTGTGCATGATAATCTCCACTTCAAGAAATCCAACGGCCTACCAATTGCTATATTTTAATACGCCTAACTGCGTTTCGTATTGTATATTCACAATTGGCGTCATTAGCATAGGCGAATCCAGAAGGAAGATGAGAAAACCTCGCCAGCCCACGATAAACAGGTTTGTCTGGTGAATGCGTAGGCCGATGCGAGTATTTACTTTATTTATTCTCCTAACCGTGAAATGGTGATTTTTTTCGGGATTATAAGTTTATTGTTTGTCGAGTGTGTGCAGGCGGATGTGGATATATGAGTTATTTCATCTCCTAACACTTCTCATGCAATGGTGGTCGTGTGGTCTAGACGCTAGACTGACTGCCCAAGGGTGGNGTTATTTCATCTCCTAACACTTCTCATGCAATGGTGGTCGTGTGGTCTAGACGCTAGACTGACTGCCCAAGGGTGGTCAAATCGAAACGGCACGGCTCCTGAATTTTTTGAGTTCACAAACCAACAACTAAAAACATTCCCAGCGTCCTGGCGGTCGCAGTTAGAAATCACCTCTCCTATGCTAGCGCACCCCTGCTGGCGACGAGTGAACGAAAACACATGCACAAAATGACCATGCCGATACCAGTGCCCCCAACCACGAACTTAAACACACCGGTGGCAGACGCGAGAATCAAATATGGCCGCCTACAGCAGCCGACGGTGATGATGTAATATCCAAGATGGAGGACTCGAAAAGAAAGAGAGGAAATGGTGAAAATAAAGGAGACTTGGAGGAATATGAGAAAACCCCCAAGGGATAGAACAGACGTGAGAGACAGGAAGGAATGATGGAGCATGAGAAAAAAGACAAGTGAGCAAATAGAGGAGACCGGAAGTAATATGAGAAAATCCCCCCCCCCCCAAGGGATAGAATGGATGTGAGACAGGAAGGAATGCCAGAGCGTGAGAAAAAGAATAACGTCGGAATGACAGAGCGGGAGCAAAATCGAAATACAAGAGCATGAGTCGAGGTGGAATGGAGGGAAAAGACGGAAATTCCAAAGGGAAAAAATGAAATTCAAAATGACCGTTACTGACTAGGAATGACATAGCAAGTTTTCGCGTGATGTCATCCAAGATGGCTGCCATGGCTCTCTGGCTCCCTGCCCGGACGCCAGAATCGGTTATTTCTAAATACTCACCTTATTAATAAAAATTGCGAGCGTATTAAAATTTGGAATATTTTAGGTTAGTATGACACATACACCAAGCAAGTAGATTTCCATTAATCCAATTTTATGCAGATAGTATTTAAGTGACAATTAAGTTCATTTATTCGCAGTTTTTGTCTCCCTCTTTGTAAGATAGCACCACCTAGAATAATAATATTTTAATGTATTTCAAAAACTAGAGAAAACAAACACAATAAACTTATACCAAATGTACTATTACATACAGCATATATTAGCAATGTTTAATGGATAAGTTGCTTTATTTTGCTAATGGCTATCTCATTACAATTCGTGTTGCATGTCTTAATTAACACCAAAACAGCCATGAATCGAACTTGTCATTCTGGTAGTACTCATTGTGCATTAGGTACAATAGTTGATAACTTATTTAAGTGTGTCATGTTCCACATTTTACATGCAAACCGTATTATGGAAGCCCATATAATTGCTTAAATGTGTCTCTTTTTAAAGCAGCAATATTATTATTGTGCCACCAAACCTCTGCCTAGCTTCTGGTACCACTAAAAGTATTTAACTCTGTCTTTGTGTGCTGAAGTAGGCTACCTACTGTCACTAAATTTACTGAATGATAGCTAAAAACCATTCCAATTTATGGCGGCCCTAATGTTGCATTAGTGTGAACTGTGAAACAGACACGATGGCTCGGTGGATTAATTGTAATCAAGCTATGAGCATCAAATTAAACGCACGTTTTAGTTATATGTAACATTAACAACAATAAACAACACATCGCATGGGTTCGAGACCTGTATCACTGTGTCACCTGCGTAGGAACACTACGCTGGTCATGCCAGCGGATGATACAACATACCACGCCACAACTAAAGTCAAATGCATACA